>JAVLUX010000012.1:21435000-21792500 GCA_032164185.1 Moxostoma hubbsi
GTTTAGAAATAAAAATAACAACATATTTTCCAATCCTCTACTAAAAGACAAAGGTTTTATGAAAAACATTCAATGATTATTATTAACGGCATCCAGTAGCCATTGAGAGGCTAGGTAGTGTAAGAATTTCCTTGACTTGTTTGCAAACGATGTTTTATTGTGATGAGGCATTTGAAACATGCAATGCAATTACATAACATGGTCAAATATGGTCAACAGAAAGTTAGCTTTCCCGCTACTCACCCCTTCCCTCCATACCAAACACCCAACAAATGAGTCATAATAAAGGAGACGGAAGTGTTCACCTGTACCCACATGACAGTAAATAACCAATGAAAAATAACAACATATCAATGTAAAAGAGTTCATGTTCACAGGCAAGGAAGAGGTGAGAAACTGGCTTAACATATAAATGATAGTTTTAATGGAAAACTGAAAAGACAAACACATAGGACGACGGACATGTCCGTGAACAATCTCTCTCTCCCGCACGTCCTCCACGGTCGGCCTTTAACCCTCTCGGAGGCTTGATTAGCCTAATACGGGACTGGGCGTGTTGAGTCACGACCCGGCCCCGCCCTCCACCGTGCCACAATCAACTAAAAACTAATTTGTACAATATTATATTTGACATTTTTATGTACATGCGTATGCAAGCATGTGTATTGAAAAGTCCATGTATATAAAAAATGTTATGTATCGTTATGCCAAAGTCTTTGTCACAATAGTAAAATTCCAACTAATCTGTCCATAATGTCAATATGTCATTGCGTCCTTACGTCATTGAGAGCTCTCAAAATTCAGCAATCAAATGTAGGTCTCTTTGGCTTCAAGAAGTAGACAAACCTTGGTAATTGGTCCATCAAAGCAATTGTACTTTTAATTCTTATGTGATGAATCAATCCCTTTTATCTGGTACTATATGAATGATTTTACCCATAATTCATGAATTTCATGGGGCAGTATCATTAACTACAAGCACGACTGTGGCAGCGGGGGCGTGGTCAAGCGCCCGTCCGGAGAGGGGGAGCGGTAAGGGCGCTTGCACCTGAGCTAAAATATGTCTAACACCTGTCTCTAATTTCAGTGAGCACGGGGAGAGCGGCATATAAGAGCCACAACAACGCCAGTCGAGAGGATGCCAGTCCAGCGTTGGAAGCCTCGTGGAAAGATTTCATAACCCCTTTAAGAAAAAGATCATTTGTGTTGTACTTTGTGTTCCCCCGTTACCTTTTGAAAAATTAAAGAAACCATACCTTTGAGTTCTCCAGCCTGTCATCATCGGGTACTTGTGAATATCCCCATGCACACACCTCACCCTCACCCGTCTAGCTGTGCCCAAAGCCCCGGGTTGAACCAAGCGTTGATGGATGGTGGTCTGATTGCAACCGGTATCCAGCAATGCTTGGTGTGTACCCCCCTGGATTCTTACCGGAATCCGGTACGCTCCAGCCCGATCGGGGGCAGCATGCGGTGGATCGGAGACCCAAACCACCGTCCCCACTTCCATCATCGGACAATGATCGCGGAAGTGGCCCGGGTCCCCGCACCTCCAACAGGCTGGCCCAGGCGCCACACCCGTACCTGCGTCGGCGGACACCCCCACCTGTGGGGGAGAGCGGCTGAATGTGGCGGGGGGTGTGCGATGCCACCATGGGTCTCTGCCAGGCTCCTCGCCTGCGGGGGGCAGGAACGGACCCTGGAAGGAAGACAGAGCGAGAGGGGGGAGGGGGATGGGGAAGAGCGGAAAAAAACACAGGGGGAGGGGAGGGAGAGAGAGAGAGAGAGAGGGCTCGTCCGCCCTCGGGATCGCCGCCATGTGGTCCTCTGCAAGCTGCACGGCTGCCTCCAGCGACGTCGGGCGGTGGCACTGGACCCACTCCGCCGTTCTCTTGGGCAACCGCTGGGTGAATTGCTCCAGCACCACCTTATCGATGAGACCCTCGATGCCGCGGTCCCCCACTAGCAGCCACTTCCGGCAGGCATCACGGAGCCGCTGAGCAAACACGAACGGGCGGTCGGCTTTGTCCAGCTTCATGGCCCGGAAGAGCTGACGATTCTCCTCGGGGCTCCGACCAACCCGTTGCATAATGGCTCTCCTCAGATTGGGATAGGCCAGGAGGTTCGCTGCCGGCAGTTGTTGAGCCGCGAGTTGGGCTTCCCCGGACAATAGTGGTATGAGGCGGGCTGCCCATTGATCGCGCGGCCAGGCCCAGATCTCCGCGGTGCGCTCAAACAAATCCAGAAAGGCCTCTGGGTCGTCCGTCGCCCCCATCTTCTGATCCCCATCTTTCGGAGAATGATTGTCCGGGGTCGCGGCTGTGGCGGGAGCGACCTCCCGGCTGAGGAGGCTCCGGATGGCAAGTCGGTCCTCTGCTTGAGCCCGCATGATCTCAAAGAACCGTTGATCCTGGTCTTCTCGGAGCTCAAGCAGGGAGTGCTGGTGGCTTTGATGTAGTGTAGCGAGGGACTGGAGGACTTAGGTCAGCTGGGAGGACTCTACGGGGCGACCTTCCATGACTATTAATCCCGGGTTTTGGCACCAGTGTAACACGAGACTGGACTGGACAGGGGAAGAAGGACACGATGACAGGCTGGAGAACTCAAAGGTATGGTTTCTTTAATTTTTCAAAAGGTAACGGGGGAACACAAAGTACAACACAAATGATCTTTTTCTTAAAGGGGTTATGAAATCTTTCCACGAGGCTGCCAACGCTGGACTGGCATCCTCTCGACTGGCATTGTTGTGGCTCTTATATGCCGCTCTCCCCGTGCTCACTGAAATTAGAGACAGGTGTTAGACATATTTTAGCTCAGGTGCAAGCGCCCTTACCGCTCCCCCTCTCCGGACGGGCACTTGACCACGCCCCCGCTGCCACAACGACATCTCCAATTTAAAAGTTTCTTTTCTTTACAAGCAATTTCTGCCATATCTGTAAATGAGGTAGGTATTCCCGTATCCATCTCCTCCAAAACAGGTCGGCCATATATTGTACTTGTTGCCACCTACAACGCACATATAAGTCTTCCCTATGAAACAGACCAGGGGTAAGGATGGTTGAGTTTTTAGAAGGAGCAGATGTGTAAGAGCCTCTAAATTGTTGGAATCCGTGTATAACTTCGTTATAGGATGGCCATTGATAATTGACTCTATTTCACACAAAAGCGTGCGAAGACCCACTTCATCTAAACTTTGAACCTCTCGAGATGGAATTCATAATCTTCTTCACTGATCTGATCATTCTCTCCCAAATACCTCCATAATAGGATCCAGTAGGAGGATTAAATTTTTTTTTAATGCCCTTGTAGTTCAATTTTTTAATGGCTTCTTTTAACTCCCATTCAGCTCCAGCAAAGTTGGTTCCGTTATCCGAATATAATTCTGATACTTGACCTCGTCACACAATGAACCGTCGCAAAGCATTGATAAATGAGTCTGTATCAAATGATGCAGCAACATCAATATGAATGACTCTTATGGATAAACAGGTGAAAATAAATCCATATAATTTCACTGTGCTTCATCCTCGTTTTATCTATTGAAATAATCTACTCCAACTCGAGTGAACTGTGGTTCATCTGGTGAAACTCTAAGGTAAATTTTCCATCTGCTGACATCCTTCTGTTCCTTGCAAGCATCTGTAGTTCAAACATCTGAATAAAATTCTCAGTATGGCAGAACTGGCTCCTGGAATCAATATCTTTGATGGAGCTTTGCCAGCATGTAATTTCGTCCGCTGTGTTCAACTTCATTGTGAATATGTTTCAAAAGCAGATCAGAAATATGCAGATACTATCGGGTACTTGGATTCCTCAGGCATGACTGCATTAACAAGATGTCCATGCATTCTTATAACTCCTTACTGGAGTATTGGACTGAGAGAGTACAGAGAACTACTCTGCTTAACTTCTTCGCCTCTTTGTAAAGTTTTCAATTCCTCTGGGAACCTCGTCCTTTGAGAAAAGTGTATGATCTCTTGCTCACTTTCATCTAATGAAAGATAGCTTTTATCCAAACAAGATCATAATCTATGCACGTTTTCCTCAATAATACCTTCCATTTGACACAGATTACAATTCAGAACGTACAAGAGTGCCTTTCGATTGTTTTCTTTTTTACAAAGGTCCAGCAGTATTTTCTTCAGCCTAAGGATCCAAGCCACAGCTTTCCTCAGACACATTGAATCATGTTGGATGCTCTCAAGACACTCTGTTAGCAACAAAGCACTTAAATCAGTACTGTTGAATGTATTTCAGCACAGTAGTGCTGTCAGTCCAAAAAACAGAATCTTGCAATTCCATCTTTAAATCTCTTTTCCATAACTTGTCCATTTGACTGGCAAGAGTGGCAGCTGTAAGTTCCTTCCGGGGTATGGTGGTAAATTTTGGTGGTGCTACTCAAGCTTTACTCAGAAAGAAAGCAGAATATGCAATCTGTTGATGGTTATGGTGAAGCAGGTAAGACACAACGCCATAACCTCCCTTACTGTCATCTGATAAATGGTGCAACTGAGCAGACATAACTTCTCCAAACTCTACATGTTTCAAACATCTTTTCATCTCACATTTCTCCATGCCATGGAGATCTTCTAGCCAGTTTCTCCATCTTTGAGCATACCTGATGGGTATAGTGCTATCCCATCCAATCCCTTCCCTGCACAGGACTTGAAGAATCTACTTTGCAGAGAGACCTACTGGAGACAAAAATACAAGAGGATCACGGAAAGAATCCCACTTCGGGTAAAAGGTCTAACTTGAACCACTACCTTGAACTTAAAGGTGTCTGATTCAGCACACCACTGTACACATAATGCTCTTTCCACCGGAAGTATATCATGGTCCATTTCCAGGTCTTTTACCTCTTTCACTCTGTCTTCTGGTACTCTGTCCTGAACTCTTCCAAGTTCTTACTAATGTTGCCCTTTGGCCCCCAAAGAAACCTTAAAAGTCAGCTTCTTCTGCAGTTCCCTGTCTGTCGCTCACTTCGACTTTGTGTCGAAGAAGTGACACTAGGGGTCTCTCGAGAGCCTCGCACATCTCTGAACTTGAGAAAAGGCCAATGAGAAATTGGCTGACAGAATTTGCATGTCCCTCCCCCATATGGGTATAAAGGGAAGGATATATGCATCTGTCCATTCAGATTTTTTCTTCGGCTGCCTCGTGTGTCTGGGCAGCGATCACACCAAGGCAGCATTTGTGGATGGTTCGTGATCTCCCTGCGAGAACCTCACCATAGCAACGTTGCAGTCACAGCTTTCCTTCTTAAAGAGGAACACAACTCCAGCCGTCCCTGTGTCGCTCCTTCTTCCCATGGGATTGATGGAGGGAATGAGATGTTGTGTCCTCGCAGCCACGTCACTGAACCGAGCCACTGTTATGGCCCAACCTCATTCTCGGCTCCTCAGTGCAAAACCTGAATGGACAGATGCATATTTCCCTCCCTTTATACCTGTATGTCCAGGGAGGGACATACAAATTCTGTCTGCCAGTTTCTCATTGGCCTTTTCTCAAGTTCAGAGATGCACGAGGCTAGTGTCGCTTCTTCAACACAACGTCTCATTCTCTCCATCAGGGAACGGAGGTTACAACAGTAACCTAGACAGTACCTTTACCTGTTAGAACATGGATTTGATATTGGCCATTAGAGTGACAGATTCCATTCAGAATCCTGTAAGAACACTTATTAAGGTTCTTGTTAGGTCAGGTCCTTGTAGAAGTTGTCCATTCAATGATATTCCCTGAAATGAGTCACCACAGTCAAAAACAACCCTGATCATACTCTTTTTTTTTGGATGATGAACCCCATGATGAAGTATATAACACAAGTGTCTATCATACCTCTTATTTTCTTCTGCGGGTACCTTTTCAGCGTGTCCATTAGAAATCACACCTTCCATGAAAGCTGTGTAATCTGCCTGAAAAGGCAGAAAAGTGTCTCATAAATTTCCTTTGTATATTCAGAGCCTGCTGTTCTGCAACTTGTTTGTTATTTGGCTGTACCACATCTTTATCCCGGAGTGGCAAGTCAATGCAACAATGACCATCTACCAGTTTTACAGACTTAGACACAAGATCTAACTGGTTATCTTCTTTAGACATTCCTACCAGTTCATTTAGAGCATTCTCATGGAAATCAGTCTTAAACTGCTGTTTCCAAACTCATCCAATTTCAGAACTGATATACTGTTTACAGTCAAGTGAGGTTGGTCATTACAGAAAGTTTCACACCTTTCCATTCCTTTGAGTGGTCAATTCACTGTCCATCCAAGCATGGTTTTTACTGAATATGGTCCATTTTTCTGGCTGCGAATAATTTGCCATAACTCCAGAGCCCTTGGCACATTGGCTCTAATTAAGAGCTCACTCCCGCTTCATTTGAGGTCAAGTGTATCAGATTTAAATAAGGCCATCGGAAAAGATCGCTCTGCACGGGAATATTAGATTTAGATACTGGCATACTTTTCTGCATATACACTTCTGGAAGTGCACAATAATAAGTCTGATCCAATCCAGCAACTTCTAAATCCTTGAGAATGTAGCTGCAAACAGACTTATATTGATTCATGGTTTTAAGGAGGATATTACATTTTTTTGCCCAACAGATTAAGCTTATTCATGAGGCTTTCAGTACAGAAAGATGCTGAGCTCATAAAGAACACACATATATATATATATATATATATATATATATAATGTTCTTTATGAGTTTTCTTAGAAAGTGTGGCACAAGAATCCAAAATATGTTCTTCACCACAGCAAAGACAGGTTGTGCTCATTTCTTTATTAGTTTTCCGAACATCTTCTGTACCATGTGTCACAGTGACTTTGGTGGCGAAACTACTTCCCCTAGTCTTAGAACAAATCTTAATAATTGAGCTTCAACCTCCTCTAAGAGGTGCTTGGATGTTTCCAAACACAGGATTTGTAGCAATTTTCACCTGCTTCTCAATAAAATTCATAATATCTTTAAATTCTCTCCATTTGTCTCTGAGCTTAAAGCGCAACTTTGAAAGAATAATTTGCATGTTAGTGGCCAAGTTTAACTCATTCATATAACGAACGTCTTCCATGGCATTGCAACAAACTCTAAGAAAATCCTCAGACTTTATGGGTTTCCAAGAGAGTGCCTTGTCCATGTATGCTGAAGATTTTTTCAGCTAATTCCCAAAATGTTCCTTAAGTATAGCCTTGCATTTCAAATAACTCTGCGTGGGGTACATATGTTGACAGCCTCTGAAGAGTTCTTTAGGTTGACCTTGGGTATATTGCTCAAGAAAATAGAAACAGTCACCATAACTGTTTGCCTTTTTTTCCACAATCTCCTCAAATGAGTGTATGAAGTATTGATTCTGCAAAGGATCTCCATAAAAGGATGGAATTTCTCTATGAGGAACCAATTAAGTACTATGTTGTTGTATCCAAACTAACATGGTCGCAATTTCATTTTGTTTTTCCATAAGATGCAGTATAGTTCCTTGTTCCCTTTTACTTGAAGATTGTCTTGAAACAGGTACATTTTTACTGCTGCAGTTGCCAAGTGGCTGTACATTTATTGGTGCAGTGAACTGTAATTATATCATTATTGAACTCACTGGTTGTAGTACAGAGTGGAGCTAAGAATTACTTATGATCCTTTCATTCCTTCTCACAGCTTGTGTCGAATGGTTAACAGGCAGAGGCTGTGATACGGCATGTGTATCATCTTGATATGAAACTATTATGAAGTATTCTTTGTTTTTGATTTCCTTACATTCAATCGTACATTGTTCTGATGCAGCAGACCTGTACACACTAACTCTTGCCTTGGATGCAGCTATTTTTAGTTTGAAACTCAATTTCTTCCTTAAACTTTTCTTCTACTGCATGCTTATGTTTAACATTTGCTCACTGAACAATAGTCACAATTTCAGCATCAGCCTGAAGATGAGCAGATGATATAGATAACCCACTAGATCAGGAACCACAAGAAGAGGTCCTTTTGCTTGATTTCGTGCTGCAAACGTTTGAGATACTATCAGTTGGTTTTATCTCATCTGCAAGATACTTAAAATTCACCATATTACATTCCTCACTTTGATTTGGAACATTCTGTGAATTTGCACAAACAGAGGTTACATCAACAGACAATGAATCATTAGAGAGAAAAAGCCCTGGTTGAACAGCCATGTTCATTGTCTGTGTTCCATCAATTTCAAGAGAAGACAGAAGATGTTCATCACTTTGTGCAGAATCTGCTGGTGTAGTTTGCGTCAGTAATGTTCTCTTTGATATTCTAAATTCAGACATCCATTGCTCCATATCTTCAAAAAAACAAAACATTTATTGTACTGGAAAACTGAGTCAAACCATTAATTTTGCTTAATTTGTTCCTTAACAGGAAGTAAAGGAATTACACTCTCATGCAACACAGTGGCATCATCTTTCAAAAGCTTCACTGTTTCCAACAGTGAATAAACCTTGGATGAATTTTCATCATTCTTCATGAGTTCTTTCATTGATGCAATCACATTTTTTATTTTATTCACTTTGGATTTACATTCCTTTTGCAGCAATTCAACTTTTTCTTCCCAAGTCTTTGACGTGAGCTTATGCTCCCTTTTGCTTTCCATAACCACAGCAGCCTCATCTTGCTCCATTTTGCCTCATAAAACGCAATTCAACATCACATACACCTTTCAACAGCATTCCATCTAATCAGATGCACAAAACATTGTGCAAATCACAGCGCTGTCACCTCAAAAAACCTGAATTTCTGAAACTCTGAATTTCCAGTCCACTGCAATTCATCCAAACATCATCAGATCAATGGTGCATATATATCGCAGCAAATTATAGTGTCTCCAATAGACAAGCAGCAAACAGATACAAATTATAATATGGTTTGCATACCACTTCTAATGCTGTGCATCTTCTGTCCGCTTTTCCTCTTGCAATCCACGACTGCGCTCCAGTGCGGCAAAGCAAATTTTCTGTTGACTAATATTAACGGCATCCAGGGGCCATCGAGAGGCAGTGGGAGAATTTCCTTGACTCGTTTCCTTTTCATGAAATGCAAAGCTGTTTCCTTTCTTGAGTTATGTTTTATTGTGATGAGGCATATGAAACATGCAATGCAAATATATAACACGGTCAAATACGGCCAACAGAAAGTTAGCTTTCCCGCTTCAGCTTTCCTGCCTTGCCTCAACTCTACTCACTATACTTTTCTGAGCTTGCATTTCCACTGCATATTAGTGCCCCTCAATGTAGGTACTGTAGGATTATAGGATGATCGTCATAGTTGCGCTGCCCCTACTGCCATGACATCATCTTAAACATGACACAAACTGACCAAAACAATAACACAACTGCTAGCTGTTAGCTACTAGCTCATTGTGCTGCATAAAGTGGTTGTTGCATGGTGATTTTTTTTAAGTGTAACAGTTAATGTGGCCTCATTGTTTTAGAAGCAAGAATCCAGTAGCTGGTCAACTAAATAAAGCGAAGCTTTCAAGCAGAGTATAGAGTTAATGTAACAAAATGTACCATCATCCATCGAGTCCAGGGCAATCTCCCTCCCATTGCTTGCCGGTTTTGCTAGCGTCCATTTGGTCAAGACACTTCCACTTTTCCTTGATGGTTCTGTAGTCACTTTAGTTTTTCTAAAGTTTCCTACACTGTTGGTAGGTCCGGTGGTAGCTGTGTGCGGCCAACAGCTGATACAGTTCCTGAGAGACTTTCGTTTCAATCATCGCTAATGAGTGGAATGTCTGCACCTCGTTTATTGGCCACGACGTGGTTTTGCGCACAGCCATTTCTTTTTCACAATTTGAAAGTCACGTGAACAAATTATACTGTTAACGCTGTTGCTAACCTTAAAACTATCAAGTTGATGTAGCGTGTTGGAAATCCAGTGATGCTAGTAGTTAAGATTCTCCCTGACCAATCAGTGATGTTCAGGATTTTTACGTCACATTTAGTATCGGCTCAGCTAGCTTGGAACCTCAACTGAGGTGCTCCTAAAAAAAGCATCAGGTACTATCCACAGTGGAAAATGTCTCGGGTTACGTAGTGTAACCCTTGTTCCCTGAAAAAAGCGGAACGAGATGCTGCGCTGAAGAGCGCTTTAGGAACACGTCTTAGTTGTGACCAGCTGTGAATATGTGTGCAACACATCAATGAACATTGACCGGAATTTATAGCCTCTGCCGGTGTAATCGTTGGACGCACCTGGCGCAGGGCTATAAATAGATGCGTCACGGGAGCATCGTCAGGTATTTTGTCTGAAGAGCAGTTCCTAGGGCATCCCAGTGCGGCAGAAAAGCGCAGCAGTTTCACTACGTAACCCGAGACATTCCCTTTACAAAAAGCTTCACTATGAAGCTATTCGAACGAACGATGGCGCCGCAGATGGCTGCCTCGGTGTGGAGCTCTCCAATTCTTTTGTTGTTTTTGTTTGTTTGTCCTGTGTTTAGTAATATTTTAACAGTCAGGTTTACCAGGGATGAACTGTTGAACATTCGGCAGCACATACCAGATAATCTTTTCCCGGTTTTTGAATATTTGGACGTTTTGCTGGACATTTTAGTCGGAGGCGCAGCTGTGTTGTTTAAACACGCTATGAGACGCAGGCGAGGGAAATGAGCTGGCATGCTGGTTAAACTCCGTCAGTGCGGCGTTCGAACAGCACTGCTGAGCATTCATCTTGCGAATCTCCGCTCTCTTCCCAACAAAACTGACGAACTACATCTCCACACACATACAAATAAGGACTTTTGAAACTCTGCTGCACTGTGCTTCACTGAAACCTGGCTGAGTGAAGCCATTCCGGACAGCGCATTACATCTGCCGGGCTTCCAGCTGTTCAGAGCGGATCGCATCGCGGAGTTAACGGGGAAAACGAGAGGTGGTGGAACATGCTTTTACATCAATGAAAGTTGGTGTACAGATGTTACAACGTTAAATAGATTGTGCTGTCCTAACCTGGAAGCGCTCTTTATTAACTGTAAGCCATTCTTCTCGCACACGGGAGTTTTCTTTGTGTATTCTGGTGAGTGTTTACATTCCTCCAAACGCGTCTGTGAACATAGCGCTGCAACAGCTGGCTGATCAAATCTCAGACACAGAACAACAATACCCAGACTCAGTTATTATTATTCTTGGGGACTTTAACAAAGCAAATCTCACACGTGAACTGCCCAAATACAAACAACACATCACATGCCCCACCAGAGACAGGAATATATTGGATCACTGCTATACAACATTAAAGGATGCATATCGCTCTGTCCCAAGTGCAGCTTTGGGACTCTCTGATCACTGTCTGGTTCATCTTCTTCCGACCTACAGGCAGAAATTAAAATCAACAAAGCCAGTTGTAAGGACTGTAAGGAGATGGACTAATGAAGCAGAGCTAGAACTACAAGCCTGCTTTGACTGCACTGATTGGAGTGTTTTTGAAGCTGCAGCTACAGACCTGTGACATCATACATCAGTTTCTGTGAGGACATGTGCATCCATACTAGGACATTTTTATCATTCAACAATGATAAACCATGGTTCACAGGAAAACTCAGACAGCTTCGTCATGCCAAAGAGGATGCTTACAGGGGTGGGGATAGAGTCTTGTATAATCAGGTCAGGAACACACTGAATAAGGAAATCAGAGTGGCTAAAAGAAGCTACTCTGAGAAGCTGAAAAACAAGTTTTCAGCTAACGACCCTGCATCAGTGTGGAGTGGCCTGAAACAACTTACTAACTACAGGACTCCTACCCCCAACCCTGTGGTTGACCAACGACAGGCTGACGACCTGAATGTGTTCTATTGCAGATTCGAACAGCCCAATTTCACACCCCACACACACTCGGACCTTCATTTCACACAAACATTAACACCTCCTGCAACCCCCCCCCTCCCCCCTCCTGCTACACAACCTGCACTCAAGATCTGTGAAGACGATGTGTGCCGTGTCTTTCGGAAGCAAAGGTCAAGGAAGGCTCCAGGCCCAGATGGCATCTCACCAGCGTGCCTTCGTTCCTGTGCTAACCAATTGGCCCCATCTTCAGATCTTCAATAGATCACTGGAGCAGTGTGAAGTCCCATGCTGCTTCAAATGCTCAGTTATAATCCCTGTCCCTAAGAAACCTAAAATCACAGGACTTAATGACTATAGACCTGTCGCCCTGACATCTGTGGTCATGAAGTCGTTTGAGAGACTGGTGTTGGCTTACCTGAAGAACATCACTGGACCCTTTCTGGATCCCCTTCAATTTGCTTATCGAGCAAACAGGTCTGTGGATGATGCAGTCAACATGGGATTGCATCACGTCCTGCAAGATCTGGACAGACCGGGGACATAAGCAAGGATCCTTTTTGTGGACTTCAGCTCGGCTTTCAACACAATCATCCCAGCCATTCTCCGGACTAAGTTAAACCAACTCCCTGTTCCCACCTCTACCTGTCAGTGGATTACCAGCTTTCTGACGGACAGGCAACAGCTTGTGAGGCAGGGAAAATTCACTTTCACCACCTGTACCATCAGCACTGGTGCCCCCCAGGGATGTGTGCTCTCCCCACTACTCTTCTCGCTCTACACAAATGACTGCACCACCAAGGATCCCTCTGTCAAGCTCCTGAAATTTGCAGACGACACCACTGTCATCGGCCTCATCCGGGATGATGATGAGTCTGCATATAGAAAGGAGGTTGAACGGCAGGCTGTCTGGTGCAGTCAAAACAACCTGGAGCTGAACACACTCAAAACGGTGGAGATGATTGTGGACTTTAGGAGGAACACCCCAACATTGTCCCCCCTCACCATTCTAAACAGCACTGTGGCAGCAGCGGAGTCATTCAGGTTCCTGGGCACTACCATCTCACAGGACCTGAAGTGGGAGATACACATCGACTCCATTGTGAAAAAGGCCCAGCAGAGGTTGCAATTCCTTCGCCAGCTGAGGAAATTCAACCTGAAACAGTTCTACTCAGCAGTCATTGAGTCTGTCCTCTGCATTTCAATAACTGTCTGGTTTGGTGCAGCTACAAAATCAGACATCAGAAGACTACAGAGGACAGTCCGGACTGCTGAGCGGATTATTGGTTGCCCCCTGCCCCCCCTTCAAGAACTATACACTTCCAGAGTGAAGAAAAAGGCTGGTAAAATCACTCTGGACCCCGCCCACTACATTTTTGAACTGTTGCCTTCTGGCCGGCACTTCAGAGCACTGAACACCAGAACTGTCAGGCACTGGAACAGTTTTTTCCCTCAGGCTATCCATCTCATGAACAATTAAATTGCCCCATTGAGCAATAATTATGTGCAATACACAGTTTAAGTCTATTTATATTATCCAACATATCCACTTCTGCCATTACTTAAATTGCTCTGTACATAATATACTGTATTTTGTTCTTTATAATCAGATTGTAATAGATTTGCACTACGTGTGTGTATGTGGGTATGTATGATGGTGAGTGTATGTACGTATATGTATAATTATTTATTTTTTGTCTTTTTTTAATATTACCTATGTCTTGCTGCTGTTTTTTTGTATTGTTTGTATTGTTGTGCACTGGAAACTCCTGTCACCAAGACAAATTCCTTGTATGTGTAAGCATACTTGGCAATAAAGCAGATTCTGATTCTGATGACGCTGCACTGAAGAGCGCTTTGGGAACGAGAATACCCACGCCGCCACACTGTGGCTGTCCAGACCCCCTACGGTTGTGCAGTGTGCTCACAAGAGCGTGAGAGGGCTCAGACATGAGCTTGAGATGTCGATTAAAGGACATAAGAGCCGGAGTGGTATGAACATCCAAGCTGTAGAATCTAATGAATGTGTGTAGAGAGGACCAGCCTGCTGCATCACAGACATGCTGCAGAGGGACCAAGGCTTAGAGGAGGCGACCCCTCTGGTAGAGTGAGCCGTTGTAAACGGCCTCGAGTGTGACGAGTAGTCAGGATGAGGGTGCAAAATTGCTTTGGACCTTCCCGGGACAAACTCTAAAACAAGCTGGCAAGAAGACTGTAGGTCCTCAATCCTCTTTAGAGAATAATCGGCATAAGAAAAACCATCTTGAGAGTCAGAAGTCTGTCAGACACCGACTCTAGAGGTTCTGGGTAACTCAGGGAGAAGTAGAGGAGACATTGCGCTGTTCATAGAGGCGAAGAGGTCCTCCTCTGCCCTTTAAATCTCACCCAGATTTCTTCCAAGTGGAGGGAGCCCAAGCACTTAAAATGGTCTCGATAACCTCAGGAGAAAGCCCTGTGTACCTCAGTTGGTACCCTTCAGGGGCCAAGCGTGAAAGGTTCCACAATTCGGGCCGGGGATGAAATACTGTTCCCTGTGCCTGAGAAAGAAGGTTCTTCCTGTTCGGAATCGCCCAAGGTGTGCCGTCAAGGAGAGGTATTAACTCAGAGAACCATACCCAGTTCGGCCAGCATGGCGCTATCAGTAAGAGGCAAGACCCTTGCTGGCGAACTCTGGCCAAGACTCCTGAGAACAGAGAAACTGGCAGAAAAAACCGCATACAGACACATTCTGGGCCATGAATGCGCCATTGCGTCCAGACCCAGGGGGGCTGGGTGACTTAGGGAGAAGTAGAGGAGACATTGTGCTGTTCATAGAGGCGAAGATGTCCTCTTTTGCACTGTAAAATCTCACCCAGATTTGTTCCACTACCTCGGGGTGGAGTTTCCACTCCCCCGTCTGTATTTTCTGTCTGGACAGTAAATCTGCTCCCACATATGGGCATCCAGGGATATAAACTGCCCTGAGTGACAGGAGCTTGCCCTCAGCCCCAAGGAGTATCCAACGTACCTGAAATTCAGCTGACGTGAAAGTGGACCTCCTTGATGGTTTATTTAAGAGACTACCGCTGTATTGCCCAGCCTCTGGAGGAAGTATTTCAGGGCCAGAAATACAGCCATCAACTCGAGACAGTTACTGTGACAACCGAGCTGACGACCCTCCCATTCCCCTCGAGCTGGACGACCACTTAAGACCACTACCCAGCACGTCAGGGAGGCGTCTGTTGTTAGCAGCCTGTGATGACGAGACGCACCTAGAGTGGGACCCAAGGAAAGAAACCGGGGTCTGAACCACATAGAAAGGGAATGAATGACACCCCTTGGCTTTTAGCCACAGCTGGAACGGCCTCATGTGCAGAAGGCCCGAAGAGATAGATGCCATGAGACCTAGTATTTGTTGATACTGATGAGCAGTGCAACCTTGACCTAGCCTGACCTTGCTCAGGGTGTTCTGAATGGAAATGATTCGTGCGGGAGACAATTGTGCCTGCATCGTGATCAAATTCCATATAACCCCAGATAAGTGATTCCCTGGGAGAGAGCACGCTCTTTTGACATTGAGTCTCAGACCCGGAGAAACCAGATGAGCTAAGACAATATCCCTGTGCTGAACTGCCAGTTCTTGGAACTGCGCTAGGATCAGCCAGTTGTCTATGTAATTCAGAATGCAGATGCCCTGGAGTCGCAAAGGAGCCAGTGCTGCATCCATGCATTTCGTGAATGTGCGGGTTAATAGGGCTAGGTCAAATGGAAGAACCCGATACTGGAAGGCTTTGCCCCCGAAAGCGAACCTCAGGAACTTCCTGTGCTGTGCTGGAAACTCTATATGAGGATATGCGTCCATGAGATCGATGGTGACCAGCCAAACGTGATGTTAGGCTTGTGACATGATCGTCTTGATAGTTAGCATCTTGGACTTGAACACCCTGACTGGGCAGTTCAAGCCTTGAAAATCTAAGGTCGGACGCAACCCCCCACCCTTCTTGGGAATCAGGAAGTATTCGCTGTAATACCCTGACTCTTTCTCTGGAAGGGGAACACATTCTATGGCCCCTTAGACCGTGAGATTTCGCAGTTCTTTCCACAGTATAAATGTCTGCTCCGGTTTATGGTAGTGGGGACCACCCCGTTGAAACACGGAGGGCAGCGAGCAAATAAAATTCTGTAGCCCTTTTCTACTGTTCTTAGGACCCACATACAAATATCTGGCAGATGTTTCCACACTGCCAGTTTCTCTGAGATGGGTATTGATTTAAGACTTCCTGTTGAGGGGGTGTTGAGTGTTCCGTGTCCTGGATAAATGCAGGAAGCAGCGAAACACCCAACTTTTGATGAAAGCCTCTGCCTCCTGAAACACCGGAGGCGGCAGGAATGGAGAGGTTTCGTGGGGGTACCGGGAGGGGCGAAGTGGATGGTGCACGCGCCCTGTCCCGAGAGGAGCTACCTCCACAAGATTAAGCGCAAGGCCGTCAGGATTTCTTTCCCTTAGAAATTAGTGTCCTGAGGTCTTGCTTTGGGGGCTGCTGAATCTTTGCGAGGGGGAGCACGACTCGTCATGGTTTGCTTCTGAGCCTCCCTTCTAGAAGGACTGAGGCGGGTCTGGGTGGCCGACGGGCCCACCCCCTGAGTGCGGCGAGGAAGAAACTGCCCAAAGGCTTCCTCGTGGCTTTTCACCTCTTGGAACCTGGAGATAACTGTGTTCATAGCGTCCCTGAATAGGCCAGTTGGCGAAACCGGGGCATCAAGGAGGAAAACTTTTTCCTTGTCCTTGATGACAGATAGGTTGAGCCAGAGGTGTCTTTCTGTGCTGACAAAGGCAGACATAGACCGGCCAATGGCACGGGCTGTCTGCTTGGTCACGCGGTTAGATCTGTGGCTCGACGAAGCTCAGAAAAAACTTTGACGAGAGCGGTACCCACACTCAGGTCCTTCAGCAGGTCAGCCTGGTATGCCTGTAACACTGCCATCTTGTGCAGAGCAGCACCAGCCTGACCCGCTGCTTGATAAGCCCTCCCCACTAAGATTGAGGTAAATCTGCAAGGCTTTGTGGGGAGAGAGGGTTTTTTACGTGACGATGCCGAAACCGGTGAGAGATAACCCGCAAGTGTCTCTTCGAAGTATAAGGCTTCCTCCATCGAGCGAGAGAGCTCATCATGGAGGTCATTAAAGAAGGGAAAGGACTCATGAGGTGAAATCTATCCTCCAACTTGGAGCGTTTGGGGGTCTCTTGTTGGCATGGCCAGTCTAACTGAAGCCACCGCACGAGTAACCACGTCGAGCAATTCCTCCGCTGATTTATTATCATGGACGGAATGCTCAGAGGTGGGTAGAGATTCGTCCCCCTCATGAACCGAAGAGGCGTTGGAGCGCACTTCGAGATCATGGGAAGGACCAGCTGGGTCTGGGGAGAGAGCGAGCGAAAGGGTCGATCCCGCCTCTCGCTCCTCAGCCAGATCCATGCGAGAGCCCCACGAATGAAGTGTGGGCGCTGACTCCCGGAAGTAAGTGAGGCAAGTGCGAAGCACTTTGCCCGAAAGCAGATCACAATGCTCGCACACGCCCTGCCCCAACGCAAGAGCAGCATGCTCTTCCCC
Organism: Moxostoma hubbsi; assembly: GCA_032164185.1. Lineage (NCBI taxonomy): Eukaryota > Metazoa > Chordata > Actinopteri > Cypriniformes > Catostomidae > Moxostoma > Moxostoma hubbsi. Next base: position 21,452,385 of record JAVLUX010000012.1, read on the forward strand.
CAAACAAACTAAACAAAAGTGATGCGTGTCCCTCTCGGACATAGAGCGGAGGCAGGGAAACATTGTTTGCCTTGACTTTCTGTCATTTTTTCTTTTCGAAAGTCAGAAAGAGAAAGGAGAAAAGGTTCACTACGCACTGCCTAACAGATTCTAACTCCTAACAGAGGAAAGAAAGTTTGACAGGCTTGTGATAGCACACAAACACAGAATGATCTGAAGACAAAAGATCTGACAATGCTCCGGTGACGCATCTATTTATAGCCCTGCGCCAGGTGCGTCCAATGATTACAACGTCAGAGGCTATAAATTACATATTCACAGCTGGTCACAACTAAGACGTGTTCCCAAAGCGCTCTTCAGTGCAGCATCATAGTGAAGCTTTTTGTAAAGGGAACCCCAAGAAAGCGAGCAGAGTCGAGTTGAACAGTGCAGTGGAAAATTATTATAAATACATTTGAACCTATCCCAAGGTACAAGGAGAATGAATCCAAGGTGAGTTGCATAATGCATATTCAGATCAGATATTTGAGAAAAAAGGAGTCTTTCATTAAGTTCTCAAACATGCTATACACTTTAATAAACATATTGATATTTCAAAGAAGAACCCAAGATAACCCTACTTCTATTTACAATAAATGATCATATTTCTTCACATACAACAGAAAAAAACATTGTAGATAACTTAAATAACTTGAAGGTGTAACTACTTAAATAATAAAAGAATCAGGGTTATTCACATGACACCTTCCCAGCAGCTCCAATGCAGGTTTCACATTAAGTGCTAAAAATTATAGAGTAGATTTACAGGATTCCTTACATGAATAGAAAGTAATAAACACTTGTGGTTTGCTGTTGGTATCCTTTTCTTTGGGAGACATAAGTGATAATACATTGAATACACCTAACTTCTAAAGGTGACCTTGAAGAATAAATGACACTCTTACAAGAGGCACATCAAAATAAGGGGTGTGTGTAAATGACTGAATATAACTGGTTACAAATGAGCCTAAACCTGATCAACAGAATGCATTGGTGGTCCCATTTCAAGTTTCTCCTCTTTTGAATCAGGAAATAAAAAAATTCAAAAAATGGTGTGCTTAAACAAAAACAGCTTATTTGATGACGAAATATAATAAAGCATGGGATCATTTTAAGTTGTGCATTTTGCTTGTTCATTTGTTGGATAGAGCGCAACCAAGAGCTTCTACTGAATATGTATAAAAATATAATCAGGAAATGTTAAAAAAAAATGGTGTGCTTAAACAAAAACAGCTTATTTGATGATGAAATATGATAAAGCATGGGATCATTTTAACTTGTGCATTTTGCTTGTTCATTTGTTGGATAGGGTGCAACCAAGAGCTTCTACTGAATATGTATAAAAATATAATTTCCCTTTGGAAGGATTCTATGGCATCTTGATGAGGACATCTTACTTGATATCACTCTTGTATAATCTTCTACTCAGAGAATAACTGTCTCTAAAATTATAGCTTGAGTCTGGTTTTAGAAAAAAACATCCCAAAGTCTGAAACAAAGATCTAGGTTTAATTTGTTTGTTTTTTTTCTTTTCTGTCAAAGCACTCTTGATAGTGAGAGAGCAATGATATATCTTTAAATTAAAATTTGGTAGATGTCATTTCTTCAGTGAATTTGTGAAGTATCTGTAGGTAAAATAAAAAAATTATGCAAAACTGCTTACACCCTCCTCTCTCATGTATTATTCCTTAAAAAATAAACCCTACTCTATCAAAACAATGGCATGTCTACATAGTACTCATCTCAGTATAGTACCATATGAAATATACACCAGTCAACAGTCTTGTTCCCTTTTGTAAATTACATATATATATATATATATATATATATATATATATATATAATGTATAAAACTGAATATGGTTTGTGGTTTAAAAAAAACTAAAACATAATAAAAAAACAGAAACTGTCATGGAGAACAATAAATGAAGCTTGCCTAATGTGAAAGACAAAACAACCTGTGAATTTACAGTGAGATTGTAATGTAATTTGTTTAAAACCACCTTATGAGGGTCTTCCAAATAAAAAAAAAAAAAAAAAAAAAAAAAAACACTACACAGAAACAAAATATATGAGCATTTGTAAATGTGATAAAATCTACAATTTGCAATGAAAGCAGCGTGCATGGTCATGAACAACTAGGAAAATAGTATAGCTGATACTGCAACTTTAACCAGAGCAGTGACTTCTTAAAGGTATTTTCCTTTGCAAACCAGTATGTTATCTTCTACTTGTCATATGTATTATATTAATCAAAGTGACTGTCAAAACATTCTTACGATTTCACTTTATGTTTTCGGCTTAACGAAACATCAATGGGACACAACCAAATTTCAGTTTTGACTTATCACAATCCTCATTGATTGTTTTAGCAATTATATAAAGAAAACTGAAGACTTGTTCGCAGATCCTTATTTTAAACAGCATGTAAACTGGCATCAAGTCCCATTCTCCAGTTATACCTCCTAGATAAAACAGTTGTATTGTGGCATGCTGTGTTGACAGCATTTTCTCTGATGCTACTTCCCCTGTTCTTCAAACAGCTTGTGAATCCATGGAAATATTTTTGTTATGGTGCAGTTCAGTTTGGTAGACTGTTCATTTAACTTCCCTAAATGAGCTTTGTTATGCTTCACATGCTGCCCCCGAAATCTTATTTAGCCTTCTATTTCTAGAGTCCTATATTTCAAACTGGTGCACATGTTGGGGTGGGACCGAACATCCAAGTTGGTCTCATGTGGGGCCTCCAGTGCTTTGTGAGTCCTCCGACAGTTTTTGTTGAAGCGACACTTGACTTTAAAGTTGACCAGACTTTACACACCATACCAGTAGTAAAAAATCTGGGTTGCAGCCAGCAGGATAACCTATATAATAGCAGTAAATCCTGCATAGTACCTCCAACATGCGACCCCTTCAGCTATGCGCATTGAGGTTCCAACGGACACTGTGTCATTGTTTCATGTGGATATTTGTGCACAGGGTTGGGGAGGAGAGATGGTGAAGGGGAGCTTGAAGATCAAAAGCCTGTGCATCATGAAAGAGAACAGTGGTGGGAGAGGAGGATCAGGTGAGGGACAGCTGGAGATCGGGGATGGTGTCCTGAAGGCAAACTCTGAAAGGCCTCCTTAACGTTCAGTCTGCCAACTGGAGTAGAGCACATTATCAACCTTCCCTGCTCTTTATACAATATAGCTGGTGAAGTCCAGCAGGTAAGAAGTCATGTCAATGATGTGTCCCAGGAAGCTGTCTTTCTCACTGTCCCCTTGTGTGCCTCGTTCTCCTTTCTCACATTGGGTGCCTGAGAAACCTTCCTTGCAGAGACACTTGTTGGGCTCCACGCAGACCCCACCATTGCGACAGGCAGGTTCGCACTTGGCTGCAAAGTATTTGCAAAAACAGAAACAAGCTAAACATGAGGTTTTGTGCACCAGGACAAATTCAGATGCCACTGTCAGTGAGGAAGGCAGTAGAAGCACTTCAGACATGCTTCAAATCAAAAACTTAGGTGTTGTTTGGCTCCATACCTCTTAAGCAGAAGGGACCCTCCCAGCCAGAACTGCAGCAGCACTTGCCAGTGGGTGTGCAATAGCCGTTCTTGCATTCACGGGAACAAGCTGTGCTAAGCATCTCTGGAGCCTCGACCGGACGTCTACACTCCTTAGGGAACTGTGGTCTGCATGATTCAAACAGCATTTATGGTTAACTATGGGTCTTTTTGGTCATGCACGCACTGCAAAGATTTTGGAATACAAATAACATTTAAATGCAGTAGTGAATCCCCTAAATCATCGTTCTCTGTGAGTACGGAATACAGGAGTTACTCCTGAAATTGCGATGATTGAGAAGTGATAACCATAGCAATGTGTCATGCACATGTGAATAAGAAAGATGGATGCCACCAGTTTAACTTGTTTGGTATTCACTATTTTTTTACCAAAGAAATAGTATCCATCGGTTTTTAGTTAACTGCCATTGTCGTGCCATCATGTTTTGTTTTTGATTGTTAAGATGCAGTTAAGCATGTCCTGGGTTTTTAGGGGTTACCCTGAAACTTTAGAGCTGGTGAAAGAAACTACAGTGAAGATTGGCATATGAAACAGGTCACATTAACTTTCATGAAACATTTTAGTGCTTTAAGTGTTAAAATGAGTCACGTACTGAAACATTGTATTAAATTCAGCCAACAGACATTAATTAAATTATTTCCTTTTGTGTTTTACAGAAGAAAGAGAATATACAGGCAGAGGGCGGGTCTGGGTGGTGATTCTACACACTTATCTGGCTAATCAAGCCTCCGAGAGGGATAAAGACAGACTGTGGAAGATGGTTCGGAAGAGAGAGATCGTTTACGGGCATGTCCGTCATGTGTGTTGAATCACCACCCGGCCCGCCCTCCGCCCTGCCACAACAGGTTTGGAACAAGTAAATAAAAGCAGAATTTTTTTTGGTACATGGGATTTCTGACACACTACCTGAATTTTTCAGGATTTCGTTTTGTTGTACAATGCGGTTGTCACTTGAGTCATTAACTGTGTGAGAACTGTATTTAGCTGCATTGTGTACTGTAAGTGGCCTTTGTGTCCTGTTTTTTCTTACATACCAGATTTTCCACTTTTCCCATGTACCTGTTTTCCCTTCCAGCTTGCAAATTAAACACTTGCCAAACATGTAAACATGTATTAATCAAGGGCGTATTTACTTTTGGGAGAAGATACACAAACATGCATACATATGGACATCTTATGTTTATAGACAAATAAGCCATCTTATGATGGGCATGACGTCATACATTTTTGCCATGCACAATGTCTGGAAACAATATTGCTTTTGTGTGTACTGGATGTCAAATGAAATACCTCAGTGTCACAGTGAGTGGCTTGTGATGAACCTGTCTGAAGTTCAGCTCTCCAAACATTCTTTTGCCTCCCTCAGCTAAACATACTGCTTAATGAGCCAAGCAAATCTCTTCAAGGCTGTCTATTAGTGAGCAGCAGGGCTGTTGACATACCCAACAGGCCAGCACACACGCAAACACACTTTAATTGGACTCCAGTGAAGCAGGAACTGGATGGGAAACAGGCTTGAGAGCTCTTGGTGACTTCACATCCTGTGTTTCTCACTAGAGGTGGCCTATGGGAAAATGAGGTGGCCCGTGATTTTGTGTTAAGAGCTTAACGATGAGGGTTGCGGAAAGCATGGAGGTAGAAGCTCAGGCGCGAATTCACTATACAGTTGTGGCACTTTTGGTCATGTATTTCAGTTTAAAAACCCACATTTTATTAACTAACCACCTGAAATCTAGTTTAAGCAGGGGCAATCAGCGCTGAAATAGCACTACGTCTTGAGTATGGCATTTGTCGAACATGCCTCCTTTCTATGTAAATTAGATTAAGCCATTGGTAGTTTGAGTTCCCGAAAAGTGTAAACACAGTGGCCCTGAGGCTTTTTCATAACTTGTGGCTTAAAAAGACTTTGAGTCAGGCGTGGGCTATGTTTTTTGAACAAAAAGTGGCAGCCAAGGGGCAGGAAAAAGTGTTTGTGAAACCTGTTTGGAAATATTTATTATATTCAACCAATCAAATCAGCTGTAGTTAATCAAATAAACATCAAATGATGTACAAGAGCCTCATAACCTGATATATATCTAGATGTGCGGTGTTGTCAAGTGCACATTTTGCATGTTTAAGAAATGATCCAGGTGTCTGGATCAAAGTGATGCTGTACAGTCCCTGCAGGGTGTGTCAAATACGGTGGTCTACGGCATCCTCCTATATAGCAGTCTAACGCTCAGAATCAGACCGCAAGATCCGAATTGCGTGTGCAAATTGAGTTCAGCAGTGATTTTGTGGACATGTAAAAAACAAACTAACAAACAAAAAATTACAAAAAAACTATGTTTTACCATCTGCAGTTACTTTTTTGTGAATCTGGCCTTCTGTTTGGTGCCACAAGTGAAGCAGAAATTCCTACACGCTTGAGTTATAATCTCGTCAACAAATTAATTCAGAACATTTTTGTAAAAAATTGTCATTCGGCACATACAGTAATTAAATACGACTATAATGTTATTTTCTTTAACTAAAATGAAATTCCATTTTAGTTAGAGTAGAATGGACTAAAATGTATTAATATGAAATAAAAAAAATAATTCAAAGGTAATTTTTGACAAAAGACAAAAATTTTGACTCAAATAAAAAACTGTAAAAAATGAACACTGACGCTTTGCCTTTAATGGTTTCAGCTGACAACACAAAGATTGTACATTCTGGAGAAATGGAAGCCTAAGTGATAATTTTCACAGAGGATTTGTAGTAGTTCATTCATTCAATACAGTCATCTCATCCAATCATGATCTAGCCTATGAATTATAAGGTCCCACAGCTGTGTCTCGTTGCCCGTTACGGCATGTTGCTTTCGTCCACCGCCACCCCAACACCACCAGTTTAGGTCCCATCCTTCTGTGAGGGGTAAGCTCCTCTCCCCTTCCGTCATAAACTTCTGGCAGGTTCTGATGGATCGAGCAAGAATCCTGACGCTGAACCGTAGGACAGGTTTATGCCAAAGGAAACTAATCTGTCACTAACTCTTGTTATTCCACTGATTCCATATTACTGGGATTTTGTGCCCTTGAGCAAAGTACTTCACCCTAGTTTGCTCCAGGCTGACACATCCCTGCTAAAAAGATCAACTTAACCAGCAATTCCCATGCTGGTCTACCAAGTAGCCTGGCTAGGTTTTGCTGCTAAAAAAAATGCCAAATCAACTGTACAACATGCCAAATAGTCAAAATAACCAAAGCAAGAAAAGAGGTGACAGACAACCCGTCCTGCTGAAAAGACATGCTTAGACAAGCATGAATTTCCATGCTAGTTCAAGCTGGCTTATGATGGATTGGTGCTGGTCCAACTGGTGAAGCTGGTTGAGCGAGGAAGTCTTGCTGGTTAAGAAGCCTTGTGAGACCTTCAGCAAACCAGCATCCCATGCCAAGACTTAGCATCAAATACACTACATGTTCTAGACCATGCTGATCTTTTCAGCAGAGTGATGCTCCATTAATAATTGGCATCCAAGAAATACAGGCAAAATCGACTCCAGCTTAAAGCCCTTTTTGAAAGCATATTGGCGTACCTATAGAATATGGATCTATGTGTGTTATTTGGGAAGATGTGGGCAGCAACAGGGAGTGCATTAATCTCTATAATAGAGGGTGGGTTGTTGGACCTTAGAGGTGCCCTGACAGCTTCAGTGACTGATGGCAGGAGTAGGGAGGTAACAGGGGATTTCTGGGATGATGCACAAGGGTGTTTAGTGGGGGAATAGTTCCCATGCTCCCTTCCACTGCTTTCAGCATCCATATCAGGTCTCACTTTTCTCTCATCCACACTTCGACTTTGTTTTTTTTTTGTGTGTTGTTGTGACAGGCTGCTATGTTGTTAAAAAGAGAGACAGAAAAGATGAGGGAGAGAAAGAAACAGAGATAGATTGTGAAAAAGAATGAAAGGGAGGGAGGGAAAGGAGAGAAAGAGGCGCTCCCCAGAGGATTGGGCTAACACTGTTAATGACGTTGGGGTCAGCGGCGATACTAAACAGTTTGTATTACTGGCAGGGTGGCCTTGAAAACAACACCTGCTGCCGTGGCACTTGACAAAGACAGCTGGGTCAACAGGCACTGTGGGAATGTATCAACTCTGTGAGGCCACTTGCATAAAACAAAGATTGATAAATAAAAAAAAAACATCTTATTAGTTTCTGCCTGTCCTGTAACTTGCCATTTTAGCTGGCCAACCCCTCTTTTTTTCCACAATGGCACAATATGCCAGCCCTGATTCCAGTTTACCTCTCTATTAAGCAATATCTACCAAGGCTGAAACAGATTTGATCATGTACACTGGAACCAAGGATTTACAGAGTTTGGGAAGTCCCTCTGAGCGGATGTGATGCTCACAAGCAGTATTTGAAATGTGATTTGAAAATGCATTAGTAATGAGTAGGGATGTGCACGAGTAGTAGAATATTATAATATTCGCTCTGCAATAATTATAATCTTGCAAAGTTTGCTTTGCTGGCCATATATACAGTGAGATGTATGTTAAATCCTGAACACACAAACTAAAACTGGCAGTTATAACAGAATGCACTGGGTGGCGCTGTTGAGTGTTGACACGAGTTGATCACATTTGTTGAGCAAACAGTTCTGTCACTCATTTCGTTCAGATGGACACCAGAAAAGCGTGTTATTGTGAGAATGTGGCATACTGTGAGAAAGCTGGGTTCCTGTTTAAATGTACTGGATAAGCAATGTACACTTTACTCTCTTATATGTGCAGCTTGTCAGAAAGCAGCGTCCCCATAGCAACATAATCCCTGTGACGCTTCTGTAAACAACAAACATGGCATCTGAGAAAGACTATGCTAGCTGAGGTAAGGGACATTCCATGATTTAAACTGGAGTGTATAATTGAGTAGTTTACTGAGCATGGGGATATGCTCATTTTTCTCAACAAAAACATGGCATGAGATACAATATAAACATGATAACTATTATATGCCGAGTATTTATACTTGTCCTGTACGTTAACTGCATTAGTCTACTTCATTAGCGGTTTCATTTCTTCACTTTGCATGAGCTTAAATGCTTTCATTCTGTCCTTTTTCATGCATTGCTAGTTTAAATATATATACAAAAACACAGGACATGATATGAGCTTGTATTGATTATAATTAGAAGCTTGTTTTTTTTTTTTTTTATGGTGATAACCTTTATAACTCAAAAAAAAAAATGTCTCTTTCTCATTAATTACCTTCATTTAAATAATAGAATATTCAAATATTTGTTTTTTATGAGCTTAAATATTCAAATATCAAATTATTGATGAATGCCAATCCCTAGTAATGAGTCCAGTAACTGAGAGCTTTTCTTGAGGAGACAGTTTAATATCTTTTGGCTTAACTTTCTAGCTTTTATAGTAAGAGGCAGTTGAGTTATTTGATGATAGATAGAGTGTGTGTAGCAGTCAGAAGAGTTAAATGTTGTTCAACAAACATAGCAAAAGAAGGCTTCATCAAGCCACTGTGTGACTCCTCTGTCCTTTTTCTCATCTCTCTATTGTTAGCACCTCTTTGTGTTGACATTGTATTCAAAAATTTACTGTGTATTGTAGTTGTGGGCTATTCAGTAACACCCCTAAGGGGTTTTGTTAAGGGGTGAACCACGGTTGTGAGTGGGAGAGATTTAGGACAGACCGTGAAATAAAGGAGCCTTCGGGTGAGAGATGGGGACTATGCGACCAGAGAAAATGAGCGCTTTTGAAAGTGTTTGTAAATCCTGCTCTTGACACACACACACACACACACACACACACACACACACACACACACACACACACACACAAATGTTGGTGCGGCTATCCTTATGAGGACTCTCCATAGACATAATGACTTTTATACTTTACAAACTATAGATTCTATCCCCTAACCCTACCCCTCACAAAAAATTTCTGCATCTAAAAAAAAAAAAAAAAAAAAAAAAAAACATAGTTTAGAATGTTTTTTAAGCAATTTGACATTTGGGGACACTAGAAATGTCCTCATAAACTACATTTATAGAATAATACCCTTGTAATTACCAGTTTGTAAAAAAAAGTCCTCGTAAACCACCCAAACCCGTACACACACACACACACACACACACACACACACACACACACACACACTTATGGAAATAGTCGTAAAGAAATTTGTAACTTCCATAACTAATACACCACAGCAAAGTGCTCCTAAAGAACCCTTTCACAAACGCATTCAATAAAAAAGTTCACATTTAACTAACAACACCTTAAGGCAAAAAGATATACACTGTTATATCTGATTTCTTCTGAGGCCATGCCAACAAGACTGATCTCACTGTGAATTTGGTCAAAAGTTCTTCAGATAAAATCGGTCGGTACTTCCTGAAATTCAAACCACTGTGCCCGAAGCTGGAAGTGTTTTTGAAGTATGGACACGTGTGAACTCCAGTATCTGAGCAAAATGTCCACAGAGCAACAAATCAACTTAACTTGTGGTTATATTTCATATTCCGGTTAGTAGCTACTACAGCGTGCTCTCATTTTCAGTTCCCCTTTTCAGTGAAAGAAAAAGGTGTTCCAGTGTGGATGAGAGCAGGGCTGGACTGGGAATAGAAATCGTCCCGGGATTTTACATAGCAACTGGCTATGAGTTGAGGGGTGTGTGTGTGTGTTCGCTGTCCTTTTCTGCATATCGCGGTGCCATTTTGTGGTCCGTTCTGCATAACGCGGCGGCTCATTTTATCTTATTGCGGCCCATTCAACCCGTTACGCATTCCCCCCGGCCCGCTCGGTTCTCCCGATGGCCAGCCCACCCCTGAACGGCCACAAAGTGCGTCGGCCCGCCAGGAAATGGTGCCCAATTATGCCGGTATGCCAAATTACTAGTCCAACCCTGAATGAGAGGCAGAATCAATGTGTTTTCAACTGAAAACTTATTTGTGTGGATGTGGCCAAAGACACCTTCATGTTTCAGGTTCTAAAATGTGGACATATAATAATAGAAACTGTTGTAGCTGTTCAGAAGTCATCCAAATAACACTCAAGCGACACTCACATACATTGTGGTGTAGAGGCTAAGTAGAGTGTTTCTGAGCTGCATTCCTCATACTTTTCTGGCTGTATACTTAAATGTCTGGATGCTGTCATACAGCTGTCAGAACAGACTGCATCTTCCAAAATTTCTTTTTACTAGAACTTCATCTAAATCATGGAATGACCACAATGCTTTTGCTTGCATTAATTGAAATGAGAAACATTTCAATATTGTATTGTTGTGGCTCAAATGAGTGTTTACACAATATATATATATATATATATATTTATTTATTTTTTTCTATCCCAACAGTGCCATCTTTTCAGTGATTGCTACTGGCCAGTAAACACTCCTACAGTGTCTCTCTTGTTCACACAAGACACAGACATATACATTTCAGTGGGTGGTGGCCTATTTATTATTCTATGTTAGTGGACTGATAAACAAACTTGAACGGTGCAGTCACCCTAGTGAGGTGTGTTTCCTGCAAAATCTCAAGCATTTGATTTCTTTCTCCTCTTTCAAATAGCTCTTTAACCCAAATATCCAACGTGATAGATCAAAATCAAAACACGATATGGTATTTTGCAGCCTTGAACCTCAGTCAAAATGCAAAAAGAGCCATTACACTTGCTACAAGGCTTAGAGGCGCAGGAAAGCTGTAAATGTAGGTAGACGAAATGTAAATGCTGGACCACCCCACTTGACAGTGCTAGTCAACTCAGAATTGTCAAATCACCTTCTTTATTTGGTAATTTAGAAGTGAACCGAACACCGCAGGTCCGACAGACTAAACAACTCCAATCAATGGTGGAAAGAATTGTTCTTTGGAAAAATGCAGCAATGCCAGAAAACATAAATAAAGTATGTTTGAGGGGCCTTGTTTAGGAGACTCATGGAAACATTTGTGGTAATTAATAGCATTAGACTTGGGTGGCACTGTCGTCACCTGGGTATAACGTGCCTTGCAAAAGTATTCAGACCCTTAACTAATTCTCTCGCAATTCTCACCGAATTACATATCCTGCTTTAAACTTTTGTTCTCTGTGATATTTGTATTACAAAGCAATGAAACTCAAAATTATTTATTGTGACATGTTAAAAGTTTTAATAAAAAATTATAAAATATATAGTTAAGTATATAATCATCACATTTGAAAGGGTTAGTTTACCCCAAAATTTGAATTCTGTCACGCTTTACTCAACCTCATGTTCTTCCAAATCCATATAAATTTATTTCATCCAAAGAACACAAAGGGAGATGTTAGGCATGTGAACCTCAGTACCATTAATTTTCATTGTATGAAAAAAAAAAGATGAAAATAAATGGAGACAGAGGGTAAAATTCTGCCTAGCATCTCATTTTGATCTAATGATGAGTAAAATTTTCATTTTAGGATGAACTACCCATTTAATATTTTTTAAAGCTAGCTTTTGCAATAGTATAAACTTGATTTCTTTCAGGTTAACTATGTACATGTAACAGCTTTGCACACTCTTTAATGAGATATTTGCCAATGCTTGGGTCAGATTACACCTGAAATTTCAAATACTGCCACAATTTTCACATTTGCATTTGAATAATGTTTAGAGTGAAATCAGAGGTGTGTCCCAAACCACACACTTTTGCACTATTATATGCCATTTTGTAGTGTGAGTAGTATGTTCACACTAAAAATGCAACAAAATTAAGTGTACTGTGAATACCCGGATTATTTATGTCTTCAACTGTCAAAACAGGCTGTGGAATGTTGGACACTTCACGCACTAAGCGCTCACGGCTTGATGTAGTAACGGAAGGAGCGGAGTTACCTGGCTGCTGGTTTGACAATACAGTTGTAAATAATGAAGAATGTAGCAATTAGCGAAACTTCCATGAAGACATCACCTTACAAATGTAAGTTGAACGCTTATACGATCACACCACACTGTGTGAATATGTACTTTGTTTGTGGTATAAGTGGTGAAGTGAGTTTGGCTAATGTGCTAAAGCTAGTGGCAACACATCACATGCATTTCAAATGTCACTTTTGTTAGCTGTTAAACAGTGAATGCTTCCATGTAATAAAAAACATTTAATGTTCCATTTGGGACAATACTACACTTTGAAAATGTATACACTACATTGCTGAGTGCATAGTGTATTTTGTAAGTGCATAGTGTTCCATTTGGGTCACAGCTCAGAGCTTTGACTTGGCTGTTGTAGGACATTTTTATTCCCGAGCAATGCTAATTTGTCCTTATGTTTCAGAAAGTGTTTGTGCATAATGATATATGTTCTTTGGCAGTTTTTCCTGTATTTTCCACCATCCATTATTCCCTTTAATTAAAAAAAGATGCTCAGTCCCTGTTGATGGAAGGCAGCCCCCCATGCTTACACCACTGCAGGTAGTTTACGTTGATATGTGGGCAGTGTCAGATTTGTGCCACATATTGACTTATCTGACCACAATTCTTTTTTATAGGCATTGCAAGAGACACTACTATGCTTTTAAAATACAAACTTCAGACATAGTCCCATATACAAGTCGGTGTTATGAAGAAATCTTATCTTAGCTGTTAAAATTGTTCTCAGATGCTGAAGTCTGTGGCTCCTTCAAAATGATCATCAGTCTTTCTATGGATTCTCTCCCAAGTGTCTTTCTTGTTTGTATGGATCATTTTTAAGAAACAACCTACTGTAGGCAGTGTCTGGGTGGCTTCAACCATGAGATAAATGAACCAACAGTGCTGAGACGTTCAATGACATTGATTATGTTTTGTACACTGCTCACTGGAATGCTTTTTAGCTTTCATTTTTACAGCTGTCCTTCAGATTAAAGAGATAGTTTACCCAAAAATTATTATAATTTACTCACAATCAAGTGACTTTCTATCTTCAGTGGAAAACAACAAGAAATATTAGGCAGAATGTTAGCCTCAGTCAACATTCATTGTATTAAATAAAAGGTACAGTTAATGGTGACAGAGACTGTCATTCTCTAACATTTCTAACATCTCCCTTTGTGTTACATGGTAGAATGAAAGTCATAAAAGTTTGTAACAATAGGCAAGTGAGTAAATGAGGAAAAAAACAATTATATTTGAGAGAACCATGCCTTTAACAACCTGAATAAGGTTCTGTGTGATAACTGCAGTTTTTTATAAAGTAAATGTGGTAATTATTTGAATGATGCACAGACAAAGACCAATGAAAAGGCACATGTGTCCTTATTATGGCCATAGTTTTTTGATTGTGCAAGGTGGCTCTGTAAAATAATAAACATATTCAAATATATTAAAGGATGTTTCAGCTCTTTGAGTTTCATTACTTTGACATATCACAGACTAAATATGCTAAAAAGATCTAAATTTAAATTTCATGAATTGGATAAGGCTTTGAATAATGTTGCAAGACACTGTTATCAACAAAGAGATATTTTGCAGTATTTTCTCAAAAAGAAAAAAAAAAGAACAAAAGAAACTGTAGTTCCTGAGGTCATGTTACAGTGAGTTTATGCTAAATGCTCTGAATTAATTCACCTGATAATTCAGTTTAATTTATATAGTTCCCGTGGTTAAAAAAGTCCCAACAAAAGTATTTTTAATGGCGAAGAAAGAACACAAACATGCTTTATGAGCAATTGGTATGAATTAAAGGCTTGACAGATATGCCTGCGCCTATTGTAAAGTCCTTTTTTCTGGAAATGATATATATGCTCTATTAAAAATGCAAACATTTTGGCAGTTGTTTTGTGGGAATCCATATGCTCTTTTCTAATTGATGATATGTCTTTCATATGTGCTTGGTGACTACATTTTTTCAAGATCTATCGTTAAATGGCTTTTAGTGGTGTAAAACACATGGGGTAAATGGTGCCATTCCTAAAAGTGGCCCACAAGCATAGATAAATGATTAATAAATCCTTCAACCGACCTCATTCACATGTGTTGAATTTCTCACAATGAACTCATGCACATGTATGTCAGTTGGATACATTTTGTTCGGTCACAGATTTGCTAACATATGAATGTAGTCAAGGCTCTCAAGGAAAACATTTGACTCTGTTGAAGACAGGTGTGTAAGGCCTGTCAAAGCAAGGAAAACATCCAACCGACCCCACAGACTCCCTAGTCAACCGATGCTGTCCGAGCCACCTTGACTGTGTTGGTGTTAGAAACACGTTACACTAACATTTGGAAATGGTATGCTTACTCTCCAATTATGGTTGAGGTTTTTGTTGGCTGAGAAGGACAGTTGTGTGATGTTTTGTTTAAAGGAAGCTAGAGACCTTGTTCATTTACATGAGAGAAAAAGAGAGAAAACAAGTAATGTGTTAAGAGAGAAAGCAGAAATGGTCTGATTCCTCACTCTGATTCTTTGAGAATGCTTTTCTCATTCTTGGTATGATCTAACTGCTCAGATGTTCAAGCTGTAGCACAAAAGAAGAATACTGGGGAGTGTGAGGGGTGTTTTTATTAAGCATTTATAAAGGAATTTCAATATTAGCATTGCTTTGCAAAGCTCTGAGAAAAGAACTCCAGAACTGACAGGAAGATTGTTGCATGAATCCTATTGTATACAACGATATTGAGTTGCCTCCTGAGACAGTATTTTAAGGTATCATTAGCGCTTCACATGTGAAGACTGCTCCAACAACATGATCACACGATAAATCGACATGTTGCTTCAGAATGTTGATGTACCCTGAAATTGACCACATTCTGCACAATTACAGACAAGCACCATCACCCATCAGACATTTTGCATCCATTTGCTCATGATCAGCTTTCCATCCAGTGCTACTGATGGTGCGTCTACATGCCATGGGGAGTTGCTGCCTTTGTAGAGTGTTCAAAATCAGTCACTTATGGGGCTCAATTTCAGTTAGGAGTCAAAGAGGCAGCTCACTAGATTTTGGAAACAACCCAATATGCTAGTCTGTGTATTTGAAGCTTAAAATACCTTTTGGGATCCACCAACTTGTAGAGCTTTCCGCTGTGTGATTGTGTTGCCATGCTTTTGCTGGAGGCAAGGATGTAGACCTCACCTGCAGAGGAAAGAAAACATGTAAGTCTCTCACCTTCCTTCATTCTTGTAGTTACACTTGACACTGGTGCATGAGAGGGTTTCAAAAAGGGCTCATTAAATCCTCATGTAAGTAATTTAATGAGGAGCAAGCTTACAGCTCTGTGCACAGATTGTAAACATATGTCAGTAGACAGCCATGTGGGTCTCCAGCACAGCCTTCCAATGAATCCCTCTTACAAATCAGCCACAAATGCTATCTCTCCTTCAAAGAGGCCCCCTCTTGGCAAAGCGCAAAATTTATTTTTTGCCACACTTGACCTGGTGTTTGGATTCGAGAGTTTATGTTCCCTGTGATCCACTGAGCTGTGGGGATATTATACGGCTGCAGAGGCTACAGCCTAGCAGTGAGTGGGCAGAACTTTGCTTTGTAATCCTTATCATCTCAAGGCAATGCGAATCGAGGGGTTGGCAAACAGTTCAAATGAAATGAACACCATTACCACACCAGTGACCAAAAATCAATGGTTACCAATGTTAAATGTGCAAGTAGGGAATCAGAGATTGCAGATATAAACCATATCTATGTTTTAAAGTGGGAGTTGGGACAAGGGATTGTTTTCCCTGGTGACTCCTGTTGGCTCTCTATGTTCTGTATCATTCAGATGACTTTTGAATTTGAGAGGAAATTTTTATTCTCTTTTCTGCGACATCAACCTACAGTATATATCCTCATCTAAAATGATCCCTTCAACAATAACTCCTATCAAAACCAAACAAATAATTTCTATGTTTTAGCAAAAGTATTTGGAAACATTTTACAATAAGTTTGTATACAATTGTATACAATTACAATTACCTCTTTCCTACCCTCACCTATGGTCATGAAGGTTGGGTCATGACCGAAAGAACTAGGTCGCGAGTACAAGCGGCCGAAATGGGCTTCCTCAGAAGGGTGGCGGGCTTCTCCCTTAGAGATAGGGTGAGGAGCTCAATCATCCGCGAGGAGCTCGGAGTAGAGCCGCTGCTCCTTTGCGTGGAAAGGAGTCAGTTGAGGTGGTTTGGGCATCTGGAAAGGATGCCCCCTGGGCGCCTCCCTAGGGAGGTGTTTCAGGCACGTCCAGCTGGGAGGAGGCCTCGGGGAAGACCCAGGACTAGGTGGAGAGATTACATCTCCACACTGGCCTGGGAACGCCTCGGGGTCCCCCAGTCAGAGCTGGTTAATGTGGCTCGGGATAGGGAAGTTTGGGGCCCCCTGCTGGAGCTGCTGCCCCCGCGACCCGACTTCGGATAAGCGGTTGAAGATGGATGGATGGACAATTACAATAGTTAATGCAGTAATTAATGTAAACTAACATTATACAATATTTTTACAGAATTTATTCATCTTGGTTACGGTTTATTTGTACATATACTAATACATTTTAACATTAAAAGTAGTTAGCATTAGTAAATACATTTATGATCTAACATGAACTAACTATGAACAATAGTATTTTTTTTTAAATTATACATTAAAAATTTTGTTAAAATGTATTGTTTATTGTTAGTTCATTATACCTAATGCATTAACTAATGTTAACAAAAATTATTTTAATTATTTTATGAAATACTGTAAAAAAAGTAAATCATTTTTTGTGTGATCTATCATACTATGGCTAACTAACAAACTATAGCATAACCAATTGCAACAGAAGTTTACAAATGTACAGTAAAATGAATACTCTTGCTTTTTTTGTTACGTAAATTTATTGAGATCTCACTGACCTAATTCATCTTCACCAAAACCCAGGATGTGGCCAACCAACGAAGAACCACAGGAACTGCTACTACCAAGACAAAGAGGCTTCTCTTGCCATGACCTGTCTTCTGAAGGCCTCTGAAGAATTCTAAAGTTTCTGAAAGAATTACAAAGTCAGGGGTTAAAATCATACCAAGTCCTCCAAGTTTCATATTGGTGACAGTTTTTTGCTTGCTACTTTATGGTTTCCTCCATAATGCCTCAGCAGAGCTGAGTGAACATTGTGATTGTTACCAAACACAAAATTCCACGACAAAACAATAGAGAGAATTTACTGCTTAGTTTTGCCAGGAACCATTTATTTTCTCATAGTTTTCCACAGTTTATCTCTCACTGTTAACAAAAAGAGCAGGTTGATAGTGAAGAAGGATGAATTACAAACCTGCATAAAGTGTGAAAAACATATACTGGCAGCAAACTGACCAGGCAGGAAACCTGCTCTCAATTTACACTGAAAAAGCTCTTTGTCCTTATCGGTGTGTGGAGAGTGTGCACAATCACAAACACAGGAAAATGGCAGTTTCCATTTGCAGCTGAGAGTTTACCACAAAAAAAAAAAAAAACGACAATCAAAGAGGACTATCTAAATATGGGAAGCTAAATATTAGATTTTTTTCACCCTGAGGGGGGTGAAAATAAAACTTTTTGAAACATAAACACTTCTCTGATTGAGTTTAACTGAAGATATTCAATTCTCAAATCTCACAACATAAAGTGGTGAAAAAAGGAGTGCAAGGCATATACTGTACCAAGTAGTTTATTATAATTAATAACTAGTCAAGACAAACTTTGACAATGGCTTAAACTTTTAAACTACTTTTGAAAGTTTGAAGTTTGATGCTTATACAGACATTACACTAAGACAAACCACCAGATAGCTAGCTAGCTATCTGACAGACTATATGATAGATAGATAGATAGATAGATAGATAGATAGATAGATAGATAGATAGATCGATAGATAGATAGATAGATAGAGAGCAATTTAAAACAGATCAAAGGCCTTTTGTGGTTTTTATTACAATAAATACAAAATTTCAACGTTAGGAATTTGAACTAATAAACATTCTGTTCACCTCCTTGAACATTAGGTTAGTGCAGTCCTTTTGATTGTATGCTGTGCAAAAACTGTCTACATTGGACACGAGTGTCACATCAAAAGCAATAGAACCCATTATAATCAATGATGCTGTCTACACTGGAAGCGTTCATTGCAGCGCGTTACATCGCACCGACGGTAAATGAGTGTCCAGTTCCACTTTACACTTGCGCTGTCACTACTAATGCCAACAATACAAATAAATGGTTTAGAAAATTCATGTTGACGCGTCCAGTGTAGACAGCCTCAAGCTGCGTTGCAATGACAGAAGTGCCAGGTGTAGACATGGTGTAAGTTCGATTAGTTAGAAAAGACATATTCTAGGACAGTCTGATGGTGTATGCCAAGTTTGGTGGATTTAGCTTAAAAGCTCTTGGTGGGGTTAGTGTTAGAAATTTTGGTCTTGGTTTAGGGATTTTGAAAAACCCTTAAACCAAGTTTGTCAAGCCAACATAATTTTAATATAAAATTATGAACATTATACAACATACCCATTTTTGTCACCAAATATGTAACTTCCATAAAGTCTTCTTGACTGACACCCTCTGTAGATGAATCCACCGACTGGTGTTGCACCTCTGTTTGACCCCATGTCAAACATAGATGGCTCATTTTCTATAAGCAAACAGACACATCAACAATTCACTATTAATTACCCAGCCAAAAAAAAAAAGAAAAACATTCATTTTTAAAATTCATTAAATCTTTAGAAAAAAGCACGAGTTATTTATAGGGTTACTAAAATTATTTCAGCTGACAAAAACACTAAATAAAAATGTTAAGATCAAATATTGCAAATCTCCTCTAAAATAAAATGAATTTGGTTTTCTAAATATTGTGTATCATAACTCAATTAGAATGCAACAGTAAGAAAAATTTATTGTAAATTACACAAGTTGTATAGGCTGTATATGGGTTCAAATTCAGACTACTTAAATTAAATGAATCACAATCATCTGCATTTTTAGATCAATTTTATGCACTTAACAAACTGATTGTCTGTGAAAAGGATTTATCACCTCAATCATCATCCTACCAATGTGTTGCACAATAACGCAAAGTTAATTTATCCCCATAATAACAGTTTTCTTTGTTTGTGTAAGGGATATTCATGTTTACCACAATCTGTCATGAGACCATTAGCACTTAACACATGATGGTTTTAATTAGCTATTCCCCAGACTGTTAAAAAAAAACCCTATGTAAACTTGATATGGCTGTGTTAAGTTCACTAAATGTCCTCATTAATATTGAGTTTGAGCTCTGTTAAATTCACATGAAGGAATAGACATGTGAAGAACAGAGAAATGGTGAGGTAATCCTGCAATTACTATCAAGTGTTTGTGTATATTTGTCTAAGTTTGTATAGCTACACAGATTACAGCAGTTTAGGGAATGGTGAGTATTACAATGTTACAGTCAGAGCCCCATAAAACAATAAAATGTAATTTAATGAAGTAACTCATTCTCCATGGTGATGGCTTAACATACTGTATTAAATGGCCCGGAGTTTAGGGTAATTTGGCACATTTGTGAAACAATCTTTTTGGGGGTTTGAATGCATTGGTTGGGAGAGAGCCATTTTTGTTTGCTGCCAAAGTGTAAGAAGGGGTGCGAGAAAGCAAGTCAATTATATAAGCCATAGGAAATAACATACATTAGCCTGTGGTATTGATTTAGGGTCTCAGTTGTCACCGTAAAGAGATGAACTGCCATGTTGGTCGTTTTATGTTTCAATAATGTACTAAATGACCATATAAATGTTCTTTGATAGAGATCAATTATATAAATGCATATGTGCTTACATTCCCCCAAGGAATAAAAAAAAGTATTTATATATTTAGTGTGTTCTCACATTATAAATTTTTTTTATTGGATTTAAAAAATATCCTTGAAAACAGCATTAATATGTTTCTCAGGAAAGTCTTCAATAATTTTTTTGGAAACGTACCCTTATTCTGTCTACAACATTCTGTTCGCAGCATAGCAGCTTAAAAGCACTTCATAAGCAGTACATGGACAGAGACAATTTAATGCTTTGAAAAATAAAACTACTGAAGTTCTTGAGTGTTTGCATGGTTGGAATAACTACTTGGTTTGTTGAATAGCGTTTCTGCATGTACTGTAATCCATCATGTTTTGAGTAGCCAACCAACTCTAAAAGACATACCATAGTCTTTCCCTTTGATGACCTGAATAATTCTGCCCGTTGTTGTATTTTTTCCAACAGTGTCGGTGCACAGAATCAGCAGACTGCCATTGGTGTCCATGTGGAACTTGTCCACTGCACACCTAGAACAGTAAGTAACTTGATTGTAGTGATTTGAAAGATATTGCAAGACAGCAGCAATGTAAACAACATTGATGAACTTGCTCTATGACAAACCAGTTATTTAGATACAGTGCATCTGGAAAGTATTCACAGCGCTTCACTTTTTCTACAGCCTTATTCCAAAATGGATTCAATTCATTATTTTCCTCAAAATTCTACAAATAATACTACATAATGACAACGTGAAAGAAGTTTGTTTGAAATCTCTGCAAATTTATTAAGAATAAAAAAAAAAAAAAAAAATCACAAGTATTTACGGCCTTTACCATGAGACTCAAAATTTAGCTCAGGTGCATCCTGTTTCCACTGATCATCCTTGAGAAGTTTCTACAACTTGGTTGGTGGCCACCTGTGGTAAATTCAGTTGATTGGACATGATTTGGAAAGACACAACTGCCTATATAAGGTCCCACAGTTAACAGTGCATGTCTGAGCACAAACCAAGCCATGAAGTCCAAGGAATTGTCTGTAGACCTCCGAGACAGGATAGTATCGAGGCACAGATCTGGGGAAGGGTACAGAAACATTTCTACAGCATTAAAGGTCCCAATGAGCACAGTGGCCTCCATCATCCATAAATGGAAGTTTGGAACTACCAGGACTCTTCCTAGAGCTGGCCGCCCAGCCAAACTGAGTGATTGGGGGAGAAGGGCCTTAGTCAGGGAGGTGACCAAAAACCTGATGGTCACTCTGACAGAGCTCCAGTGTTTCTCTGTGGAGAGAGCAGAACCTTCCAGAAGAACAACCATCTCTGCAGCACTCCACCAATCAGGCCTGTATGGTAGAGAGGCCAGACGGAAGCCACTCCTCAGTAAAAGGCACATGACAGCCCGCCTGGAGTTTGCCAAAAGGCACCTGAAGGACTCTCAGACCATGAGAAACAAAATTCTCTGGTCTGATGAAACAAAGATTGAACACTTTGGCCTGAATGGCAAGCGTCATGTCTGGAGGAAACCAGGCACCGCTCATCACCTGGCCAATACCATCTCTACAGTGGCAGCATCATGCTGTGGGGATGTTTTTCAGCAGCAGGAACTGGGAGAATATTCTAGATTCAGGGAAAGATGAATGCAACAATGCACAGAGACATCCTTGATGAAAACCTGCTCCAGAGCACTCTGGACCTCAGACTGGGGTAAAGGTTCATCTTCCAACAGGACAACGACCCTAAGCACACAGCCAAGACAACAAAGGAGTGGCTGCAGGACAACTCTGTGAATGTCTTTGAGTGGCCCAGCCAGAGCCCAGACTTGAACCCGATTGAACATCTCTGGAGAGATCTGAAAGTGGCTGTGCACTGATGCTCCCCATCCAACCTGATGGATCTTGAGAGGTCCTGCAAAGAAAATGGTAGAAACTGCCCAAAAATAGGTGTGCCAAGCTTGAAGCATCATACTCAAATAGACATGAGGCTGTAATTGGTGCCAAAGGTGCTCAACAAAGTGAATACTTTCTGGATGCACTGTATATCTTTAGAAAGAACAGCCAGAACATTGATTGACCCTACCTTCCTGGGTCATGCAGTCCATGAGCAAAGATTTCAGGGGGCTGATTGGTGCTGTTGAAATAAGGGTTGTTTCTGGGTATAGAGTAAGGGGCATTACAACAGTCCGTGTCCACGTCCACCCTAAGGACAGATCCTGTAAAATCACTATGGTACAAAAACACTCCATGAACACCGTTGGAATGTACACGCAGATTTACTAATTAGCAACATACACACTGACCCTAAAAAGTATTTGGACACCATAGCAGACTTAAAATGCCTTTGGAATATAAAATGTATACATTGATCTATATATATATATATATCAAAGCAATTGACATTTATTTTAGAGAAAGCAAATTCTTTAAGCAAATATTTAAAAAAAAAAATATTTGTGGCAGATATCCGCCTTCACAGAATACACTTTCACTTGGACACAACATAAAACTCAGCACACACTCGCCGGTGCGCACACACACACACACACACACAGCTCCGTGTGTCCCTCACACTGTTGGCCTACCCAGCCCAACACAGAATGCACACGTTTGTCAGCTGCATGCATCTCTCTCGCTCTCCCTCTAACTGGCGTCTCTAGCTCCTCTTTATCCCTATTCTGGATGATTGGGGTAATTCAGCGCCAGGCATCTATCCTTACAGGGCCATGCCCTTCTCGTCACAATATTCTTATTAGGTTTTAAATTATGAAACAATAGATATAGTGTTGAGAATGAAAAATAGTATTGTGACACTTTGTGGATGTCAATTCATTGTTACTATTTAATAGTTAATGTGATGGCCTACCTGTGGTTACTCTGCTAGGACACCTGAGCAAACTTGATGGGAACTGACTTCTTACAAACACTAAAAATCACCTTGACACCAGTTGCTTAACAGTAAATGCAAAAATGACTTAAAAGCTTTGGCATCATTTGTTTGAAAATGCCACTTGCTTTGATATTTTGTTGTCTAATGCAATGACATTAGTTGTCCAAAAGTGTCCAAATAATTTTTAGGGCCACTTTGCCTTCAATAGTGCCTTTAAGTGTAACAGCTCAAGCATTCTATACACTACCTCAGACCGTCCATCTCCTCCATATCATCCAAAGTGATCATGCCATCACCTATAAAGATGTGCAGAAGCCCATCAGGCCCAAACAGAAGCTGCCCTCCCAGATGCTTGCGGTGGAGCTCTGCTACTTCCATTAGAACTCGGGGGGTCCTCATGTCCACCTGGTTGGGATTTTTCCTAAAACCCAAAATTGTATTACATACTGTACATTACATTAAAAATAAATCTAAACATAAGATACCAATTTGGAATATTTAATTAGTTTCTGTAGGGATTCTCTTGCATATCTTCAGAAAATGGGGTTAACTCTTTCATTTGTAATGAAAAAAAAAACTTTCTAGAGTACACAAATATATTAGTCTTTTAGCATAATGTGTTAAATTTACCATCTGCATTACTTATTACTATCGACCAGGCCAGACAAACGATATGGCCAGACAATGTACAAATGGCTGTGCAATGTGTTTAAGACTAAACGATGTATATACTTCAACTTATTTTATGAAAGCTGGGTGTTTTGGATTGCAAATTGGTATAAAATGTTGGATGTCAGTTTTCGTGAGAGATCATCTAATTATGTTGTGATTACATTTCTCTACAAAACATCCATCACTGTTATTGAAAGCATTTCATGTGCTCAGCTTCTCAAGACTGATTCAAAACCGCATGGAAAACAATAATTGGGCATGCATGTCCATTTGTAAAGTGTTTAATCCAAGGCCTAAACCACATATTGACGTTGAGGGAACCAAATGTGTTGGTAGGGCACAGTTTTCTTTCAATTCTGTTCACTCGACATTGCTGCAAGCACTATGGGAGTGTCCTTCACACGACCTTGTTGAAACCCTTACACAATCACACAAATCCTCTGATTGGCAGTGGTGTCTGAGCCTCAACCTTGTATGTGCACATTCAGCCTATATAAGCAGGCTCTCAGAATTTTCTTCCTTCATGACTGCAAATTTATCTTCATCTTGGAATATATATATATATATATATATATATATATATATATACTTCCAATCAAATGTCCTCACCTGTGCAATATGCAAGTGAAGCGCTCCGGCCTGCACAGCCTCATTACGTTTGGTGGCTATGACGATGGGGATGATGCTGTGTCACTCGCAGCTTCAGGTGAGTGGCCACAGAGGATGTTGCCAGCGCTTCCCCCTAGAGAGGGTGAAGAACGTGCACACGCTATGGACAAGGAGCTCCTTCGTGTTCTTGTGAGAGTGGTTGAAGAGTCTTGAGTGGTCCCCTCCAGAAGAGCCATAAAGGTCTTTTGGAAACCGGCCATTGACAGGTCCAGAGGAGGGCACAATTCTACCCTGAGGTCCACACGGAGCATACAAAGACCTGCCGTGTGCCTTACTCTTCACGCATTCAGGTCGGATATGCTGCCATCCTCAAATAAGTGGACCACGTGAGGAAAAAAGCTACTCAAAGCTTCCCCCGGTGGAACAGGTGGTCACAGCTCACCTCTGCCATGGGATGGAAATCCTGTCCGCCCACCCATCCAAGCCATTTCGACTGATGTCTGCACTGGCTAGAAGAGCTTATACAGCAGAGGGCCAAGCTGGTTCAGCACTCTACAGTATGTTGTTGCTCCAGGTTTTTCAAGCTAAACTCCCAAGGTCCCAAACCAGAGCTGTTCAAAGAGCTCCACACCGATACAAATTTGCTGCTGTGAGCCACGAATGCTACCACTCAGGCCATCAGCAAAATGATGAGCAACCCGGTATATTTGGCTAACCACCCCACTCGACACATCGGTGTCGCTGACGGTCTCTTTGGCAATGCCATGGAAGGTTTTTCAGAGTGCTTCATTATGTCATAAATGATGAAACAGTTTCTGCCAAAAAGAAGTAGCACTTCCCCTTTCCTGGCACGCTCCAGATTTATTCCAGTCAGTGCCCGGCAAAGAATCCATCCCTCGCTGCCCCAGCCCAGCCGAAAGCTACTACTGAGCCGTCTGTGAAGCCATGCATACCGCCAAGCGTACGCACCCGAAGTCTCAGCGCCAAAAACATGCCGACAGAAAAACCCCGGTTGGGCAGCAGTAACATTCCTGACATGCCCAGCCATGTGAAGAGGAACCCAGAGCTCACCGTTTTTCACGCTCCAGATCCGAGAATGGGACATTGTTCAAAATGTCGCTTCTGTGTGTATTCCTCAAACAAAGATTGTTCTCACAAAAGAGAATAAAAGTGGCCATTGTACAAACACGGGACGCTCACACATTCTCAGAAAAAGGGCCATTTCCTCTTCACGTTCCTCATTCATTCTGTCATCAGCAAAGTCTGAGTGGACATGAAAACAGTTTGGTTAATTGCGCCAAAATGGCCCAATCAGTCCTGGATTCCAGAGATGATAGAAATGCTAGATGGCCCACCATGGGAAATACAGCTGATGAGAGACCTTCTCTCTCAAGCACAAGGCACTATTTGAAATCCCAAGCCAGAGCTGTGGTACCTACATGTGTGGCCTCGGAACGGAGCACATCGGACGAGCCAGAATTGGCTCAGTCAGCGATGAACACCATTTTACAGGCTAGAACATCATCCACGAGACAGCTCTATGCACTTTAATGGCATGTGTTTGCAAATTGGTGCTCTTCACGTGCTAAAGACCAGGTGAATTGTCCCATAGCTGAGATTTTGACATTCCTTCAAGAGCGGCTGAATGCTGGTCTTACCCCATTAATGCTCATGGTTTATGTAGCGACTATCTCAGCATACCACACCCTGGAGGCTGGCTCATCAATAGGCAAACATAATCTAGTCACAGCTCATGCCTGGAGTTTGGTCCAGATCTGTCAAAAGCCACAATTAAATCTAGAAAAGGCTATGTGCCTAAGGTTTTAGCAACGCCCTTCAGGGCTCAGGTGGTTCATTTGTTCATTTGGTTTTCATTTGCCTGTTTCCTCCACCATTTCATTTAGATGAAGAGCAATGTATGTATATGTTATACCTGGCGAGGGCATTGCATACATATGTTGAGCGCACACGTCACTTTAGGCTGTTGGATAAGCTCTTTATTTGTTATGGAGGACGACCAAAGGAATGTCCGTCTCCAAACAAAGGCTCTCACCCTGGATCATTGATGCGATCACACTTGCTTGCGAATCAAAGGGCGAGAATTGCCCTATTGTGTCAAAGTGCATTCAACCAGAGGCATGGCCTCCTCATGAGCATGGACAAACAGTGTGTCCTTACAGGACTTATGTTTTGTAGCAGGATGCAGCAGATTTTATAACCTGGATGTGGTGTCCATCTCCATCCAAGCGGGTGAGCCCAAGCCCTTATTACGGGTGGGCTACCGACTATAATCAACACAGACACCTAATTATACAGTATACTGTTGAACTGCCTCTTTAAAAGTAGCACTCCCATAAGAATAAAATCCTACTTTTCCAAACATGTTTTGAGAGGGTTAATAATCCATACTGTGTATATCTATATGGTTCTTATAGATCCCGGACTACATTAAATTCCATCTGGCTTCCGCCATGTGTGATTATTCATATACACTTTAATTTGACCCCTCAATGTCTACAGTGGTTATGGTCCTTTTCCCTTCACTGGTCAAGTTGAGACAGCAGTGCTATATGACTGAATGCTCATTACCTGGACACTGTGTACTCGACCACGCGAAGAATGTGGTCATGTGGTCCAATAGCCCAGCGCTCCTGGTTGGTCGTGTAGGAGACGTAGAGCTTTCCATTTTTCTTATAATTGGGGTGGAATGCAAGGCTTAGCAAGCCCCTTTCATCTCCTCCCTGCAAATCAGATGTAGAGCACAAAGAATCCAGAAGTTAATTATGTCCCTTTTTTATATTGAGCTGGGCCGCAAAAAACTTTCCCATGTCTCATTTTCTCTCTGTCTTTTTATTTTGAGGTATCTGTCCATATGGGGTCAGTTACTTCATGGCCTCTAGCCCCTTGCTTTTTTACATCCCCTCCTCTTGACTACTGCATTACAAACTATTATAAAACATATGACTTTAAGCAGACTATTAAGCAAAGCCCCCACCACAACCACATTTTCACCCACCCGTCTTGGTTAAAGGCGCTTGTATTTGGGGCCAGGCTCCTCTGGGATGCCCAGGCCCTCCTTGTGGCCTCCATTGTGCAAGTGATTTGTGTGTGTAATCTTTGAGGGATATCTGTGAATGCGGTGCAGAGTGGCTGAAACAATTCATTAGCTTGCTCGCAGTTCATAGAGAGCACAAAAGTCCAGGAATCTTTCTGCCCCTCCCCATTACCTTCTCTGCCTCTCTCTTTTTTTAGTTTCAAATCCGTGCAAAATTTGAGAGAGGCAAGAAACAAAATGGACAGAAAAAACGAAACAAGGATTGAACTGCCAACTCCCACTGTCTTGGCAACATGTTTAGAAAACATTGAACTTGTTTGTGTAATAGGTGAAACCTCTCATCCTGGAGGCTACTACATGAGTTGTCACTACTCTGGTGGTCCACTCATCATAGACCGTAATAAGTGCCTATATAGCCTCAGTTCCTGGGGAAAGTAATAAGATTGGAGTTTCCGACTTTCTGGTGACAAAAATAACATGAACGAACAGATTGCCACGTGAATGCCTTATGAATGAATGGGTCTGAGGCTTTTCTCTGAAAAAAAAAGATTATGATTTAGTGGCAAGCATATGCCTTATGAATGAATGAATGGGTCTGAAGCATTTCTCTGCAACAGTATGATGATCTAGTACTTCGAGGTGAGACATAACAGCAGTTTAATTACAGTTCATAAACTAACAATTAAGTTTATAATTAATTAAGTTATATCTGGCTGTCAAGTAAGTAAGTAAAAAAAAATCAGTTTTCATGAAATTTACTGGCTGTGCCATCTCTGCGGCATTCCTTTCTGACTTATAGAACTTCAGCAGAGAGAGGTCTTCTGTGGATTGCTCAAGTTAACGGTGTGGTTCAGCTCGCAGCACACGCCAAAAAACACAGATCATAAATTGGTCAGGGCGGCTCTGTTGGGCTCTGCTTAAGTAATCCAATTCAGATAGGCTACAAGTGCAAGCGCTCCATCTCTGGAATGTTCTGGAGGAGTTCAAATTGGATCTGTAAGGACACAAATAATAACACTCAAAAGTCTTCTTGAGCAGACCACAAAGACAGAAAGAGTTGGGAATGTTGACAGCTTAATAACAAATTATGTGCTAAGTTCACATGAGCCAAACTTTGTGGTGCCCATGAAATGTCTCAACAGGGTTCAGTTGAATTAACAGCAGGTTGATATTAATTGGCCTTCGATATGGCCTCATATTAAAAGTTCTTCCTTTTCTAGAACTCCCTCTAAACACTTGACCCAAAAGTTGGACTCCTAATGTACTGACCTGAATCGCTAAAAAAACACAGACGGAACAAGTCAAGTTAAGAATTCCAGAAAGTCGTATGATCTCAGGCCAGGGACCACCAAGGAACAACTGTAAATGAACTGAAATATTAGCTTTCGCTAATGATCGTTCCTTCAACAAGTAGGCACACCCCTGACTGTAGGAAACAAGCTTTATTTTTCCAGGCTCATTCCTCTGGATGCTTCCAAAAACTTTAAGAAATTAAGAGAAGAAAAAATCCATGGTAGCCTCTCTCCATCTAATATAACACATGTAGACCTGTGCTGTAAACACAATTAACAGCAATGCTAGTTCATATTGCTTCATAACACTGAGCCATGCCAGTTCATAATTTTAGCAGTCACAGCAAATTATATTAGACATTACATCTAAACATTCTTTAATCACACCTTGGATCATGCTGAAGTCAATAGAATGCAACAGTGGGGTTCAAGAAGTAAAGATACTATTCTCTTTTTCATGGAAAAACCGATTTTTAAAGGAAATTGTTAATCAATTATGTATGCATTTGATAAAGCTATCTGTCTGTTATTTCAACTTAATTTAAAATATTGTATTTAATAGTGGAATTCCTAGTGAAGAAATACACTTCCAATTATCCTAAAGATAAATATCTATTACATTGCGGCAAACAAATTGAGGCAAAAGAGCTCAACAATTTTAAACCACTCGTTTTATATTTTTTCAATCATTTTTTCATTTTTACATTTGATTATATTGATTAAAGATTATTTGATTTTCAGTGCTTCATGGGATTGTAGTTCATTCTTTTTTGCTTCAAATCAAAGTTTGTAATGCTGTGATTCACCACAGAGCTGGTTGGTTTGGTTTGTGTCATAGAAGTCTTAAATGAAGATTTTTTTTTTTTAATTCCCATGGAAAAAAAAATTTTGGCTTTGGCTGCTATGTGGCTGCTCTATCGTTCTGAAACTTCACGTTCAGAGGTTCAATGCATTGGCTGTTGTTTTGACAGTCCTATTCCTCTCTGAGAAAAGCAGAGAAAAATTAGGTTGTAACATCATTTTGGTAAGAATGTTAGTGAGAATGTATGGGGGTTAGAACACGGACCAAGAACAGGGAGCACTTCTGTCCCCTCCTCGCCCTCCGCCCCCCATCCATTTGGCAGCTGCTTTCCTTTCAAAGCTTGATGCATGGCCTGGCTTGCACATTGTTTCTGAGCACCTTTTGATCCTTATTGGCTCAGGCAATCTTACATAAAGAGGCATTCCATCTGAGCTGATTGGAGAAAAACAATGTGTGCCTACCTCAAAGCCAATCTAAAATGTTCACACTAATTCAGAAACCCATTTACTTCAACACAATGAATCCCAAGACCCAAGTCAAACCCCCCTCCTCCACCTGTTAACACACATTTATCCTGTGACAGCGCTGGAGTTCTGGGTAAGGATCGGACTTTCAAGCGGTAAAATGGAGCAGATCGAATCGTAGGATAACATTCACTCATTACAGCGGCAGCTCTCTGGTGCAAACCACAAATCATCTGAATGTCTCCATCACAGGTTCTCATCCTGTCTCAGGGGTCCTCACAAAGTCTAAATCTTGGCCAGAAGCTCAATAAAGTAAAGAGGAAGCTATGTGAGATGACAGAGAAGCAGCAGCCATTCCTCAAAGAAAACTGTTAACAGTCAAAGGAGGAGAGAGGAAAAGGTCCATTTGTCAAAGCTAGAATCCAAATTTTTTGACAGTCGAGAGCCATCCTGACCACCTAACTGAAAGAGCTCAACAGCTGTGCATGTCAAGTGACAGAATGCACAACATGCTGTGATGTATTTGTTTCAGCAAGAAATAGTTTTTGCAGCTGGACCCCCTTGAGTTAGCTGATACACCACAATGGAGCTGCGCTCACATTGCGTGCAGATGTCTTCTTCGCTAGCAAGGACAACAACAGGGCACTACCATACTTATGTACTTATGGCATCAACATGGAATGAATCAGGGTTACATTTTTAATGTTTCTTTTACCATTTTTTTTAAAGATAAACAAATACAAAATCCAACGCTTTGGATTTTTCTTGTCACTGTATGTATGCCCTGGCGTTCTTTTCACCATCTGGAATATGTTCTGCAGTTCACAAAACACCCCAAAATAGTTAACTGGCAAATGTACCTACATTGGTAGTGTTCTTACTTTTTTTCAAGCAATACATGACAGTACAGCGTAGAGCTTGAAGGCCAGCCACAGATGTGACAATGTAATAAAGTAGTTTGTAATGAATCAAACAGGACCAAATTTCTATGGTATTCTTCCACAGCAGCCAGTGCAGTTTACCTTCGAGATCTAAGCCTGTGCGGTGCATGTAGACTTTTGCGGCAAAAGGTCTAGGTCATATTGCAGCTTATTCTGCCCATGAACCGCTTGCATAGAAGGATACACGACTGACATGTGAGGGGCCATTCAGAAAGTACATGGTTTTGCATCCATATTAAAATTTTATTGTAATAATTTTGCATGTAAACATGTACAGCAACACTGATGTCTTTGACAGTTTCCCTGTCTCTCTGAGTCTCTTTTCAGAAACGTTTTCTAGATGCAGGGCTCTAGTTTTAATGCCTGCATTAGGTGCAATGTTATGCACTATGTTCGTGAAAGTGCTAATTCTAAATGCATTTTTTGTGCCTGGAAAACATGCACCTGGGCGTGGGTGGGACAGTTTGCACTCAGTGGGCGAATACGTGCAAACAGTGGGTGTATTCAAAAAATATATGGAAGTCCACGTAAATTTATTTTTGTCTATTTTTGTGAGACAAGTCATTGTGCTTAAGACATCTATTTACAAAGTCTCAAACTCAGTCCATGCATTTGCATTTTGAGGATTCCACCATCAGGTGATATCAAAGTGCATGGTTCAAGTTGCAATAGCACATAAAATTATGTACCTGAGAATTTAAATTAATAATAGCCATGGTTTTATGTTGGTAGAGCACTAGGATTAATTGTACTTCCATTCTCTATAATTAGAAGCCTACATTGAATTAGTCTGGACAAACACCACCTATTCCCTTGGTTTATAAAAAGTGTGTAGTAGAGATATAGCTGACATTCAAAAAGCATGCTGTTACTGCACAAAATATTGTAAAGACACAAATGGTCTATATCCTCCTGAGACTTTTCTCCCCTTTTCATTTCCCTTTTTGATTTGTAACTAGTAGCACCTAATAAACAAGCAAAAAATACAATAAAATTCCAGAGCAAATAGTTTTAATATTGACATTGTGAAATTTTAAGTAATACTGAGCTATAGAAAGTCAGATTTTTTCAGCAAATAATTTATTATGTGTGCAGGAGTGTTGACATTCATGTTTCTAAGACATTATAGACATTACAGCTGATTTTCTATAAAGCTGAATAAATAATTCAGATTAAAAGTAATGGGCAGCATCATCAAATCACTACCAATCATGTTAAGATAAAATTTAGCATTCTAAAATTCTGAATTTATGGACTTATTATCATTTTCCCATGTGTGCCAAACATGTTGTGTGGTCCAAACATCATCGGTATCCTGAAACTGAACTTCTGGTCAGAGTCAATGCACTTTGCTGCATAGAAAGCTATAGGATGTACCCTTGCTCCCTACTTAGTGAATTACTTAACCTCCAGTTTGCGGACTGTCTGCACTGGTCTCAGAACAGTTAAAAATGCCCCTTATTTTCATCTTATATTTCATAGTAAATATATTTTCATCCTAACTCCACAAAAAGTATGAATACATATATTCCCAATGTGAAAATGCATAGTAAATATATAGGAATGCATTTACTAATGTTAATAAATAGAACCGTATTGTACAGTGATAAAAAATAATACATAACAAAATGTATATTAAAACGAATGTTACTGTGAAAAGGTATTTAAAATAACAAACATGTTTTTGGAACATCTGTCAGAAATCCATTCCACAGCACTCATCCAATTATTTCATGTTTATCAGCACACCAAAAGGCAAAATATTTAAAGCAGCATATCAAACAAACTAAAGATGCTATTCTTTACAACCAAAAAGGTTTCAGTGAAAAAATGTGAGGTTTCTTACCAGAGGCACTTATGTTGGTGCTGCGCCAATAAAAGCAGTTCATGGAAATCAATGCCATAGTGTTTGGTCACGTGACTCTGTGCATCAGAAGTTTAAGCCTTAAATTACTCCTTAGAGTGTCAAGAACAGTATGCAATGGGTTTAAATAAATGTAAATTATGCGTTGCTTATAGCAAATCTAAAATAGTGAGTCCTCGTATGAGGCCGCAGGTCGCACAAGGATATTTCTATTGTTAACTAGATACCAATAAATTTGCACAGCACTCCAATTTTTTATGTAAAAAAATGTTTTGAGACTCCATTGTTCTGTTCTATTCTTTGTGTTGCATGCATCTTGTTTAGTGCAAGAAAATGTTTGGTCTAAACAGCACTTAAAGAAATAAATTGCAAAAAAAGAAAAAGAAAAGAAAAAGTAACAGAAAAAGTGTAGAAACTGTGTAGGACACCAAGAAAACCCCCCCATAAAAGCAAACCTTCTCCACTGTCAAAAACAATTAAGCATTAGATTCAGGTGCTTGGTGATAGACATTTATTGGAGGATCAAAATTTTGGCACCTGTATCATCAAGGTGAGAAGGATAAGAGGACAGAGAATGGGCAAATGGTGAGAGGAGAGCTTCCTCCAGGATTTGGTTGCACATAGAGGAGAGAAGATGAGCAGTGGAAGAAGGAGAGAGTGTATTTGCATTTTGTAAACACAAGACATTTCTGGCAGCAATCGAAGAAGCATAAGTCTCACAGAATATTCTGTAATGTCACCCAGTTTGTGTGCGTTGGTGGGTGTATGTGCTGGGGGAGGTGAGTGAAGAGATGAGCGTTTCATCAGAGAACACCCACAGAGCTCTGGGAAACACAGCATTGTTTCCAAGCAGTTTGGCTTAATTTGCAGTAAGGGGATTGGGATTAAAGGAAATACAAAACATTAGAATCAAAGTCACGATAAAAACGATCTTGCCTCTTCATGCCCAAGTTAGGGTCCCAGGTGACTTCAAGCCCTTCCACATGCACAAAGGGTACATTAATGTTGATGTTCTGAGTAAACACGGCCGGCTTGGAATGATAACGGCCAAACTTGACAGAATGGCACTCTTGGGGAACGCCAGTGCTTGAGCTTACTCTAATTGTCATAATGATTGTTTTATCCACAACCAATTATGTTTAATGATGATATGGCACATTGGGGGCCTTTCCTGTGGGTCTTTTGCATGTTGACTCCATAATTGCTCCTTCTCCCTTATTTTTAAATAGAG
Source organism: Moxostoma hubbsi (assembly GCA_032164185.1). Taxonomy (NCBI): domain Eukaryota; kingdom Metazoa; phylum Chordata; class Actinopteri; order Cypriniformes; family Catostomidae; genus Moxostoma; species Moxostoma hubbsi. Next base: position 21,486,510 of record JAVLUX010000012.1, read on the forward strand.
CAATGAGAGGTATGCAATTTACATAAACTTCCTGTCAAAAAGCAGGTCTTTTCCTTCATCTGCGGACACTTCCTAAACGAAATGTTCTGAAATACAGAATGCCTCAGTTCTTGTGGAGGCAGATAAACATCTGTTGTGACACGCCATAACTACTACTGACAGACATGCGTGTAAGCAAATGCTAGAGCTGGCAACATTTCAGTGTTTCTCACTGATCCTCTGCTTCCAAACACAAGGTTTCCTCTGATGGCAGTCAGGTTGACAGCAAGCAAACCACACACATTGAAGCTCACATACAGAATCCATTTGTATAGTAATATAATTATCGTGCCAACACTATTTTTGGCTTCAGCTTCACCCTACGTTGAGGTTTTGATTTGCGGTGGGAGGAGGAGAAAAATGGAAATAAATCCATAGAAGATGCTATTGTGCTTCTTTAAGATGTGATTCTGTTACAGGGCTTTATTTCTCCCACCTTAGCTTTGGCAGAGAAGGTGCCAAACCAAACTAATGAACAAAAGATCGTTCAGGTTTCCTGATTTATGAAATACAGACTTTTGTGATGGTGGGAGGTCAGGCTGCATGAATATCAAATAGTACCAATACCAATACTACTCATGTTGAAAAGACCAGCATTGGTGGTATTATTAGCATGTCTAACATGCTAAATTACTTGTCTTACATCCAAACCAAATATGCACTTAAGTCACCAGCAGGAAAAAACAAGAGGCATGTCTTCACCCGCTGAGTTGGTATTAACAATCTACATTTTCTTTAAATAAAATAATATGAACTCTTGATTCATTTATTGCATTGAATATGGAAAGGCAGCAGATTTTGATAATATCATTTATGTTCTCTGCAGTATTGTGAATCATTTTTAATTTGGAATAAATTCCAGAAAACAATGACCCTAGTCATTACAACAATCCCACCAAACAAAAGAGGTGAGTGTCTCTTACCTTTATGCCACTTTGGACCAACTTATGAATGTCCAGAAAAGGTTCTTTTAGGAGCTCCACATCATGTGTTAGGATCCTGACAAAGCCTTCTTTCTCCAAAATGAAAAGGCGCTGTGATCCATCCCCACAATGCACCACATTAACAGGCTGCCGAAGACCACCAAGGATCTCCTGAGCACAGTAGCAGTTGTGTTTATGTTTTCTGTGTGAAGGGAATGACAAGATAAGCAGATTAGTTGCACACTTTCTAACAGTAGTACTTTATCTGAAGGTTGAAATCAAATTTAATTAAAAAAATAAATAAAAATGATGTCCTTTTTCTATGTCTGTATAGATCATAGTTGTTAACAGTATGGTAAATGTAATATGTGTCAGTCTTCCAAATCCATTTGACTTTATTTCTTCTATGGCCTAAAGAATATGTGGCCAAACATTTTCTTTTGTGCTCCAAGACAAACCACTTGTATTTAAATTAATGGGAGAAATTTGAATACCCAATTGGCAGATGTAGAAAAGGAAGTCCTGCCTTACATGTAAAAGAGCTAATCACCTTTTACAGTAGATACAGACATCAACTGTCAGTCAACTCAAGGACAAGCATGCACAATAGCTGGACCAGCCTGAAAATCTTTTTTTTTTAGTGTAACGTGAGCTAAAGAAGCACGATTTATGATCCCATTGTTGTCAGATTTTATGGCTGATTTGAAATATGTACTTTGATCATAATCTTGACCAACCATTTTGGAGATTTCTGTCTTTACCCATTCAAGTAGATAGGAACTGTACTTTTGACTCTTATATGCAAAGAAAACACAGCAGACTGGGAACATTCCAAAGATGGCCGCCGAGTGGACTGACTTGCCATGAAGGCAACTTTATTTAGGCAGAATGATAGTCTCAATCACCATTCACAAACAATGACAGTGAATGGTGACTGACATTATTCCCTAACATTCTGCCTTTTGTGTTTCACAAAAAAAGAAAGTCACATGTTTGTAATGACATGGTGAGGATAATTAAATCTAGACAAAATTTTGGGTGAACTATTCCTTTAAGAATCTAACAGACGCTATCGTACTAGTTTGGGAGTAGACTGAATAAAATACTGAACAAAATGCCCCAGTGTACGTTCATGTAACATAGTCTGACTTTGGGTGTCTCTCAAGCTGCGTAACAAGTGTTCCATTAACCAACATTCACATTTGATGTGGGGAAACACCAACTCACATTATACCTTAACACACAAGGGCATGAGCAGTGCGGGCGCTGTCGTTAACAGGTCTTAGAGGGATTTTCCATTTTTTGTTAGGGGTGGACTGGGAGCGAATGTGTGCCTGATATCTGTAGAATAACGTCATTCTGAATCACTAGCAGTAACTTTCCCTAAAGTGAGGTCAGTATGAAGGGCACACTTTACTGAAGGTTTGTTATGAAATCAGATTGCTTTAATAACTGATGTGAAGTGAAGTGATGTGAAGGTAAGTGACGTGAGAGTATGAAGAGGGAGACAGCAGCTGGGTTACCATCCATGTATTTCTTTCCAAATTTTGGGATATTGCAATACATTTTGGTACGAAGACAGGCCCATAAATCAAGTGATTGAATAATATGCTAAAAACTAAACCAGCTGATCAATATCATTGCATAGCATCTTAAGTGTTGCTCTGGTCACTCTGAATTTCCATAGCCAAAGCCTGTCATCAAAATGATGAGCTACTATTTCCTCCCAGAACTGTCTGTCTTACACTCTCAATCCAAGCCACAATGCAATTGTACCGATTGCTATCAAACATGAAGTTTGTCAGAGCATTTTGTCTGTTCACTCTAAACTCCAAGTAATTAAATTTAAAAAAGTGGCTTGCCCAGTGGCTACCACTTCCATTTCTATTTTGTGAAATAGTGGTGTTCACGTGTGATGGAAATGCTGCTTAATCTGCAAATGTGTTTGCAGTTTTACGATTTTGCACATAAATTACATTTGCAACTTGGGTGAAAACCTGACTAGTGTCACGTGTCATTAAGAGATTATATCTATTGAGTCCTACTACTGGTATTGTAATATTGCTTACGGAATAGTAAAAACTATGCTAGCTATGCTTCAAAAAATGGCTTCAAAGTTACTTGGTTGTAGTGTGTATTTTGTAGTTCTCTGAATCTGATTTTAGTTGAGCCATACCCATCTGTCACAGCACAGAACATAAACTAAGGGACCCAATAACTAAATTTTGAAATAATGTAGATTCTGCGTAGTATTCCCCCTTCACATATACAACCATTATTATAAGTTTGCATAGTGAATATTCAAGCTGCGCTGCTTTTTGCTAACACTGAGGTTACAATAAACAGGATATTCAGCAACAGTATGAGCCAAATTCTATCAAAGCCAGCTCCAACTGACATCTTTCCCTGTGTCCTATCACAAATGGTCAAAGCTTTCTAGCTGTCACCAGCGGATCAGAGCAGCTGCGGTATAAGCACTTTCTTTGTGTTGTTAAAGCTGGCTAAACTCATGCTGGACACAAAGCACTGGCTTGGAAAGGGGGGCAGTGGACCAGTCAACGAGTACATGCAGGAATGTTGTGACACGGAAGGTTAGTCAGGCGTGTCTTGTCTGTAGTGACCTTGTTCAGTCTGCCCTGCTGACCTAGTCAAAGCAGCTCAGTCGTTCTAGGAATGGGACATGGGATGACGGTGAGGAAGTTTGTCTAATGATGAATGTCATTTCAGTGTTTGTATTCAAACTTATAGGGATAGTTCACCCACAAATATATCATGTTTGGCAGAATGACAGCCTCAGTCACCATTCACTTTCAATGAATGAAGAAAAAAAGATACAATGAAAATTAATGTTGACGGAGGCTGTCAGTACATTCTTCATGCCCCACAGAAGAAGAAAATCAGATATTGAAGGTGAATAAATTATGACAGACTTTTTTTCTGAAGAACTGTCCCTTTAAGGTTGAATGTAGTATATAGAACACATTAGGTTGAAATCACTGATTCTGTGTGCAAAAGTATACCTGTTTGTCACTTCTATGTTATCATCTAACAGATAGTTGGAGTCTCTGCGCAATTGCTTTCGGTGAAAATCTGGAAAGCACAGGCCTCCGTCCCTCCTTCCGTAGTACTGGCAGAACTCATCCACGTCAGCTTGGAACAGTTCTAAAGAACACAGACAGACAGACAACTGGTCTCAGCCTGAGATAGACACCAAACAGGGTCCAAGGGGTGATGTAATCACCTCCAAAACCAACTGAATCCCCTGCAGTTAAAGCTGTACTCGAGTCAAGTATGTCCTCAGCCTTCAGATGCCTTATTGTGTGGGTGTTTTGGTGGTAATTCCAGTGCCAAGCTCAATTCCAATTTTGTCTATGGTGCATTTACTGTATGAAGTACTGAGTAAGATTTGTTATTGCTCTCAGAATTGACAAGTGCATGTCAGCTTAATTCTTAGTCATTCATTCAAAATTCACTAAAACATTTAAAGTGTGTAATTTGTGGACCACTAGCATCACTAAACAGAATTGCAAAAAGAAAAAAAAAAATTTCAAATAGGTTTCTCAAACACTCCACCATCTGACATCCTTCGAAAAACATACAGTCCCACCACTGATAGAGCCAATGTTGCTACAGAATGTTGGGCAGGTTGAGATGAAGATTTCATTAAAATGTTTGTGGTATTAGCATGATATAAATTGTGCCAGACAATTTTTGTGAATGAAGCAAAATCTATAAAAGCATAATTTACATAGAAAGGAGGTGTGTTTGCACAAAAAGGAATGACAATGACTTAATTTGAATACATAAGAAGCAGTGTAATTTCAGAGATGATTGTGCCTGCTTAAACTAGCCAGGACTGTCACATTTTTCAGAGCCACTTTGACAAACACTTACTTCTGAGTACCATAATTATGTGATGAGTGAACCACAGTGTGGTATTACAAACTGTTTCAGACATGTGTGGTCCTTATGTGGAAATGTTACACACTTTAACACTGAGTTTGATTCAAATCAAAAATGCCAAACGCTCACTCTGTCTGTAGCTCTTTCTCTGTTATATCTTTCAGTAAAAACATGCAGGTCAAGTCCAAATAAATGAGGAGCACACACCCAAACTGATTGATTATGTTTCAGAGATTAGGTTTGCATGCGTACTTTTCAGGGAAAACACCCTTATTTATTTCTCCAATAGTAGCCAAAGTAAATTCAGCATTATTCAGATATCTAGAGTTGAATTGCAGAATGTAGAAGTGCGATCAAAAACAGAGATTTTATTTGTGGCAGAACTTTTCACCCAGAATGCAGAATGTTAGCCTCAGTCAACATTGACTTTCATACATATTTTTTCCAAACAATGAAAGTAAATGGTGACCGAGGCTAACATTCTGCCTAAAGGCCCAGGTATACTAAAATGTTTTTCTGCATTCCAGATCGGATTGCAACAAATTCAAGTCAAGTCAAGTGGTTTTTATTGTCATTCAACCATATACATTTAATACAGTACACAGCGAAATCCTCCAGGACCATGGTGCTACATAAACATAGGACAAAAACAGAACCACATGAGACTTCAAAGACTTAATAAGACCTACGTCAACCACGTTGCCTTTCAAAGTATACTCTTTTGACAACCGAAGTACACTTTGGCCTTAACACCTTTGTGTTCCATGGAAGACATTTAGGTTGGGAACAATATGAGGGTAGGTAAAAGATAACAGAATTTTTAACTGTTCCATTAATTTTCATTTTAAACTAACTTTCAAATCTACTCCTTTAAATCACAGTTGGTTTCTAGGAACTTCTTTCTGAATAGGCTAACTTGGGGTTGGAATGATGGGGGGAGTGAACAGGACTCGATTTGGTAGGCCCACCATTACCTTAAAACAACTACACTGATATGGATACCCCCTTAGCTAAAGCCCCTCATGGGGAGGAGGAGAGCAAATACAGAAGTGATAGAAATACTAACACACTCCTCTCATTCCTTTCATCTCCACTGAGCCCCCCATGCTGCCCAAGGAAGGGGGCTGCGTGTGGGAGGTAGCCGCAACAACAACAGAGGTGATAGGATATCCCTAAACATCTAAACACAACAGTGAGATCAAACACACACACACCTCCACTCACACTGCTATGCCACCCACACTCAAGCCACGGTGGTTATCTTGGGCCTGCTGGTGTGAGATGTAAGGTCGGGGAGTTGTTGTCAGAGGTAGCTGTATATGAGAGGTCAGAATCTTTATGTCTCTGTTATGTCTATGGGGTCACTGGGAGCACTGGAGTGGCTGTGCTGCTGTGAGTGCTGATACGTATATCCTCTTAAGACTACTTACTGGGGTTTTGTATCTCTGCACAATGTCTTTCAGCAACAGCAGAGGTCCAGTCTGAGTCTTAACCTTCCCTTCAGTTTGATTTCTTTAATCCAGGACTGCTCAGAATTTAGCTGAATAATTTGGTTGTGTGAAGCTAATTTTTCATTGAGAATGTGAATTACAAATGGAAATTAGGGGCTGGGTAATAAAACATAAAAAAAACTTCTTAAAGGGATAGTTCACCCAAAAATTTAAATTATCTCATTATTTACTCACCTTCAGGCCATCCCAAATATGAATGACTTTCTTTCTTCTACAGAGCACAAAGATTTTTTTTTTAACTCTGCTCTGTAGGTCCATGCAATGCAAGTAAATGGTGACTAGAATGTTGAAACTCTAAAAAAGCACATAAAGGCAGCAAAAAGATAGGTAAGAACAGATCTATATTTACCAGTAAGTCCTATTTTTAAATTACTATAAATCACCACTTTCACTTCCACAGTTGTCGTCTTTTATTTTCTGTCGATTCACATTATTTGTGCATATTGCCACCAACTGGTTGAGGCTTGTCAAAGGTGAAGATTTATTGCACAAAATGACTTAAATATTGATCTGTTTAGCACCACACCTATCATATCACTTCTGAAGACATGGATTAAACCACTGAAGATGTATGGGTTACTTGTATGCTGCCTTTATGTGCTTTTTGGAGCTTCAAATTTCAGGCCACCATTCACTTGCATTGTATGGACCAACAGAGCTGTGATATTCTTCTAAAAATCTTAATTTGTGTTCTCCAGAAGAAAGAAAGTCATACACATATGGGATGGCATGAGGGTGAGTAAATTATGAGATGAAAATTTAAATTTTTGGGTGAATTTCACCTTTAAGAGAAAAATAGTAGATAAGAATACTTTTATCCATAAGAATGTTTTGTGAACTCCGCCCAAGGCAGGTTATAAAACAGGCTCATAAATTAACCTTATTTTATACTTAAGAGAAAATCTGGTCACCAAATTCTCACCCTTGTGTTGTTCTAAACCTGAGTGACTTTCTTAATTACATGGAAGGAAAAAAGAAGAATGACAGCCTGTCACCATTTACATTCATTGTATGGAGAATTTTTTTTTTTTATTTAAGTTATTGGTGACTGACACTAAGACTCTGTATTATATGTCCTTTTGTGTTCCACAGAAGAGCGTAAGAACACATCCATACTAATCAGTTTTCATTTAAATAAAAAATTTAAATTAAAAATGCTTTCAGTTTCCTACTGTTAACATTTTCAAAAAAGTATGTGGTAATGGAGTGCATATTTGTCTCAGTTTTCGGTGGAGGCAAACAGCATTCTATGGATTAGAGGCATAAACATAGCGAAATCAATGCGTTTTCAAATAAAAAGATAGTGTCCTACGGGTAAATAATAGCAGAATTAAACATTTTGGGTGAACCACCCCTTTAAGTAAACTAATTTGTAGATTGATAAAATCAAATGAGTAACATTAATTAAGAAAATGAATAGTAAAATTGATACTTTGGCCCTGAAATGTTTTTTTGTTGATCTTAGGGGTTTAAGAGTATATACCGTGGAGGTTTTGCACAAGAAACTGTTGAAAGCAAATCTACAATCATGGTCTAAAAACATGGTGCAGTAAATAAGTATGAGAATTAATTATAGTACTTAGAGGACTGTCTAAAATGAACAATTTATGGTTACAACTTCCCAAAACATGGCAAAATCACTGTGTGGCCTCTTAATAAGTTTTAGTTTTATTGTACTGGCCAATGAAAAAACAAGGACAGGGAGAAAGAGAGAGACTCCACATCCTCAGCACTATGGTTATACTTCCATCTGGTTATCTTACAAAGCAACCTGGGTGGCCTCCCAAAGTACTTGACATCTTGATGCACTTCAGCAGTTTTACATATACACAACCTTTGTAGAAAAATAAATGTGTCATTCGTCACCACATATGCTGATTTGGGAGGGGGAGAGGGAAGGGGGTAGAGAAGGTGGGGTGAGTCGTTTGGCCTCGGCTCCTGTTCTCTTGCTTCGACAGAGCCTTGACCGCTATTTTTCCTCTCTCTCTCTCTCCTATGTGCTTTCTCCCTCTACAAAAAGTTGAAACAGGTTGTACACCTTTATTTATCTGTTTGTTATAAAGTCTGTCGGTCTATTTGTATTTCCGTGGGTGTGTATGTGTGTGTGCCGTTTTTTGGAGTCTGCTCCCTGTTTGCACATTGGACCCAATCTAATCTGTTATGGCTGTGCAGATTGGAGGAAGGTTCAGTCTGGCGGCCAGCTTTCACATAACATTCCATCTGATGGAATGCACCATGCAGCGAACGTTGCAACACCATACAGTCGCAAAGTCAGGCAACTATTGGATGTTTGCTGCTGATGTCATTCATGTTATGGAGAAAATAAACCCCATGATGCTTTAGATCTTTTTAGGTCGTCGGACTCCTCCCCGCTGCCATCTGTTTTTCCCCCTTACGTGTCAGAGGCCTAAATATTTGTCTTTTCATTGAACGTAGGCTATCACCAAGAAAAACAAACTGATTACAGTATGTGAGCATTACCTTGAACAGGCCTCGTTTTCCGCTGCATCCTGTAAAGCGTGTGTGTGTGTTCTGCCGGTGAGGTGAGGTGTGAGTGTCAGTCATGTCTAGACCTTAGTCAGACTGTGCGCACACACATACCCACACACATCTTGGCTGGCTGTGCTGAAGTAAAATAATATTCTTGCCAATGAACTGAGGGGAAGAAACAGGTCATAAAATAATTCATTTACAGCTACAGATTTTGGGGCTTTGTTTGGGGTGTGTGTCCACTGATGTGTGTTTACAACTATGATGAGTGCTTAACAACTATGATAGATTTTGAAGAGCTAGAAGACTAATTTAAGGATATTGCAGATATCAAAGCTGATAAAACTGAAAGGACCTCTAAAGTAAATGCCCAGGTCTAAACCTTTGAGACTTTTTTCCTTACGAAGGAATATATTTGAGATTCTATTTGAATATGAAAATATGTTTTTTTATTCTATAATTTCCACAGAAATAGAGTAAGAGGACATCTCATCCTCTGTGTCACTGCGTGACATTAACACTGAGTGTATGAACCTGCAACGACCAAGAACATTTGCCATTAAACAAACGTTAAATTAAATAAACCCAGAGCACTTTGTGTTCAATATCAAAACCCTTGCTTATATTTTCAAAGGTGTTTGGCACGAACCTCTGCAGACAGGACAGGCATCAGAGCACTTTAGAAGCGGTTGATCTCCATGTGCTCTTCTGGAGCTGCTCTGAGTGTGGTCCGCAATGCAGGTCTGTGAGACAGTCGAATTAAGACACACAAACGCGCTGTTTATGACATTTATATATTTTCTTCTTACACGGCTTTCTGGAATAATCGATTCTACATTACCAAAGGCGCCATCTAGTGTTCTGATATTACTCAGTAACAAACACACATCCACGCATCAGACCGCCCATCTGGGTATCTGAGCCATCTTAACTACTTTCTTGGTTCACTGTGCGATCTCTACAAGTAAGATAATAATTAATTTCAGCTCAAATCAATGTTTCATGTGCACATTTATTTATTTATTTGCCGAGTAGTTTTGTAATAAGATGTGTAATGAGCAGTCAGACGTTCATCAATTACAAAATAAACACAAACAGAACTCTCTGTTCACGATTCCTTTCTTGTTGCATTTTCAATGCAAATCATTATTTTAAATAAATATTTGGTTAGTAGCCATGCAATATGCATGATAATGTACAGTGATCCAGTTTTTATAGCAAAATAAACCCTGTTGGGGTTTATTTTGCAATAACAACCGGCTGACCCTACATGATCCCTTACTTTAAATTTCCTATTTGGACAGTAAAATATGATTGGAAATTGAAGTGCACAATAATCATAATAAACATGTCCAGTCAATTTAATAACCATTATAGGTCTATAAATGCCAGTTTTCTGTGTTATGAACAATTAAAGGTGTTCATGTATATTCATTGATTTATTCAGGAATGTTGTAGTGATGGATTTTTTATTCTCTTTACAAATTTTCTTTTTATCATCCTCGTTTATTGTTAATCAATGTATTTTATTTTTCATATTTATGTATTTTGTTTTTATCTTTTTTTTGAATTAATCAAGTGCTTTATTATATGTACAAGTAATATGAATGTTATCTGATGGGTGACTAAAGGTCTGGTCCATGCCAGGAATGCAGTAACAGTGATTTTTAATTTAGCCTGCATGGCTCCCGTTGCCATTGGGTTAATTTATAAAATGATCCAACCACATCCAAGTGTTTGCAACAATTTTAACAATTTTGCTGTTTTTAAAAGGTATACTTAAAAAAACTGTTCACAAAAAAAAAGAGAAATATTTCATAATTTACTCACCCTTTCAAGTAATATAGCGAATACGGCCTTAAATGTTTTTTCTGTTTCTCACCTTTTTTTTGAGTGAACTATCCTCAATAAATGCCATTTACAAAACACTTGATTAACGAATCCCTCCGATTCATTAGAACTTGCCAAGAGCTTCCACAGACTAATTGTTTCTCCCACAATGTCACATTGCAGTTTCAGAATTAACATATAGTTCTGAATCTGTGGTTATTTGCTCAGTTTAACTTTAAACTAATTGCAAAAATTGTGCTAGAAGAGGAATTTTCTTGATGTAGACGTTGTAGTAGATGTTGTGAGCTATAAGACTCTTGTATGTATCTTGTTTGTTACCTGGTACATGCCCCCGGCAGGTGTAGTAGAACTCTTGGCAGTAGTCGTGGCATAAACGGGGTAGGTCTTGCTCTCTGTATGGTGCTTTGTCAAGTTTGGGTGAGTGGAAGAGCATCTGGGCATGTGGTGAGCAATGGGCACACTTAATCTCCTGGAGCAGTCTAGAACACTCTGTGTTATTGGTTGAGAAGATCTGAGGACCAAAAGCAACCAGCAAAGATTAGAACTGTAATTCTTAATCCTAGTCCAAATTTGCAAGTTCACTGACATGCTTGTAAATGTTTTCGCAGTTTGACATATATTTTTAAAATGTCTTCTTGTTAATTGGAGGCCAGTCACATTCTAAACATCTCTCTTAACAAACACCACACATCCATGTGGACTTGATTTCTCCTGATTTGTTTATTTGGCCTCACAAATAGCTAGGCCAGAAATGCACCTCGCATGGCAGCCGAACCCGTGCAAAATGAGGATACTCGAAAATGTTTCTTAAGTCACCAAACAAAAGTAAACAATAGATTAAACCCGAGAAAATGAGCAGGTTTATTTATTTAACAAATTAGCTGTAATAAAACAACAATGTAATCTGCTCCCTTCTCCAGACATGCGCCTGTGCCGCAGAAGTCTGGTAAACCTCCTCTCTCTGTGTGAGGTCCATGTGTAAACACCAATTTACAGATAGATGGGCACATCATTCCCGAGCTGGTCTCAACAAATTAGCAGTCTGTCCAAGTCAATTAGACCAGCACACCCAGTGTAGACTTCCCACCTCCTCCCCCAGCCACTGCTCTGCTGAGCTTAAACCATTTGGGCAGATTTCTTTAATTTTGATTCTCTACACTTGAGATTCTTTTGAGTGAATCTAAAACATCTTGCCTGGAAGATAAAATGGTTTCCAAAAATGCATCAACACCTCAATATGGTTCTGCATTGAGCCAAATAGTTTGAAGTGAATTTTCAAGCTCTCTTCGGTCTCAGTCTTGCAGTGGTCGGTGTGATTCGCTGGTCTGTGAGTGGCAACTCTCCTGCTTTAAATCGCCCATTGATTTAGTGAACCATGGACTGGCACATGGTCCATGGAGAGAAGCATTTGTGTGCTCTCAACCATGCACTGTTCCCATATGTTGCTGGGATGGGCTCCAATGTTGCCAACGCCCACACCAGAAACAAGAGGACCTTTGTTTTTTCGTGTTTTCTGAAAAAGTTGTTGCAAATCACAGCATGGTCTACATCATACACTTTTAAGGCTATACATAACTAATGATGAAATGTGCCAGTGCAAATAGGAGGCATTGGAGTTTAAGTCCAACTGTCCATTACTCAAAAAAGATTTTGGAAGCTTGCGCAAAGTAGATTCTAAGTAAGAACATGACATAAATTGATGTAATCGGTGTCGTAAGCGTGAACATTTTAATCTATCTACAGTTAATCTGCTCAGAGTGATTAATGTTGTTGTGTATAGTGTGATTTGTGCAGCTGTTGGGATTATGGACCAATATCCTTTGTCACGGAAACAGTTGACAGAACAGACAAAAACACACAAAGAATCAATTGAAAACAATCGCTTGTCATTTAGTATCAAACAATGTGGACAGCTACAGCCTCACATGTTCTCACTGACGTGGTAGGAAAGCTGGGAGTCACATTGAATGGCATTATATGCATTAAAGGAATAGTTCACCCAAAAAATGAAAATTCTCTTATCATTTACTCAAAGGGGGAGATTTATAGTAACAAAAAAAGGACTTAAATAAATTGATCTCTTTCTCACCCACAAATATCATATTGCTTCTGAAGACATTGTCATATGTGTTATAGATTACTTTTATGCTGCCTTTATGTGCTTCTTGGTGCTTCAAAGTTCTGGCCACAATTCACTTGCTTTATTTGGACCAAAAGAGCTGAAATACTCTTCTAAAAATCATCGTTTGTGTTCTGCAGAAGAAAGAAAGTCACACATATCTGGGATGACATGATGGTGAGTAAATGATTAGACTAGAGCATTTCCATCTTTGGGTCAACTATCCCTTTAACGTTTGTAAAGTGGAAATTCATAAAAATTCAACAGTCATTCTATGCAATACTCTATATAGATTATTTGATGAGTTTAGCCAAAAATTAAAACCATGCCTGAACTAACTTCACCACAAAACCTGCAACCTTGTAATAAACAGCTTAAGTGAAACAATTTCGGACCTCTGGGAATTGGTTTAAGTTTGTAAGGGGTTGGGGAGTCGGACAAATACTCCCTCAAAGGCATTAACACTTGGATTGAACCCAGGTCTGGGGGAGAATGATGTTCTCCAGCTTCACCCATTAGTGAAACTAACAAACACAATGGTGTTGTTGTTATTCTTTTGCCATAAGCAAAAAGACTCCGTGTGTGGGCAGTGTAGTGGGGAGGAGGAGATGTCGACTCTTTTTTTGTTCCATTCATCCTCGCTCTTATTTGCATGACTTGAGCACATTAAATGATGCAATATGGCTTTTTGTCACAAACCGAAGTGCGATGCCACCCAGCCGCACATGTCGATTTGCTGAGCTTGTTTACATGAGAAAAGATCGAGATCCTCTTGGCATAGAATATGTGGTCAGTGATAAAACTATTGAACCTACTAGTGAGATAAATCTTCTCACTTCCAAAAAAGCTGCGGCTAATTACTGATCTAGATGAAATCATGTTTTTGCGTTCACGAGACATTTACTTCCCATCTGTCTTATGTAAATCTTTTCCATCACCGCGTGAGAAGCACATGCTGTCACTGAAACATCAGCTTAAAAAGTTGTCCAAATAAATGTCAACGCACTTCTAAACACAAATAAATTACTGCAGGAATACAGCTTTTAAGAGCGAGTCTGATAAAGGAACCGCAATAAAATATCAACAGAGTAATAATTCGTTTTTATCGAAAACGGCCTGATTTCATTCACGCGCCTCGTGTTGTACCTCGCAACAGGGTGAGTGTTAACGATAGGAGCTAGATCATGATGAAAACACTGTTAGGGGCCGTTCAGACCGAACGCGTCCTTCGCATAGAACAGAACGCAAGTGTTTTGATAAGCGTTTTTAAAAGTTAAAGTTATATTTAACTTGAAACGGTGTATAGTATTCGAGACGCGGCGCCACAAATACGCCGTTTAAATGGAAAACAATTATAAACAGCGCATTTTTAAGCAGAAAATAAAATATCAAAATACGCGTTCGGTGTGAACGGCCCCTAACGCGTTAAATAAGTCTGCAACCGTATGCATTCTGCTTGCTTAGATGTATTAATATTTAATTACAAGTCAGTACAGATGAAACAAGTTACGCATGAAAATCAGAGCATTCCAGTGTCTAATAAATACGAGACTGCAGAAATACAACATACCCGTGCATCTCTTCGATGGTGTATCTGATACGGAGCCCTCCTGGACGGACAGCAGGACATGCGAGGATAGAGCCCGTGACAAAACTCCCCTCCGCCGCTTCCCTCCAGTGACAGTTTCCTATCCCTCTTGTTCAAGCGTTTCGGCAGACTTCCATCGTTACATCTCTTCCTCCTTGGACTTAATTCTCCTTTTTCGCCGAATTTAGCATCACTGCATTCCCAAAAATTGGCCGCTATGACCAACAGGAGCACAAATTTCAAATGCTTCATTTTACAGGGGTTAAACCAAAAGCGTCACGCGACAGCTCAGAAATAACAGAAGCAGCTGTATCTCACACCTCCAAAACGTTTTGTTATCGAATAACTAATTCTTATGAATTAAGCAACAATTCACAAATAACGTAGTCTGAATTAAATAATAGTAAAGATAACACGCTAATAAATTAAGACAAGTACTGGTTATGATATTATTACAGTGGAAAAAACATGTTCTTTATAATGACCGATTAAAAAATATACTAATAAGAAAATCGTAGTAAGTTTCCTTTCCGAAAAGTTAAATCCCGTTGGTGCACAGAGGTTTATGCGTGTGATCAAAAGTTGCACTAAGTTGTCTGTATCATGCTCTTCAGTTCACTCACATGTTTCTCTTAGATCTTTCCACCTTCTTTTTAACTAGCGCGCGAGAAGGGGAACGCGCATGATGACGTCTCTCCAGTCAGGCGGGAACGCGCTTTATCGTTTGTAAAGGACAGGCTTTTGGGAAAGAGTGTCAAGGAAACATATTCGCAAGGTAAAAACAATGTCTATAATTAAATCTTTTTTTGAATTTCTGTAATTTACAACAATATGGCCTTTTGTAAATATGTCTACTTTTAGTTACTCAATGTTTCTATGCAAAGTCATAAAAAATGGATACACAGTAAAATGTTTTGACAGGGAACCTAAAAATGTGCTTTATAGTAATATCTAAATTAAATGGTTTCCTTCCATTCAAGAATGTTTTTTAATCTAACTAAGTTTACCTGGTGAATTAGGTTACACCAACAAAAGTCATTAGGTTAGGTCAAGTAGAAACTGATCCTTGAGAAAAGTCATTAATTGTTAATGCATAGTACTCTGGATCTTTCTAATGGCTTATCTGTCATGTAGTGTTTATTTGCATGTTTGTTTAATTGATTATTTCTATTATTTATAAACAACTTCTAACTGCTCTGATCTGATCTAATTCATGATCTGGGGCCATCGCAGGACAGTCTGTTGATTAAAGTATCTAACACCGTTACGTTAACAGGGTTTTGAGAATGTCTGGCATTCTTGCTCTTCAGAGGGTTTCTGATAAGACTGAGCCAAATGCAGGACAAGTCCTCTTTTCTTCTCATCTATAGAGAGATCTTCAGATTGCAGGTCCACAGGGGAATGCCTTCTCTGAACAGACCTCGGTTGCATTAGTTGCAATCAGTTGCAATCAGTTGCATTAACGCACCTGTTCATCCTTGGGGGTCCAGCACTGACCAGAACACTGCCTGATTATCAGCAGAGATCAGGAGCTGCAGGCATCAACAGTGATTGGACTGTTGGGTAATTATGGAAATGGCCCTAAGCACTCAACAGCCCACCACCATCCAGCCAGGGCTGTGCTGTGTTCAGAAACAGACCCAGAATATTTTATCTACTTGCACAATCAAAATGACAATGACTTGCATGCAACAGTAAAGGCTATGTGTCCGCGAGAGAACTCTTGATCTGGTGTGTGATTATTCCAGTATTGCTACATTGGCGAGCGACATGAAAACATGTGGGATACAGCTGCAGTTTGGGAGTACATCTGCCCGGAGAGATATAACCATTCCCATTGTGCAGAAGGTGCAGAAGCTCTAACATTCTTCTACTGGCAACCTCTTGCCCTTTTAGAGGACTGATAGTATGGCTAATGTAGTGCCGTTTTCTCAGAGGAGACAAGAGAGGCAGTGCATCCCTCAAAAATTTGGATGACAAAAATAATCAACTACATAAATAAAAAAACAAAATATTACAAAATGTGAGCTCAAATAATGTATTTAGTCAAATTTCCAAGTAACACTGTAAAAAAAGTGGCACTAGTCTCTCTCTGAGCTCATTGCGTTTGCATTGAAATCCTAAAGCATGGCGTGGGCTTGATGGGGTAACTAGAGAATATAGGCGAAAAGTCACATAGGGCATCTGCGGATCGTCATGAATGGGAAGAATTTATGGAACTGGAGAGA
Organism: Moxostoma hubbsi; assembly: GCA_032164185.1. Classification (NCBI taxonomy): domain Eukaryota; kingdom Metazoa; phylum Chordata; class Actinopteri; order Cypriniformes; family Catostomidae; genus Moxostoma; species Moxostoma hubbsi. The sequence goes on from JAVLUX010000012.1 coordinate 21,503,162, forward strand.
CTATTTAGAGTAAACAACTAACAGTCTCAGACATCACTACTTTTGGTCATTTCTAAATGAAAATTTACTTAAAATGTTTTAAAACATCAAATGGTTTGAGCCAGATGCAAACTGAGACGCAGAGGCATGATGTCACACAAACATGTCGACACTCAGGGAGATATACAAAATAAGTGATAAAAATTCACATTATTAGCCTAATTAATATCGATAAATTAGTTCATTTCCACATTACATGATATTAATTGGATTGTATGTTTATTTACTGTTGGATAAAAAATATCCTATATGCTTTCCCATACAAAATATATGACCATGTATATATGGATTAAACTATAGTTTTTTTTAACTATTTTGTAGTATTTTTGAAATATTGTATTATTTTTTACGTTGTGGCATATACATATGTGCTGGTATATAAGTGCTTTTTTATATCAGTTTAAACCATACATTAACATACATATTATAGGCATTTGTGTTTTATATACACTCACCTAAAGGATTATTAGGAACACCTGTTCAATTTCTCATTAATGCAATTATCTAATCAACCAATCACATGGCAGTTGCTTCAATGCATTTAGGGGTGTGGTCCTGGTCAAGACAATCTCCTGAACTCCAAACTGAATGTCAGAATGGGAAAGAAAGGTGATTTAAGCAATTTTGAGTGTGGCATGGTTGTTGGTGCCAGACAGGCCGGTCTGAGTATTTCACAATCTGCTCAGTTACTGGGATTTTCACGCACAACCATTTCTAGGGTTTACAAAGAATGGTGTGAAAAGGGAAAAACATCCAGTATGCGGCAGTCCTGTGGGCGAAAATGCCTTGTTGATGCTAGAGGTCAGAGGAGAATGGGCCGACTGATTCAAGCTGATAGAAGAGCAACTTTGACTGAAATAACCATTCGTTACAACCGAGGTATGCATCAAAGCATTTGTGAAGCCACAACACGCACAACCTTGAGGCGGATGGGCTACAACAGCAGAAGACCCCACCGGGTACCACTCATCTCCACTACAAATAGGAAAAAGAGGTTACAATTTGCAAGAGCTCACCAAAATTGAACAGTTGAAGACTGGAAAAATGTTGCCTGGTCTGATGAGTCTCGATTTCTGTTGAGACATTCAGATGGTAGAGTCAGAATTTGGCGTAAACAGAATAAGAACATAGATCCATCATGCCTTGTTACCACTGTGCAGGCTGGTGGTGGTGGTGTAATGGTGTGGGGGATGTTTTCTTGGCACACTTTAGGCCCCTTAGTGCCAATTGGGCATCGTTTAAATGCCACGGCCTACCTGAGCATTGTTTCTGACCATGTCCATCCCTTTATGGCCACCATGTACCCATCCTCTGATGGCTACTTCCAGCAGGATAATGTACCATGTCATAAAGCTTGAGTCATTTCAAATTGGTTTCTTGAACATGACAATGAGTTCACTGTACTAAAATGGCCCCCACAGTCACCAGATCTCAACCCAATAGAGCATCTTTGGGATGTGGTGGAACGGGAGCTTCGTGCCCTGGATGTGCATCCCACAAATCTCCATCAACTGCAAGATGCTATCCTATCAATATGGGCCAACATTTCTAAAGAATGCTTTCAGCACCTTGTTGAATCAATGCCACGTAGAATTAAGGCAGTTCTGAAGGCAAAAGGGGGTCAAACACAGTATTAGTATGGTGTTCCTAATAATCATTTAGGTGAGTGTATATTGTAATAGTATATATCAAATGCCTGTTTGGGTTTAACCTAAAAACTATTTAAATGTCAAATGGAACTGAAATATTAATTTACATTTGACTTTGAATGAACCCTGAAATGGCAGTCTGCCTCCTACTTTCAAAAGTCCACCACAGGCCACTGGGCTTATGATATTACTTAACCATTTAATGTCAGAAGTTGACACATATTCACACATTTTAGAATAACTGCAATCTCTCACTGATGACTCTATGAATTTACAGTACGAGCTCTAAAATTATGCATTCAGCCCTAATTGTCAGTGCTGCTGTTGTTACAAACACATTTTTACTATTACAACATCATTACCAATATTTAAACTATTCTATTAGACATCAGTTTCATTAAACAGTTGCTGGTAAAAAAAATACCCCTGACTTTTTATAATGAGAAAACTCTCGAGCAAAGCTGCAGTTTCACACACATGCTCTGATTTAGTACTGAGAACATTAGCAATGATATGCATTATCCTTTTTGGCTTTGTATGAAAAGTTACAGTATACCCTAACCTGAGCCTAATATATAGCTGTCAATTGAGGTTGGAGATTGCAGAATATATTTCTTTCTTTGTCATTTGGGAAAGTCCCTGGGTTAGATCTGTTGTCTCATTCAGCAATAGCATGGCTCGACTCTGGTCCAATAGCCTTAAAAACAAAATACTACTCACCAAGGGGTGGATAGTCCCTGACCACACAGAATCCAGTAACACCCTTGAAATCACAGATCAGAGGTGGCAAACCACACTCCAGTAAATATTTTAAGAGGCATAAGAAAAGGTGACAACAGACCTGTCGACACCCATAATATGTCAATGTTCTACTACAAACTCAAACGTGTTTGTGTATAACACTATTTCCCTCAAATCCCTTTTTGCACACAACATAGTTTAATGACGGGGAAGAGAACTGTGAACCATTTGCCTCCATCAAGGTAAACTTTTCAAGCATCCGTAAAAGGAAACTCAGATCAACCCCGCAAACAAGCATATAAATAAACTGTACACCAGAAAGACTTCTCTCTCTTGAGAAGTGTTCATGGCAAAGCGAGTGGATTTCACTCTGAATTCTCTCATCATAATAACAGGCATGTGGACTGATAAAACAACTCTCTGACCCTGAATGTAATATTTATTTCTATTGAGTGTTGTGGATGGATACATTATCATGTCCTTACAGATGTAAAGTTTTCAAACAAGTTTAAAGTATGATTTTTACAATCCTTTATTATTGTTGCTTATACTAGATAGATATAGACCATACGATAGTAGTCTCTACTTTAAATACAATAAGATATATGTAAATACACATATATACATCAGTTAGTTACGGTCCTTGAATCTGATTGGATGAGAGACGTTCCATGAGCACTGATGGTCTGACACCATAAGTACTCGGACGTTTCACTGTGTGTGTATATGTCACTCCGCTTGTGTCTGTGCTGTTCTAAACTAAAGTGTAAGAATAGTGCTTAAGTGTCACTTACATGTATTTTATTTTTTTTTACATTACATATGTTAGCCAGCAGGTGGTGGCAAATGATAATTTTTGTGTGTAATATGAGCAGTAGGTCACGTGAAGTGAATTTGTCAGTCATTGTTTTCATACAGCAGCACTCTGTGATCGCTCATATTCCTACTACTACACAAACAACTATAGCTAGAAAATAGCTTTAAATGGCTTTTAACGAACAACTTCAGCATTATGGCTCATCACAGCTGAGAGACACAACAGACAGATTAATTACACAACTCATTACTTACCTCTTACTGGAGTTTCCACATAGGAGAAAAATAACTTTTCAAAATGACATTGCGGTTTCTATAGTGAAAGACTTACCGGCTACCATGAAATAGGGAGAATTACCCCCGCTTGGACAGCAATTTTTCCATTATGGCTCATCACAGCTGAGAGACACAACAGACAGATTAATTACACAACTCATTACTTACCTCTTACTGGAGTTTCCATATAGGAAAAAAAATACTTTTCAAAATGACATTGCGGTTTCTATAGTGAAAGACTCACTGGCTACTGTGAAATAGGGAGAATTACCCCCGCTTGGACAGCAATTTTTCCACTGAGAAAGCTGATTTCCAGAAAGCTGACAGCATCTCTGCTTGTTTGTGGCCACAGGTGATCACGCACTCTCCGTCTCTCTCTCTCTCTCTCTCTCTCTCAAACACACACACTCACTTATATTCATCCTTGTTTATCCAATAACTTGTTTGAAACAGTACAAGCTGTGATACTATTTCTGAAGTGACATTTTTGAATGGCTTGGATGCATCATTTGTTTTGAACCAGCAGCAGCAGATTCTGATCAGTTGCGTAAGAAAGTAGTTCCATGCACAACTGCTCTTTTTATGACCCTACTCAGTTTTTTCTAATTTAAGAAAATTTACTTGTTCATTGATCTGTTTTATATAAGTAATATCACACTCGCAATCATGCTATATGGCCCTAAATCAGCACTGCTGTGATTACCTACGGCACTTGGCAGTGCTGATGTAGGGCCATATCGCACTCTTGCTCATGTGATATTGCTTAAATATATATATATATATATATATATATATATATATATATATATATATATATATATATAGCATGGGGTCGTGCTCTCTGGTCACTCGCTCTCCCACAGACGACACATGACACTTCCCCATGCCACAATATATATATATATATATATATATATATATACACACACACACTGGCGGCCAAGTTTGAAATAATGTACAGATTTTGCTGTTTCAGAAGGAAATTGGTACTTTAATTCACCAAAGTGGCATTCAACTGATCACAAAGTATAGTCAGGACATTACTGATGTAAAAACAGCACCGTTACTATTTGAAAAAAGTAATTTTGATCAAATCTAGACCCATTTACAGTAGCCATCACTCCAACACCTTATCCTTGAGTAATCATGATAAATTCCTAATTTGGTACTAGAAAATCACATGCCATTATATCAAACACAGCTGAAAGCTATTTGGTTTGTTAAATGAAGCTTAACATTGCCGTTGTGTTTGTTTTTGAGTTGCAACAGTGTGCAATAGACTGGCATGTCTTAGGGTCAACATTAGGTAAAAATGGCAAATGGCTTTTTAAAAAAAAAAACTCCTCAGTCAATCATTGTTTTGAGGAATGAAGTCTATACAATGCTTGAAATTGCAAAAGAACTGAAGATTTCATACAAATGTGTACACTACAGTTTACAAAGACAAAATACAACTGGCTCAAACAAGGACAGGACGAGATGTGGCCAGATGTAGCTAAACAAGAGGATAAGTACATCAGAGTCTATAGTATGAGAATACTATATGTCGCATGTCGTTAGCTGCTTTGATATATATATATATATATATATATATATATATATATATATATATATATATGTATGTAATGAGCTTTATTGCCAAGTGTGCTCACGTGGACAAGGAATATTTTTAGGGTGATAGGAGAAACAAGTGCACACAAACATTTCAGTGAGACACAAGAGTATAAAACAAGGTAAGAGTATAAATAGACATACAAATAATAGGATATATAACATAAAATGGCGTATGTACACGTCCAAGTTGTAATATATGTAAAAGTTATGGTATGTACAGTTACTGAATTAAATATGAGTGAATTTATATATGTACATGAGATGTTTATATACATCATGGGGAGACCTGAAGGCAGTTTAATCGTTCATGTGGTAAATGGCCTAAGGGTAAAAGCTGTTCTTGTGCCTGGATGTCCTGGCGCTGAGTGCTCTGTAGCACCAGCCAGAGAGCAACAGTACAAAGAGGAAGTGGGCAGGGTGTGTGGGGTCCAGAGTGATTCTACCAGCACATTTCTTCACTCTGGAGACCTACAGGTCTTGGAGGGTGGGCAGGTCGGACACCAATAATCCTCTCAGCAGTCCTGAATGTCCATTGTAGTATATATGAATTGGATGAATGGATGCGTGAGTGGGTGGGTATGCAGGTAGGTAGGAAGATAGATTCAGACCCTTCCAGAATTTCACTGGAGGTTAGCCTCTAAAGGTTCATCGCAAAGTCAATTAATTGTCCATCAGTGAACATTTTACACTAATTAAAGACTGACAATTTTGCCATATGACCAGTGCTGGTCCTACACCATTTTGGCATCCTAGTTGAGACCCCCATTTTCTTGAGTATATTGTGTATCATTATTGTAAATTATTGTAATTGTGATAGTAACATATGGTAATACCAGAGTACTCTTATATTTATCATGGTATTAAAATGATACTCCATGGTTCATGTCCAAAAAATATGGTAATTTTGCTGTACTTTGAAGTGCTTTTGTGTAATGCTAGTGTTTTGGAACACTTTTGTTTGGAAAATGTCAGAGTCCTTCACAGGCCCATCACAATGACTAACATCTCATGGAGTTTTTATTCCTTACCACAGTCGCCTATATGGCTCGCTCACTGAGGGCCTACTGACTAACAATTTTAAGGCATGAATTTCAATGCCGTTTTTCCGTAAAACTGCTCAATGTGTACTTAAAGACATTTAAATCATTAGACATTACAGCATGATATTCTGTAAAGCTGCTTTAAAATAATGTGCATTGTGAAAATAATGCTATACAAATAAAAATGCCTTTACTTTACTTTACTTGTTTCAGTGGATTGGAAATAAGTATCTATTTCATCCAGTGCTATTTTTGTTCTCTGTCTAATAAAGGATCCTGTTTTGGTTTTACTGAGTGAGAATCTGCTCCAAATGATTCAGTCCATGAGTGAAATTTCCAATTGATTCTGACAGAAACGCATGACAGTTCATGATGTTTTTTCTAGGATGTTAGACCACTGCACTGAAAACAATCAACTCAAAAGAGTAATTCATTCACGAATTGGGAATTGCTGGTTCAGCTTTAACAGAAAGTAATTTCATATTGAAAGAAAATGAATCTTTAATTTGTCTTATACAGCCCTTCAACTCTTGACAGACCTCCAGTTAAGAGAGACAAAACATGTACTTTAGTCCTTTAACAGGGAATTACCTATTCTCCTTTATTTGTATTTCAACACTATTGGTAATTATCTAACATATCATGTACAGGCTTTCATATTCAGAGAGAATGGAATGTGTTCATGATGTTCTCAGTAGTTGTGACATGGCTAATGAGGTCCGGCCATCTGTTTATGGACATTCTGGAGAGAGAGAGAGAGAGAGAGAGAGAGAGAAAGAGAAGGATTCAGTAGCTCTTTCCAGCAATGGGTGCAGGCCCTGGTTTCCACTTCAATGACTCTAAACACATAAGGATGTTTCAAGTGCGGTGACTTAGACAGAGAGCCAGCTCCCAGTGAGTGTGTGAGAGAGTGAGTGAGTCATTGGTGGTGCTGTGCTGCTGGGCCGCCTGCCCAGGATCAACAACCTCTAAATCATTGGCCTTTGACATTGGACCACACGAAGTTTCCTTTGCTCCCATCCTTTAATTTGCTTCAGTTTCATTACCTTCCACTGTTCGAATCTCACTTTTCCTCTCATTTCCTGAAGTCTGGTCGCATCCTCTTAACCTCTACCATTGTATGTAGCGCCTTGGCATCTGTGCATCTCTTCTTCTGTAATATCTTCATTTTCTTTAATGTTGTTTTCTTTCTTTCTTTCTTTCTTTCTTTCTTTCTTTCTTTCTTTCTTTCTTTCTTTCTTTCTTTCCATAAGGCTGCACCCCTATGTAGTGTGTAGTAGTGAATATATTGGATAATAGTAATAGAGAAACAAGATATCCAACATACTAGGGATGTGCCCGAAGCCAAATACCATATACGGAAAGGCACGAATAATGATCTCAAAATGAAGTCATCCTAATAATATAAAAAATATTAGTTTGACTGATTATCCAAGAAATTACAAATGGAAAAAGGACTTGAAAGGATATTGATCTGCTTCTCACCTATAATATGGCACTTTTCCACTGCACGTTATGGTTCAACTCGACTCTGAGCTTGCTTTTCCACCGCAGTTTAGTACAGCCTCAACATTGTTGGGATTATAGGCTGATCATCATAGTTTTGCCACCTCCACTGCATTGACATCATCTTAAACGCGACACAAACACACAACAAAGGAGTAATGAATGAATGGTATTCTTGATTCTCGGCATGTGGCTGTTTTTCACAGCAAGACAACAAACTTTGTTTCAAAAGAGGCTGACGGCAGTAAAATACTGCAAAAAAAAAAAAAACAGGAGAGTTTGGGAAATCATACAACAAAGCGGAGACGAGGACATCACTGTGCTAGCTCAAAGACAACGCATGGAGGTAAGCTAACCTGCCATCTATCTTATAGCAATGATGCTGGTAGTGAAGATTTTCTCTGACCAATCAGTGATCTGAAGGGTTTTGACAACACATTTAGTATCGGCTCGCTTGGCGGTACTAAAAAATTTACCAGGTACTATCCACAGTGGAAAACCCCCAAAAAGCGAGCAGTTGAGTTGAGCCATACCGTGCAGGGAAACGCCCCAATATTCTCCCTTGAGGGGAATCATTTCATGCTGCCTCTCGCATGATGTTAACATGTTCAAATGAAAGCAAAACAAATTGTTACTAACTTGTAACTAAATCAAGCTGCACTTATAGCTGTTTCGTGTCAGTTCTCGCGAGAACATGTCAATGCGTTTGCGTCACACGAGAGTCAGCATGAACTGATTCCCCTCATGGACGTGCATTGGAGAGAGAACAGAAGTAAATAATTATAGTGAAAAGTAGTTGATCTTTTTACACACATAGTAAATTACTTTTACTATGACTATCTATGCTTTTTGGAGCTTTAAAGTGCTGATCACCATCCACTTGCATTGAATGACCCTAAAGAGCTGAGATATACTTAAAAAAATGTTTTGTGTTTTGCAGAAGAAATTAAGTCATACACATCTGGGATGGCAAGAGGGTGAGTAAATGATGAGAGAATTAAAAATTTTGGGTGAACTAACCCTTCAATATTCTCTGTATTAAGGGTTTATAAAGCATTCATAAATTACCTATTTATGAATCAGAATGAGCTTTATTGCCAAGTATGCTTATGCATACAAGGAATTTGCCTTGGTGACAGAACCTTCCAGTGCACAAACAATAGAGTGACAAGACAGAGATAATAATACAAAATATAATTAACTAATAAAAAGTGAATAGAAAATAAAGTATTTATAGAATACACAGTAGGGCTATATATATATATATATATATATATATATATATATATATATATAGATATATATATATATATATATATATATATATATATACCTGTATGTTTGTACAATATACAAATACAAATGTGTTATATACAGAATAAAGGGAATATAATGGCCGAAGAGTTATAGTATGTTGGATAAATACAAATAGATTAAGCTGTGTATTGCACATAATTATTGCTCAATGGAGCAGTTTTAACTGTTCATGAGATGTATAGCCTGGGGGGAAAAAAATCTGTTCCTATGCCTGATGGTTCTGGTGCTCAGTGCTCTGTAGCACCTGCCAGAAGGTAACAGTTCAAAAAGGTAGTGGGCTGGGTGAGTGGGGTCCAGAGTGATTTTTCAGCACTTTTTCTCACTGTGGAAGTGTACAGTTCTTAAAGGGAGGGCAGGAAGCAACCAATAATCCTCTCTGAAGTCCGAACTCTCCTTTGTATTCTTGTGATATCCGATTTCGTAGCTGCACCAAACCAGACAGTTACTGAAGTCCAGATGATAGACTCAATGACTGCTGAGTAGAACTATATCAGCACTGTGGCAGGCTGAACTTCCTCAACTGGTGAAGGAAGTACAACCTCTGCTGGGCCTTTTTCACAATGGAATCAATGTTGGTCTCCTACTTAAGGTCCTGTGAGATGGTAATGCCCAGGAACCTGAATGACTCCACTGCTGCCTCTGTGCTGTTTAGAATGATGAGGGGGGTCAATGTTGGGGTGTTCCTCCTAAAGTCCTCTATCATCTCTGTTGTATATTGTGTTAATGCTTGTGACTACATTTCCCATGATGCACTTGTTACTTATGTTCCCGGGTGTGTTCCGGTGTGAGGAGAGTGATGCAGGAGAAGTAAAGAAGCAGTCACGCTAAGTTTGTGTGTGTGTCATATTTGCCTGGTACCCCATATAATCTTCCAAAAGATACAATAAATTGGCGACAAGGATCGTGTTAATCCGCGTGTGTGGTGTAAATGCGGAAATGAAGCGGCTTGACGGCGAGATCGCTGGAAATGAAAATAATACGAGCCTGCTGCTAATCCACGGTTTGACTGAAGTTGGGGGAGGAAAAACAACGATTCAGAAAAGTGAGTGAATTTATTGAAAACGACAGTAATGGCAACAATGGTCCCTTTGATGAGAGTAGTGAGCAGTGGAGCTCTTACACAGAAAGATTTGAGTACTTTGTAGCTGCGAATGCTATTACTGAAGAGAAAGTTGTACCCACTTTTCTAAGTGTGATGGGTCCAAAGACATATACACTACTGCGTAACCTCCTGCAGCCAGAAAAACCGGGTGAGAAAACGTATGATCAAATAGTGGCCACTCTCAAAGCTCATTTCTCTCCAAAGCGCTTAGTAATTGCAGAGCGATTTCAATTTCACAGACGGAATCGGCTGGAAGGAGAAACCGTAGCAATGTTTGTAGCGGTGCTAAAAAAATTAGCTGAACACTGCTAATTTGGTGAAGTGCTAAATGACACACTTCGGGACAGATTAGTCTGCGGACTCCGCTGTGAGGGCATACAAAAAAGACTGTTAACGGAGAGCAATCTGACACTACAAAGAGCAATTGAGCTGAGTGTGTCTATGGAATTGGCTGCGAAGGAAGCACAGCAACTGAGCTCAAACAGTAAAGTGCATAAGATGGAGACCGAGAAACAAACTGAATATAAAAGCCCATGTTTTCGCTGTGGGAAGACGGGACACTCACCAGTTTCGTGCTGGTTTAAAGATGTGGAGTGCCGCAGCTGCAAGAAAAAAGGACACATTGAGCGTGCATGTAAAAATAAAATGGAAATGAAAAAAAAAACGCAGCAGAAACCAGTATACAGAAAGAAGCAAAAACAATGCGTGTTTGCACTAGGGCAGGAAAACAAGGAGGTTACTGACACATCGGATGAGGAATTTCCTTTACATGTGCTCACTGTTGCAGGTGGAACCAAGGCTTATAAGGTCACCGCGCTGCTTGAAGGACAGCCTGTGAAAATGGAGATTGATACTGGTGCTGCTGTGTCGCTCGTGTCGGATGCGGTATACAGTGAAATACTGAGCCACCTGCCACTCACACCACCTGATGTGGTTCTTAAGACTTACACTGGGGAAGCGGTAACCATGAAAGGACTTACTCAGGTAACCGTTGAACTGAACGAGCAAACAAAAAAACTGCCATTGTATGTGGTCTTGGGTGGTTACCCCTCGTTGATGGGACGCTGGAGGCTGGAGCAACTCAAGGTGGACTGGCCGGCCATACATATGATGACACCTAAAACACTGAACCTTGAACATATTCTCCGAAAACACAGTGATGTTTTCAAACAGGAGTTGGGTAGCATGGAGGAAATCAAGGTGAAGTTGACTGTAGAGCCGGAAAGCCAGCCAAAATGTTTAAAGGCCCGGCCCCTTCCATATGCGCTAAAATCCAAGGTAGAGGCAAGCTTAGCTGAACCAATGAAGGAGGGGGTGCTGGAACCAGGCAGTGTGAGTAAGTGGGCAACACCCATTGTTCCAGTTTTAAAGATAGATGGAGGCATAAGGATCTGTGGGGATTTTAAAGTCACTGTAAATCCAGTGTTGTCAGCAGAACAATACCCCTTGCCTCACATTAACGATCTTTTTGCTGGACTGACAGGAGGACAAAAATTCAGCAAAATCGACCTCAACCAAGCGTACCTGCAGATGCATGTTGAGGAACAGTCCAGAGAACTTCTCACCATCAACACACACAAAGGCCTATTTCGGTATAAGTGGTTACCATTTGGAATTACTTCGGCTCCATCCGTTTTTCAGCGAGCGATGGATCAGATTCTGGCAGGGCTTCCAGGAGTGGTGTGTTACTTAGATGACATTCTAGTGACTGGCACTGATGAAGAGTCGCACTTGAAACATCTTGATGCTACCCTTGAGAGATTGAAAGAATACGGATTGAGAGTGCGCAAGGATAAATGTGAATTTTTCCAGTCTGCAGTCGAGTACTTAGGCCATGTCATTGATGCCTCTGGGTTGCATACATCTCCATCCAAGGTTAAGGCCATTGTGGATGCTCCAGTGTCCGGAAATGTAGGCCAGCTGCGGTCTTTCCTAGGTTTACTAAATTATTATGGGCGGTTCATTCCAAACATTGCCACGCTGCTGAAACCTTTGCACAAATTGTTGTGTCATGAGAAAAATTGGAGGTGGACCTCTGAATGCCAGGAGGCATTCAAAAGAGCAAAGGAGACACTTTTAAGGTCAAATGCCCTCACTTATTTTGACCCTGCTCTTCCCATCCAGCTGGCCTGCGACGCTTCTCCATATGGAGTGGGAGCTGTCTTGTCCCACATCATGCCAAATGGTCAAGAGAGACCAATCGCATTTGCTTCCAGGAGTCTGAGTAAAGCAGAAGCAAACTATGCTCAGATCGTGCGAGAAGCGTTGAGCATTGTGTTTGGAGTTCGCAAGTTTTACCAGTACATTTTTGGGAGGAAGTTCACGTTGCTGACCGATCATCGCCCACTCACTGCAATTTTTGGCCCACACAATGGCATTCCATCTCTTGCTGCTAGTAGGATGCAAAGGTGGGCTTTGTTGTTATCCGCTCACACCTATGACATCAAATAGAAGTCGGAATTGCACGGAAATGCGGACAGTCTGTCTAGATTACCTCTCGCTGACAGGATTAAAGAGGCACAAGTTGCGGAAATTTTCTATTTCAGCCAGGTGGAAAGGGCCCCAGTAACAGCTGTACAAGTGCGTAAGAGCACACGAAATTACCCTGTCCTGTCCAAGGCTATGGATATCGTCATGACAGGAAAAGGGGAGAGCGATGACCTGGAGCTAAAACCATATATCTCTCGACGTCATGAACTTTCAGTGCAGTCAGGCTGTTTGCTGTGGGGAAGGAGAGTGATTATTCCCCCGGCTCTGCGCAAGCAAGTGCTAAAGCAGCTGCATGTGGGACACTGTGGAATGGTCCGTATGAAAGAAATTGCCAGGAGTTACTTCTGGTGGCCAGGAGTGGACGGCCAAATTGAGGAAAAGGCAAGAACATGTACGACATGCCAGCGCATACATAATGTACCCCAACTGGCACCGCTGCACCCATAGGAATATCCAGAGAAACCATGGCATCGCATTCATGTTGATTTTGCAGGCCCAGTTGAGGACAAAATGCTGTTGGTTGTCGTGGATGCACACAGTAAGTGGCCTGAGGTGACTATCATGAAATCTACCTTAGCTGAAAAGACAAGTGAGAAATTGGGAGAAATATTCAGTAGATTTGGACCTCCAGTGCAGCTTGTCTCAGATAATGGCCCTCAATTTACATCTCACGAGATGGCCACATTCTTACAAGCAAACGGGGTGCAGCATATCACGTCAGCACCTTACCATCCTGCAACCAACGGGTTAGCAGAAAGGTTCGTCCAAACCATGAAACATGCGCTGAAAGCTTCACTCGGGCAGGGAACATTTCATCAACGCCTTCATAGCTTCTTGCTGTGCTATCGCAGTACTCCGCACGCAACTACCAAAGTGTCACCAGCGTCTTTGTTGTTCAGTAGAGAGCTCAGGACAAGCTTTGAGCTGCTTAAACCAGCAACACTCAAAGAAACTGTCTTACGACAGCCAAAGAATCAGGTACAGCGACGGAATCTGCGAGCCAAGGACAGAACATTTTCAATAGGCTCACCAGTGCTGGCCCGGAACTATGGTGGTGGTCCAAAATGGGTTCCGGCTACTCTGGAGGCCCAGACGGGTCCAGTCTCATATAACGTCAAAACTGCTGAGAATTTTTCTTGGAGGAGACACACTGATCAGTTGCTTAAGGGAGCCAATGCATTTACGGATGTTCCTGAAGTCGCGGATGTCACTGACCCAATTAGTAACAGTACGCCAGCTCCTGAAGTACTAACCACTGAGCCTACCAAGACTGCAAGTTGTCCATCTGTAAAGGAACAGGCATCACCTGAAAATGGAAACCAAATAGGACGCCGATACCCAGTTAGGGAGCGGCATTCACCTCAGCGTTTCTTGGATTATACTTAGTTAGGAGATACCCTTATTGCGTCAGGGCAGAATAATCCCCAAAAGGGTCAGCTAGGGTTTGAGGTAGTCTAACCTCACTCCCAGGGAAGTAGTTGTGTTCATATACATAAGAAAAGAAAAAAAGCTGAATGTTTAAAAAAAAAAATAATAATAAAAAATTTTAATAAGAGAAGTTGAATTTCAATAATTACTGACTTATTTTGTAATTTCTGTTAATTGTTAATCTTTGTGTTAGACCTCAAAGAGTAAGGGGGAAGGAGATGTTGTATATTGTGTTAATGCTTGTGACTACATTTCCCATGATACACTTGTTACTTATCTTCCCAGGTGTGTTCCGGTGTGAGGAGAGTGATGCAGGAGAAGTAAAGAAGCAGTCACGCTAAGTTTGTGTGTGTGTCATATTTGCCTGGTACCCCATATAATCTTCCAAAAGATACAATAATCTCCACCGTTTTGAGTGTGTTCAGCTCCAGGTTGTTTTGATTACACCAGTGAGCCAGCCGTTCAACCTCCCTTCTGTATACAGACTCATTGACATCTTGGATGAAGCCGATGACTGTTGTGTCTTCTGCAAACTTCAGGAGCTTGACAGAGGGGTCCTTGGCAGTGCAGTCATTTGTGTTCACACATCCCTGGGGGGCTCCAGTGCTGATTGTACATGTACTGAAAGTGAATTTCCCCTATTTCTATAGCTGTTGCCTGTCTGTCAGAAAGCTGGTGATCCATTGACAGATAGATGTGGGAACAGAGAGTTTTAGTCTAGTTTATTTTTTAGTAATTTAGTCCTACAATAGTTGGGATGATGGTGTTGCAAGCCGAACTGAAGATCACAAAAAGTAACCTTGCATTTATCCCTGGTCTTTCCAGATGTTGCAGGATGTGATGCAATCCCATGTTGACTGCATCATCCACAGACCTGTTTGCTTAATAATCAAATTGAAGGGGATCTAGTAAGGGTATTGGTTTCTTTGGGACAGGAATTATGATTGAGTGTTTGAAGCTATATGGGACTTCACACTTCTCCAATGATCTACTGAAGATCAGTGTGAAGATGAGGGCCAGCTGTGGGTGAAAGTGGGTGAAAAACCATCTGGGCCCGTGCTTTCCTTGTCTTTTGTTTTCGGAAGACACGGCACACATCCGCTTCGAAGATCTTAAATGCAGATTGAGTAGAAGGTGGTTGAAGGGGGTGTTGATGTTTATATAAAGGGTTATTGGTCCACTACAGTGTTAGGGGTAGGACTCCTGTAGTTAGTAAATGGTTCCAGGCCACTCCACACCGATGCTGGGTAGTTAGCTGAAAACTAGTTTCGCAGCTTATCAGAATAGCTTATTTTAGCCACTCTAATTTCCTTATTCAGTGTTTTCCTGGCCTGATTGTACAAGATTGTATCCCCACCCCTGAAAGGATCCTCATTTGCCTGAAGAAGCTGCCTGAGTTCTGATGTAAACCACGGTTTGTTGTTGTTGTATGTTAAATAAGTCCTAGAAGGAATGCAAAAATCCTTACAGAAACTGATATACGATGTCACAGTATCTGTGAGCTCATCCAGATTGGTGTCTACAGCCTCAAAAACACTCCAATCAGTGCAGTCAAAGCAGGCTTGTAGTTCCAGCTCTGGAGACGTCCACCAGCATGGAAACAAGGAAAGTGACAACACAGGGGATTGAAGCCATTGCAATAATGTGGACTGTAGCAAAAAGACATAATCCCTCCGTTAACACTAGAACTACCGGAATTCTATAACTACTTGAATGGCCATAGCGGTCATTCTGACCGTTCATACTAGACAGTAACAAATGTCATTTTTTTCATGTCATATTTACATTCAAAACTTCGATTGAGGTTTTAGAATGAAGCTTTTAATGTCTGTCATCATATTTTATCACATCATCACACTACAAAATGTAAAAATCCTCGAACAAAATCCTCAATTTGAATAAAATAGAATAATATGGATTAAATGGAGCAAGGAGCGCAAAGTGAACGCAGATAAGCCTACATAATACGATCTTTTTTTTAATATAAAATAGTGCTAGACTATATATATATATATATATATATATATATATATATATATATATAGACTTTACAACGCTCTGGAGTTATTGGAAATGTTTGAACAACACGAATTGGAAAACAATCCTATGCAGCCACCTCTGGAATCAAAATCCTTGAATAAATTAATCCTTTATATTAATAATAAACACCAGGACACGATATTTTAATTCTAATGAATGTGAAAATGTATTAGTTCATCGACAACCACAGAACTTGCTATTGTAGCTAATTACAGATACAAATTTGATGATTTATTTATTTATTCTATTATCTTCTTTGTAAAATAAAAACAAATCAATACAATAGCTTATAAAAACATCAACTATGTGTATTTCAATGCATAATAAAAACCTTAGACATGTATGAAACACATATAGGCCTAACCCAAAATGGCCAAAACAGTTAATAAAGAATATGAACATTCGCTAATCTGTGGGACAACAAACTGATTTAGAAAGCAATATTTGTTTTTCAGTGAGCAAAAATGTCATGCTGTAAAACTATAATGAAAATATCATGCTGTAAAACTATAATGAAAATATTATGCTGTAAAATCATTATGAACGAATTCTCCTAAAAGTGGGCTCAAGGCATCTGGTTGTTTTGGTGGCAAATACCACACATCATTCACTGATGCTCGTGGATCGATTACTCACAGTCAACACAGGTAATCTTTACCTTCCATGTGCAGCTCCCACACACTACCTTTTGACAAATGTCACAAGTGTCCTTAGTTTTGTTTTTCTTGCAGTTTATCCACACTTGGCACTGCCTTCCCCTCTCCATCTGCAGCTGCTCCTGCCTAGGTCCTCGCACCATCAGCTGTGTGACTTTTGCTCTCATATGGCCGTATCGAAGTTAATTTGCCAGTCGCATTATGAAGTTCCTCTATGACATTCTCTCATTTGTGCATTTCTTGAACAGGATGAAAGCATTTATTGCAGCCAGGTCAAGGATATTATAAAACACAGCCACTGATCATCTACGTGTAGGTGCTTTCACATAGTATTTCCTCGCCATTTGATTTAGAACATCTACTCCGAACTTGGTTCTGTTGTAGTATGTGACTGTCTCTGGTTTAGCCTTTTGGCCACTTGTGATGGCAACAGCTGTTTGGACAGTGTTTTCTTTCTTTTGCACTGATAGACTGTGAGCTTTGCATTGTCACTTCTCAGTACCTCTGTGGCGAACAGCGCCCTTTGTTCCTTTATGTAGCAAACGCTGAAATGCGTGCGGTCAAAATGACTTTTTTTCCCTTTATGGCCATTCAAGGTAGAAATACTCTTTTTTGTTTTGAAATTTTAATAAAATAACAATGTTAGAATAAAATATATACACATTTAAGAAAAGTCATGGTCCTATGGTTATATGGGTTTTATTTCAAGAAAGTTATTATATTGCGAAATTTAAAAACGGTCAAAATGACCGCTGTGGTAGTTCTAGTGTTAAGTCTCACAATAATAATCACTTTTTACTGCAATGTGACAAATCATGAATTAGGCATTTTATAATTTTGAATAAAATAAATGAATGAATGAACGAATGAATGAATATTACATTTATGCAGCACTTTAATGATGCTACACTCATAGCAATTTACATAGTGAACAGGGGACTCTCCTCAACCACCACCAGTGTGCAGCATCCACCTGGATGATGCGACAGCAGTCATAGTGTGCCAGTATGCTCACCACACACAAGCTATTGGAGCAGAGGAGAGAGTGGAGTGATATAGTCATAATTCGTAAAAGGGGATTATTAGGAGGCCATGATTGAGAACAAGTGTATTTATTAAGCAAATTCAAATGTTCACTATTTGGCAAGTATTGCATGAAAGTCAGCCATTTAACAGTATATCAATGTTTTATAAATAATTTGAAATGATTTATTAGCAGACCCAGATGGAATATTCTTTCCTGCACTGATTTTTAGGGAAAATATATGTGGAATCACCAAAAAAAGTGATCCAATGAAAGTAAATGGTGACTGAGAATATAATTCTGCCAAACATTTCTCTAGGGATGTAATTGGATTAGTGTGGCCTTAAAGGAAGCTTAGGCCTTTAAAGAACACAGATTACTGATCAGTATGGTAACACCAGGCCTCTCAAGAGACTCCAAACCTGACCTGTGTGCAATGCTGTTTTGTAAATGTAAAGGATACATTTACTACACACACACACACACACACACACACACACACACACACCACATCCAGCCCCACACATTACCAACACCGACCAATCACACGCACACTCACACATGCCTTTCATCATCCATGACCATCTCTTTCGGATTCCTTAGCAGACCACAAGGAACCTGCACTACTTACCATGAGGTCTAGTGGATTGGATAATGTCAAATAAACCACATCATTTATAGTATGTCCATTTTATGCTTGGCCTCCCAAATTTTATTCTGATCACACAGAAACCTTCCCATACTGAAAGGTTAGTATAGGGTTAGCGCACAGATGGATTTTCTTTTTTGTCTCATTCTTTTTTCCTGTCACTAGGCTAATTATTTGTAAATGGTTCCAGTAGGGGCCAACGGCACTACCCAAAGTAAACCCATAGATTTGCCTCCCATATGTCAGTGCAAATTGCGGCAGGAGCTTCATTCTGATTTTGCATCTTGGGCTTTACAGCATGAGTTAAATGGCCTTCGAGCTTGGTTGTGCGTAGTTGCATTGATGGTGGTCCTTCAACATTATCCCATCAGTACCCCATGGCATCTGTTCCAATTCTGCCTCCTTTCATCTCTATCAGGAAAACTTCTATTGTTTTATGCAACCCAAACTGCTTGGACACTTGACCAATGTTCACCAAATCTATTTCTAAGTGAAAGTTACAAATAAGTGATCTGAACACAAACAATGTGCAATATGCCAACTTCTCATTTTTGGAGCTGAGAAAATTCATGGTGAAAAGTCACTCTAACATAATATAAAGCACTCATTTTAAAGGGACATTTCATCCAAAAATGAAAATTCTGTTGTCATTTACCCTCATGTTGTTCCAAATATGTGTGACTTTACTTTTTTCTGTGGAAAACAATGTTAGGCAGAATGTTAGCCTCAGTCACCATTCACTTTCATTATATGAAGAAAAAAAAAGATGCATTGAAAGTAAAGAGTTACTGAGACTATAACATACTGCCCAAATCTAGTTTTGTGTTCCACGGAAGACAGAAACTCATACAGGTTTTATACACAACATGAGGGTGAGTAAATGGGGACAGATTTTTTATTTTTAGGTGATTTATGTAGATACAGTATACATATTGAGTTATCATTTAAACAAAAGGGTCAACAAACATCCAAGTGAAACTGATAAATTACATGCCATGTAATTCTATGCAGACAGCAGGTTGATTATGTTGATTTGACTTCAAAGTGTAATTTTCTGCACAAGTGAGCCAGGAATACATCACAAATGTCACTCCTGTTAATTCACTATGATTCCAAAGTAGACAAGCTTGCAATCAGACTGACTTAAGGACCATACAGCGCTGATCTACAATGTGTGTGGGAATCTGAAATGTGACATGGAAACACTGTTGACTCAGTCTGCCTTTTTTCCAGTAAATGTGGGTGCCTAGATCTGATACTGCCGAAAGGCTCAGATACTCAGTGGGCAAGCGGTAGATCGGTCCATTGTGCTCCGCGCTGAGCTTTCACTTTTATCTCAGTTCAAAAGGTCACAAGTCTGTAACAATGTTGTTTTTTTTGTCCAAGGGAAGGTTCTGAGGTCTCATTTGCAGAATATTTCCCCACTTGCCACTCTGGTTATTCTTTTATATCAAAAACCAAAGTGAAAACTTCCCTTTGACATGCATCTTATTACCAGGAATGACTCATTCCACTAGTAAGATCAGCTTTCTATGTCCATATATTTTTGTTACTATCTTTTATTACTTAAGGGAGAAGTTAAGTCCAACAGAAACCATAGAACAACAGATTTGGAGTGTTTTTTCAACCTGCCACCCTGAATGAAACACAAACTGTGGCCAGTGTTGTATTTGCTGATACAGTCCATGGCGGGTATTTGGTTGCTGTTCTTGATGCCACACAGACAGTGCAAGTCAAGCATTCACATTAAATTCCTTATATTGCTTAGCCCCGTTTGGTCCAAAATGTTTTCCTGCACATTTTGAAAAGTTGCTGACAGAGAAACCGTTTGCTTATTATGCATCTTATTTCTATAATTTTACCATTATTATTTTTCTATTATTTTACCATTATTATTCTCTATTATTGGACCTGCACATCTGGGTGTTAGTCAGGTCCGCCTGAAGGTTCTCATTAGCTCCCGGTTGATCTGGGTGTTCCTCCAGGTCCACCCAGTGAGCGGTGGCCTGAGTCAATGTGAGTGAGTTGGTGGAGCCAGGCCTCAGACTTTTCCCAGCAGGGCCTTCACCCTTGCAAGAAGTGGGGTCATCACCCTGTCTAACAGCACATGATTTCTCTCATTCCTCAGCTGTGTCATGGAGCCAAAGAGCCATGGGACAGTCTGTTCTGTTGAACCTAGGCAAGCATGTAATGGCTTCTGTCCTTCAACACACTTATACACCCATGAAGCCATATAGTTACTCAGTAAGATTTCATTCAATGCCTGCACTGAAACTATATGCATATTGCATGGATTCAAATTTAATTAGAAGCCATTATAAGCATTATAACCATATTTAATTGATCAGACAATTAGTGAACATAATCATTCATACTTGTTTGTCTGTTTCAAAACCTAGTGAACTGCCTTTTGAAGTAGCATTTTAAGGCATCATATGTGCGCTTCTGACATGAAGACTGTTCCAAATGGTAGTCAACTTAATTATGCTGCCTCCTAACATAACTCATTTGGCCATTATATGAATCCATTCAATGCAGAAAAGTATAGATTTTTTTTTTATATAATAGGTTTATATTAAACCATTAACATTGTTTTAATGGCCTGTTTCTGGTGTATTTTGCTTAAAGGATTAGTTCACCCAAAAATGAATAATCCCATAATTTACTCACCCTCAAGCCATCCTAGGTGTATATGTCTTCCTTCTTTCAGACACAATCAGAGTTATATATATATAAAAAAAAAAATATCCTGGCTCTTCCAAGCATTATAATCGGAATGAATGGTACCTTAGATTTTGAAGCCCAAAAAAGTGGAACGCCGGAACTGGACTCTCTTGTGAACATGCAATACTTCAGAAGGCCTTTATTATACCCAGTAGCCATATAGATTACATTTTTGATGGATGGATGCACTTTTTTTGGCTTCAGAATCTAAGCTACCATTTACTCCCATTAGAAAGCTTGGAAGAGCCAGGATATTTTTTAATATAACTTTGATTGTGTTTGGCTGAGAGAAGTAAGTCCTATACAACTAGGGTGGCTTGAGGGTGAGTAAATTATGGGTAATTTTCATTTTTGGGTGAACTAACCCTTTAACAGCAGAAAGTATAACAAATAAAACATTCTGGAAATATGCTAATCACTTTATTGAATTACCATTTTATCAACAAATGATGATGATCTGGTCGCAAAAGTTCTAGAATCAACAGTACACTGATCCGGAATAGCAGCTCTCGTGTCACAGTACATCGATTCAATCACAGTAGTTCACGAGTCACCAGTACACTGAATTGAGAATTGTTTCAGACATAATATTGAGAACTGCTGATCAGTGAGCTGCTGATGACCATGCGTGATCCGAAGACTTGAATGAGCGTGTGAAACGTTTCAGTCGAGAGATGTAAATTAATTTAACTATTGACTGTTGTGCATGTAGATTATATCTGAAGTTGTGATGAGCTGGATTATGGTTTCTGAAAAAAGGGTATGCTGATTAAGACTAGTTTAATCACTTTATATGCTTAAGACATGAAGAACATCCGTGTATGTATATCAGTGTCAGTATTGGGTGCTTTAGGTGCAAAACGTTAATGTAGGATATTGTAAGATCACTGCATGAAACACTGATGACAGTAAACACATTTATCATTATAAATTAATTGAATAAATTGTAATAATCAGCAATATGCGCTTACATATGGCTTTATTGAATATGTTTGAGCATGTATTCTATGATGCCAGGGTATTGGCAATATGTACAGCACTGACGTGCACAGAATGGGAGCAGCAGGGGCATACATCTAAAAGTGCCCATTTGGTCATCCAGAAAAAGGGGAGAAATTGTAATAACTGAATAATTGAACCCCTAACCTTCTGGTCAGTAACACTGAGCCTCAACCGCTGAGCCACCACTGCCCCTTCTATATAATAGTGACATAAACTGAAGGAGTTTGGGTTTGTTGAAACTAATAAGCCATTCAACTATTCACTTTCAGAAAAATACAATTAGGCTACCACAGTACTGCCTCTCCCTACACGCATATTACGCAGTCTGCGTAGGGCAATAAATCCCTAGAGGGGCACCATCATACCCTAGGGGGGAACCAGAAAAATACACCGGTTGCCCTTACTCGCATGTTATACGTTATTCTACAACCCTGTAGCATTTGCGGAACACAGTCGATCGCCCTGCGCTCGCACTTTCTCATCGCGCCTTCGCACCTTGCACCACGTTACCAGGGTAATGCCATGGTACTGAATTATTGATCGTGTTCATATCTCACGATATGTCATGGTATGCCAAGGTACTTTAAAAAATACCATGGTTTTACTTTGACACATGTAAAAAACATGGGGTTATCACAGACCATGTCTGAAAATAAATAAATAAACTAGCGAATTATGGTGCTTTTTATGAGAAATATAACAGAATAGGCTATTATTTGTGATAAAGGAAAAAAAAAATGTACAGATACTATATATATATATATATAAATTATATTTAACAAGACAATATATGCCATATTTACAGTAAAATATTGTAAAAAAAAAAAAAAAAAAAAAAGGGGGGGGAGGAAATAAATGTTAAGTAAAAGTATAATTTACACTAAAGTTAACGATTACAATTTACATGTACTTTTACGGTAAACTATTATTAAATGTTGAAAAACAGTAATTGGGCACTGCCAGGCCCAGAAGACCATCACATTTGATTATAGTTTATTGAAATATTTATGTTTCTTCTTATTTTTGATATCAGTTATGTACCTTGGGGTACTTGTTATGTTACATTTTATTTAGTTTATTGCATTATATAAGTGTTATGTGTCACCCTGATGGTGATTGTGTTTGTGTGAGTGACACTGTGCACTGTCTCTGCTCATTTATTAGCCACAGCTGCCAGTTTTTAACCCAAAATGTACAATTTTTCACATTGTAAATTAAGGAAGCCTTACATAATAAATATTTTATATAACACACACACACACACACATACAGACTCTGAACAAACAACATCCCCTTCTCCAGCTCAGCAATCAATTAAGCAGTGCCAATGACTATAAACAGACAAGCTCCTTTTGTAAATATCGCTGAGAACAAAGTATAAATCAGGACCAATTCAAACCCTCAAGTTTATCTTCTGCTAATTGCAAAGAAACAGAACTGGGGCTTGCGCTAGTTGTGGTCTGTGCTGAATTTGCTGCATTCCAGATGCTGATAGCACCAGCAGACCACCAAAGACACAAAGTACCCCTTATTGACTTAAGAAGTATATACAGTAGACTCAGATAAAGGCCTTTGCACCACTGACTGTCCGTTTTGTGGCCTGACAGTGAGGTCTCTGCTTCCCAAGCATAGCAGTGTTCTGTCACTGCCTCTGGCTCCTCGCTGTCTCTTAAAGGAAGAAATCTAACTCTGTTAAACTGCAGCAATAACTTATGTGCATATTATATATTTTGGCATTGAGTATTACATCCAGGCAACTGAGTGAATCCCAGCATAGCCGTGTTATTCAGATAAAGTGTCTAGAAGAGCCCATAGTCTTGGAAGCAGTGCAGGCTTCCAAAACGAACACATGGGGAGAACAGTACATGAAATGGAATCTAGAGGAGAGACATACTACATTATTCAGAGCTGTCATCGCTGAGTTGAGGCCCACTGTGTTGTTTGCCACAGATGGGAATTTTCCATTGTAATAAAAGGCCCTTTCTGAATAGGAGATCATATTGAGAATCAGCTAATGAGTGTGGTGAGCAGGGCTGAGCCGAGAAGCGTCTGGGCCCTAGGCCGGGAATATAAGTGGCGAATGACTTCCACCTGCGTGCCACAACGGCCTCGTGTTCCAGCGAGGGGAGGCGGGAGTATTTAAGGAGAAGAGACAGTGGCAGACGGGAGAGAGATGCATGAAGCTTGTCTGCGTTCTTGTGTGTTTTTTATGATTTGTCATAGCTGGCTGAAAAGCAGTGCGTGTTTTTGTTTCTTTACACACTGAAAAGTGTCATTAAATGTCTATGTGTTTGTCAAGCCGGTCCCAGCTTTCTCCTTTTCCATATTTAATTGTTACAATGAGGCATAAATAACTAATTCAGAAGGTATTCACCTCGTAAATTGCAATGGATCTCGGTTTGTTTGTGCATCATAACACACATACTTGCTGTCTTAGTGTTCAATCTCTAAATCAATATCGTATTTGAATGCATCCCTTTGATTCTTGCAAATTTGAGTCAGTCTCTGAGCCAAGCAACAAGGCCACAAGGTATGTTTTTCATTAAAGGTTTAATGAGCTGAGACATAACAATCGGACGCATTTGGCCTACCAAGTTCACAACGTTCTCTCCGAGAATCTGCATTGCTAAGTTCACATGGCCCATTTTTACGGAGCAACGAAGCGGTTGATTGATCATCAATAATTTGCTGTACTGAAGTTCATCACTTGTCTTTCTTTCGGGGGGACCCTTTCTATATCACTTCAACCTGCAGTTTCCATGCCGCTTTGAGGGAGTCACCTGTCAAATATAAGCAATTTGCAGACTCCAAACATTTGTATGGTCAATTGGACAGTGTTCTTTTGTGGTTTCAGCCCCACGAGTAATGGATCAAACACTTTTGATCTTTCAGAGCATTAACTCTATAAAGGAATAATTTATCCAAAATTGAAAATGCAGTCAGCATTTACTCACCTGTATGTTGTTGCAAAACTGTATGAGTTTCTTTCTTCTGTGGAAAACAAAAGGAATTATTATTTATTTTTATTTTTTTCATGTCTTTTTTGGCAAATAGCTTTTTTGTGAATTGTGACTCCATGCTGTCAACCTCCATAAAGGACAAAAAAAACACACACACACACCACACTAATAGTAGTCTAGAAGACCTGCGCACTACCGTATATTCCAAGCCCTACCATCACTTTGAGTAATGAAAATAATTAAATTCAAGTCAATATTCACTCTCAAATCAAATCAATTCATTGATCAAATCCTATATACAGCACCAAAATCAAGTATGGCTACTAGACGTCAATGACATTGAACCTCATGGGTTCTAGTGACTTGAAGGTATAGACGTAATGGCTACATTTGAGTCATGTAAACAGGAGTTAATCGATGATTTTATTTTAGAGTGAATAACAACTTAAATTTTGGTCTGTTCATCACACAAAGTAACTGTGTGCCTTCAGAAGACTTAGAACTAGTGCATGAATTGTATTGACTGCTTTTACTGTGGTTTTATGGTATTATATTTAATATATATTAATATACAGTAAATGCATATAGTGTTTTTGTTTTGTAACCATTCTTTTTCATTGGATGAAATGTAATATTATGTATTTCAATATATAAAAATCTCCATTGTATGATATGACATGTGAAGAGTTTACTTTTGTGTTCCACGGAAGAAAGAAGTCATAACGCTTTGGACCGACATTAGGGTGAATAAATAAAGAAAGCATTTTAATTTTTTGGGAGAACTATTCTTTGAAATTACATGTCATGGTTACAGACAGATAATGTATATAGATTTAGATAAGATAAACTATAGACCATTTGACTTGAGTTATGATATGAGGATTACGGAAAATCCAGAACATAGTTTAACATAATTTTTGCTGTGTCAGATTTCAATGTTTAGGAACAGTAAAGCCATATTGACTATTAGTAAAAGTGTTTAGCGTGTAGTTGTTCTTGTTTATCATCTTTGTTAACATGCTCAAGGCTGACCAGAGAGAGACTGTGGGACTATCTCTGTGAAATGTTGGCTTTCTCCTTTGATGTTTGTTTGTACTCGGACCAGTCGAACTCTGAGTAAACTGTTTTTAGTGGCAGGCCAAGTTATGTGAACTCATAACCAGTTAGCTCACACCTTTGCCTCTTTTCATCTTCTCAGGCTTCCCTTTCTCTTCACTTTGCTTTTTTTATGAATGGAATACATGGAAAGGGCCGTGTAGACACTCATCAGCGCATTGAGTCTCAAAGTAGAACATTGTTAATTGTAGTGAACTTCAAATTCACACCCTGTTTTGAATGGCAGGTGAGGCCTTTCCCGCACATTCCAAATAAGGATTTCTTTCCTATTGGCAAAGCAGCCTCAAAGACCACACATTGCACTGGAATGTGTGTATGTCCTGGCTGCATGGGTTGCACGTTAGACCTGGAGCATTGTTATAATTCAGATTGTAGTTGTATGACTTTATATGTATAATTTTGAGTAAATCAAGTGGTCCTTTAGTGATAAGAGAATACACATGCCCCTATGTTTTAAATAGTATTTTCAACAATCACCACAAGAGGCAGAACAGTATACAGATCACGTCTCAATAACTGTTTAGCGAATTGTTTGGACTACCAGTCTGTCACATCATCTTAGGGCTGGCTAAATATTTATCAGTTTGGTGAAAAGAGATGGGGAAATAGCGTCAGTTGTTACATTGACTCTGTGTGCTTGGTCGTGGAGGGCTTGAGTCTCATAGCGGACCTCTGTTGGAGCTGGAGTTGACCCTGTTTACCATTGGGAGGCCCCTCGACTGATAGAAGTGTTATTAACCCAAGGGCCATGCATGGCATGTTTGGGATCTGCTGAGTATATCTCAAGCGTTAATCTATACAACAGAGTCAATTATAGCTGTGGAAGTCCAAACAATACAATCCATCAGTAAAGGCAAAGAGTGGCTGGAGTTGAGAAAGGGTGGCCAATGAACGGGTTGTAAACTAGCCAACCTGGGCATGCCAAGGGTCAGTAGCGGTGTTTGATTGTCTTATTATGTGGGGGCCGATTGTACTGTATAGCTAGCATGTGCAGAACTCCAAGTGAATGTGTATTTTGTTCCATTCGGCCCCATGTGTTATTTCAACACGAACAGTACGCTTGAATTAGTTTTATCATTCAATCCATGTTTATGCGACAACAAAAATATGTACTATATATCAGCACCTTGCCTGGACTGAAGGAAACAAGGACTGTGTTTTTTGCAAAGTAAGGGAGCTGTAGAGTTCCACATACTTAAGGGGATAGTTCATCCAAAACTAAAGCAGTAAGCCATGAGCAATCATGAGTCACAGTGATTTTACTATGGGTAAGGGATGTTCTTTGGCCCAACGAGAATGAGAGCCTTAAACCTCCTTACTCAAGGAAAAATTAATTATATAGACCATTTCAAGGATGTAAACAATAAAAAAGGAATTAGAACTCTACTGGCCTGGGAGCACTTCTGGTATAATTACTGGATCCTTTAAATAAATTAAATAAATTAAAAAGGCTCTTGAGTTAAAATATTTTCTCAAGGAATATCAAATTTGTAAAAACTCACAGTATTTTATGCATTTAAGTACTTGCTTAAATCACTCAAAGCAATTTATGCATTTTTAACCAGGCTATAAGGACATGCACTGTATAACTGTTTAAAACAATAACAATTCTCATTACACATGTTTTCTTCATTGGAAAATTCTCTGGCCTATAAATCTTTAAATAAAATATGTTTAATTCAAAATTGACATACCCAGTCCTCGCATGAGTGCAAAATGTGTTCTTACTCCACACATCCATATGCATCCTTCAAAAATAACCTATCAAAAACATTCCATTTCTATATATACTCTTGTGAACATATTTTTAATTAAATTTATCAGCATTTATTTTTTTTTTGTTAAATGTTATATTTACCCAAGAATTCTCAACAGATGAACAAAACTGGGAGCTCTCTTGCACAATACATGTTCTCACGTTTCTAACGATCACACATGCGCAACACAAGAGAATGTGCTGTTAAACAGGTGTCGCAAAACTCCGGTTCTTAAAGTGGTCACGTCCAATTTATGTCTAGAGTTAAATGTCATAACATTTCTCCACATGGCTACAAATTAATGGAATAATATTCTTCCACTATAATATATATTGCATTAGTGTAACTGTAGGTTGATGGTGATTGCCAAGCAACAAAGCAAAACCATATTAATATAGAATGTACGGGTCACAGGAGTGGGTTTATAGAAAAATGTTTCTAGCATGTCAGTCCACTGTCTGCCATCTTTGGAAGGCTCCCGTTAGGCTATTTCCAGTCATGACAGTGCAGATCCTATCCATTTGAATGGGAAAAGACTCAAAAACGGCAGGTCAAGGTTACGATTAAAGAACATATTTCAAACCAGCAAAACAATTTTAGAATATTCAAGTTTTTTATTGCTTCTTTACCTCATATTACGCTAAAACATGCAATTTTCTGTGTTAGCGGGTTGATTGACAGGCGATGTCTGTATCTTAAAGGTGATTGGCTCTTTTAACTGTAAGGCATGACTTAATTTCTTCATCCATTGGCACTAGATTACTACATTGCTGGGCACTAAGAGCTCCTTTGTTGGGCCTTCTGATTTCTCCCATTCATTTAAATTGAAGTGGCCCGTCTCTGTCTCTGGTTTATAGTCATTTCACAATGGCATCAAACTCAGCTCGTCCAGAGAATTTGAGAATCTAAACTTCCCATTTTAGAATTAAAATTTGCTAACTCACAATAATGTTGTTCCAAACCCATATGGCTTTCTTTACTCTGTGTAACACAAAAGGAGATGTTAGGCAGTATGTTACTCTTAGTCACCATTCACTTTTATTGCATATTTTTTTCCATATGTGTTAACAACATCATCACATAGGAATTTGGCATGTTGCTACCAAAAGTTCCAGTACCCTGACATCATCCCCATTCTGCCAAATAACTGACAAGCACAATCTCCCATCAGACATATTTGCATCTGTTCAATTGTGTTTATTTTCTCTGGTTGCACGATCGATAGCTTGTTGCATCATCAGCGAGGGAGACCTATGTTTTTGTCCTGTGTTGATACCAGGAAGTAATCATGTTCACATAATTAGTGACAAGTGGGTTTGGAGGTTCCATTTTCCCTCTAATATATATAATTTTTACTTCACTGAGTGTTATGCTTAAGGTTGGGGTTTGGGGTAAAGTTAATAAAATATGCATTCCTCTTGGACTCAAATATGCATTCCTATAAAACATCCTGTTACTTCCATAACCTCTGTTCCCTGATGGAGGGAACAAGACATCGTGTCGATGAAGTGACACTGGGGGGTCACTCTTGGGAGCCACTCAATGCCACTCCCCTGAATATATGGATATAAAGGAGCTGCAAACCGCTCATTCAGGTTTTGTGCTGAGGAGCCAAGAGAGAAGGTCCCGGCCATTTCAGCGTTGTTGCAGGAGGAACACAACGTCTTGTTCCCTCCATCAGGGAATGGAGGTTACGGAAGTAATAGGACGTTCCCTATCTGTCACTCACATTGTTACATGAACTGGCGGTGCGAGACGGGCAGACTACTGTGTGCCTTGTAACCAGCGCACCAGGCCGACACGTAGCCTCCCCCAACGCTGTTATGAGCATCGAATGGCCCTTCGGGGACAAGACGACTGCCCAAAACATAGGGGCAGGCTAGCCCAGTCGTGCCCTTTCCCTCTTTTTTAGTTTTTTCTCCCCCAAAAACAGTGAAAATTTGTCACCCGACTGGGACCACCAGTGTCTACATTGGGGAGGGGGGGGTGGGGTCACTCCCAAGGGCAAGACACATATGTCATGTGGAGAAGTCCCATGGTAGATCCTACCCAATGGGGGAGGAGTTTCTACAAACATGGTGACTGGGTGGCCTCTGCCCAAGTTTACCAATAGGGAAACAATTTAGCAGAAGATATATGCCCATGCCCATCTCGGGACTCTGGAGCCAGAGCTGAAGCTGTCTCATATGCATCAACCCGAGCGGTGTGGCTGAGGACTCCATATGCCCCAGGAGTCTCTGAAAAAGTTTCAGTGGAACCGCTGTTTTCTGTCTGAATGCCTTCAAACAGGTCAGCACCGACTGTGCATGCCCATTTGTGAAGTGCAACGTCATCGAGACTGAATCCAACTCTAAGCCGAGAAAAGAGATGCTCTGAACCGGGAGGAGCTTGCTCTTTTCCTTGTTGACCCGAATCCCTAGCCGGCTGAGGTGCTTGAGCACTAGGTCCCTGTGCGCACACAACACATCCCGAGAGTGAGCTAGGATTAGCCAGTCGTCAAGATAGTTGAGGATGCAAATGCCCACTTCCCTTAATGGGGCAAGATCTGTCTCTGCGACCTTCGTGAAGACGCGAGGGAACAGGGACAGGTCGAAAGGGAGGACCTTGCACTGGTACGCCTGACCCTTGAGCGCAAATGGCAGGAATGGTCTGCGTCAAGGTGGAATCAAGACGTTGAAGTATGCATCCTTCAGGTGTACCACCGTGAATCAATATT
This sequence comes from Moxostoma hubbsi, assembly GCA_032164185.1. Taxonomy (NCBI): domain Eukaryota; kingdom Metazoa; phylum Chordata; class Actinopteri; order Cypriniformes; family Catostomidae; genus Moxostoma; species Moxostoma hubbsi. The sequence continues at coordinate 21,533,824 of JAVLUX010000012.1, forward strand.
GATGTCGGACGTTGCTAGAATGCGTTTTTGCTTCAGCATCTTGAATGGGAGTCCGTGTAAAGCCCAGTTTAGTACTCGCAGGTTCAAGATTGGCTGCAACACACTGCATTCGGTAAAGTGAAGTAGGGGCTGTAAAACCCCTTCTTCATCTTGGCCGGAGGGGCAGGCTCTATCACACGCTTCCATAGGAGGATAGCGATTTCCGTATGCAAGGTAGCGGTGTTCTCGGCCTTCATCAAAGTGAAGTGGATGCCGCTAAACCTGGGTGGACCTCTGGCAAACTGAATTGCATAGCCAAGTTGGACGGTCCGGGTCCACCATCGAGATGGGTTGGAGAGCGCAAGTCATGCGTCCAAGCTCCGGACTGGGTGACCGCGCCCGAAGGGGGAAGCCCAGCCGAGGTTTCCGCATCGGACTGAACGAGCCCGCTCTCCATTGCTGTGCTCGAGAGCTCATCACCTTCACAGGCCCTGAACAAAAGGTCGAACTCACACTGAGACGAGCCGGCACACTCATCCAGAAGCCTAGTCGGGACAAATGAGCGTGCTGGGGAATGGGAGGTCCGTGGGGATTTACTCAGCAGAGGTGGTCCCATTGAGGTCCCCAAATCACCCCCAGTGCTAGCCACGCTGGCCTCAAGCCTGTAGGTAGAAGGATCAAGGCGGGGAGCCACTGAGGTGGTTTGCTTTCTTACGAAGGCAAGCCACAACCGCAACGATGTCATTGTCATGTTCACGCAGTGAGAACTTGACACATCCACAAACGATGTCTCCACGTGGGCAGCACCCAGGCATGACAGACAGCGATTGTGGCCGTCAGAAGGCGAGAGATAACGACCGCAACCAGGAATAACACACAGACGGAAAGGCATCTTTAAAAAGACGCGTCTTTAAAAAGACGTTTCCGTGTGTGCTGCTATTTTAGAATATACTCTTTTAGGATTTATACTGTTTTAGAATATACTCTTTATATCTGTACCCGGGGCGACTTTATATCCGTATGTTTGGGGGAGTGGCATGCAAATACCACTCGCCAATTTCCATTGGCCTTTTATCAAAGATCAGAGGTGTCTCGGGCTCCCAAGTGTGACCCCCAGTGTCACTTCATCGACACAACGTTGAGTGAGTGACAGATAGGGAACATAATTTACAGCTAAAAACAACTTGCTCTACAACTTGCTTCTGGTGCCCCTCTAGTGACCTGGAAACTGGAGCTCACACATGTTCAAATACAATTCAGTACTTTGAATTTCGTTAAGCACAGACCGAGTTTAGCTCAAGAAATGTCAACCTTCTGTTTCTGATTTCACAGCGAGCCTAACATTCTTCACAACATCTCATTGAACACCTTGAACATTTCCTACCAATATTTAACAGAAGTCACATGTGTTTGAATCAACATGAGGTTGAGTAAATTATGACAGAATTTCATTTTGGAGTAAACTACTCTAAGAAATAATCTTAAATAATTGTGGAGAAATTATCCTCTGGATTGATGGCATGCATTGATGTCAAGAAAGCGCGAGACAAGGAGTGCAAGAGCATCAGTTCCATGTCAATGTTGGAGTGATTAGTGTCACTAGCTGTCAGTGCACTCTAGCTGTGGGAGTTCAGCTCATCTTCAGACCACCGTGGAGGGGTGCTTCCCCTTGGCCATCCTGTCACATCAATCTGTCTGTTCTTTGTCTTTTCCCCAAGTACACAGCAAGCCTTATCACTCCATTTACAGTGCACATAGTCAGACGGGAGCTGATCTAGAACCAGTGTTTCCAATGGATGACCTCTTAAAATACAGAAACAAACAGCACTCTAATCACCATTGACCAGCAGCTCAGATTTAAGGAGCCTGTCCTGCTTCCCATAGTTAATCCACTCTCTGCCCTTTTGTGTGTAATTGAAAGTACAGGCGGTATAATTTGGCTGGTTTGTTTTGGAGGCCCGAGAGTAGGTGGGATTTCGCCCTTGCATACCAGGTTTATTTAAATGTAACTTTTGTTTGCATCCAGTAAAAAGCACAAATTTAACAATCACTTCAAACCAGGACTGTTTCAGCTAAATAATTATATATATAAAAAATACATTTAACATCTACATAAAAACATATACTGGTTTTATTCAAGTAAGAAATATTATTCAACATCACTGAATCAACCTGAATACATTTTGTGATAATTTTGCATATTTTAAATAATTTTAAGGGTTAGATCAGGTAGAAACACACACACAAAAAAATTGCCAGGTAACCTACAAATGTGCTTCATGTGATAACATCTAGATTTACTGGTTTAAGTAAAAAAAAAATATATAGATTTTTTTTTTAATGTAAATCAATTAAATGTAAATTAAAAAATTATTATATATATATATTTTTTAATTGGTTAGATTAAATAGAATTAGATCCGTGGGGTAAAAATCACAATGTAGAATACATCCTTTTTGGCAATTGCAGTCAAAACCTCTATGATCTCATAGCTATTGAAATTCTGTGATTCTCAGCCCTTAGAAATATTCTACTTGAGTTCAAGGTCTTATTGCCCACCCAGTGAGGTTATGGCCCTTCCCTACTGCCCTGTCTCTCCCCTAAGTGGGTGGTCCAAGGGGGTATAGCTGAGGCACAGGTGGGGCATTGTAGGAGTGCTCACAAATATATTCCCAATAACAACCTCTCACGAGCACACAGACACACACACACGCACGCGCATATGCACACCAACACATGCACAGACACACACACGTTTATGCGGCAATCCTTATGAGGACTCTCCATAGACATAATGATTTTTATACTGTACGAACTATAGATGCTATTCCCTACCCCTAAACAGCCCCCCCCCCCCCCCCCACCCCCACACAACACACAATCTAACCCATTATTACCACCAACAGAACACATAGCAGATAGCAAACCACAAAGATTCACAAAGTGTCTACACTGTACCAATATAGGAACCTTCTTTGGTGTTTTGGGCTCTATTCTAGTTCGAGGGTGCAAGGCACCTGTCCAGTCTATAAGTTTGTCATGTGAAAACGATGTAGGCTTTGTTCAAAACTATCTTATAAATTTCCCTGTGGTTATACCTCAAATTTTGTCAGAATGGTATTGTACAGCAACAATCTGGGTACTCCAGATTACGCACTCCATTGTACTAATTGTGTAGTCCACCAGAAGCAAGTCTATGTTAAAATTGCCATATCCTAGCTGGACTGACATATGATTGAGGTCTCATTTATAGTAAGGTCAAGAAAAAAACATACAAAACTATCGTAGGGGAGAAATAAGAAATATACATCAATAGGAACAATAATATTATTGTCAGTGTATATGAAAGAAAAGCGTCCCCTACACAATACTGAACAACAAAAAGCAAACAACATGGGGGTATTAGTTAATTTTTTATTTTTTTTTTAAACTCGAGAGCAAAAGGCTAGAGAAATTTAAAAAAAAAATTATAGTAAATTTATAGTAAGTCTGAAGCACTGGGGTTACAGCACAGTAAATTGCAGATGTTAAAAGTACAAAAATGTCCCTGATTATCCCAATTCATTCTGTAACAACATTATTGCCAAGTTAGTTTTCACTAACAATTTAAAAGGCTAAATTGAATTATTTTAGATGACATTTTTAATTGAATAGCTTAAGTTTATTCATTAAATGTTTGTGAATTTTGTCCTGGTCTAACTTAATAAAATGTTTTATTACTGTAACCTAATATATTCAGATTGATTCAGTGATGTTAAATAATATTTTGACTTGAATAAAACTAGTTAATTTAGATGTGACCAACTGAATCACATTTGATTGGTAACATTTCCTTTTCATTATAATTTGCCACATGATATTTGCTTTCAACATGATTTGGCAATACTTTAAACACCCTTCCCAACCTTCAGTGTCTGCCTGCTATGCCTCCAGGTCTGTTTTAATAGAGCTCTTTCACAGGGGCCACACCAGTGACCACCTGTGACGTTTCACCTTTGGGATCTGCCATTCACACTACTGACACTGACACCATCTCTAAATAATAGCCTATCTCCTGCCACAATCAAAGGCCATGGCCTGCCTGTATTATGAGAGGGGTGGGGTTGAGCCACCTAACACCAGCCATGTAGCTGTGAGGTCACAGGTCATCGTAAAATGTTTGAACCCCAGGGTCAAGAGCTGCTCTGGCCTTCTCTAACGATTAGGATATAATTACCTTTTTTCCCCCTTCTTCCCTATCTCACCACTGTTCAATCCATTTTTCATTGAGACATGTATGACAGCAGAATTCTTATTGGACCGAAGAGCAGGCAAACAGAAAAAGGATGCAAATGCAGTCCAACATCGCAGAGCGTATTACTTGCCTACAAACAATAAGTATGATGCTATATAGGATCAATTATGTTGACACTGAACCCAGTCTCTACATGTTTATTGGTCATTGCTCCAGGAAGGGCCTCTATTGATGTACTTCATGTCACCATGTGCCCTTTTGTTATTACTACATTGATTAACAAAGCATTATAAAGTGAAAAGCAGTTACAGTTTCATAAGGTTAATATATCAAGTTTATTATTTATTAATATAAACGATGATAATGCACTATAAAATATACTGCCATCAAAATTGCATCCCGTAAGTCCTGAAACGTGGTTACTGTAATTTTTACAGCGAATTTCTGGCAGTTTCTTTTTACCGTAAATTGAACAGGATTTTTTTTTTTTTACAGTGTACATACATACTATACGCATAACACCAAGACTGTCTGCTTAAATTAGTCTCTGATTTCCAAATTTCCAAATTGTTCTCAGTGGCTGAAGCTATCTGATGCATTGTGCAAATGCAGGACATGGGCAAAAATGATCACAGTGAAACATTTGAGATCTAATTGCATTTATATTCCGGAAATCCCAACCCAAACCCTAAATCCTAACAGTACTGAGACAAATACTGCATTTTTTTCACTTCACTCACAGCTCGCTAGCTGGACATGAAAAAAGGTACGTGATGTCAAAGGTGGGGCGGGGCCCAATCCTTTCTGTTAACAAATGCTATTTGCTGCTGACCAAATCCTGTATTGACTGTCTGCATCTCTTCGAATCTCTTGTGATTGGCTGTTGGACTTTTTTTTTGGACAAGAAAAAAACACAAAACTATCGTAGGGGAGAAATAAGAAATATACATCAATAGGAACAATACAATTATTGTCAGTGTATATGAAAGAAAAGCGTCCCCTACACAATACTGAACAACAAAAAGCAAACAACATGGGGGTATTAGTTAATTTTTAATTTTTTTTTAAACTCGAGAGCAAAAGGCTAGAGAAATTTAAAAAAAATAAAAAATACAAATAAAAGCATCCTTTAGACGTAGTGTTATGAATGGAGCAGACGCGGAGTGGGGATCTAAATGCAGCTTTTATTAAATGACCACAAAATGTCCACGATGGGAAAATGAAAGCAAAACGGGGAAAACACGACAGGAACAAAACAGGAACTCGGGCTGGAACTTGGGTGACAACATTCAACGATCGACAAAGGACTGAAAAACAACAGGGCTTATAAAGACAGGGATAACGACAAACAGGTGCAAACAATGAGGGATGTAATGAGGCCGGGAATTATGGGAATTGGAGTTTGGAGTGAAGGTGAGGGGAAAACAAAAGAAAGACAATGGGGAAATCGTGACACGTAGCATACAAGTGGATATTTATCAAAACAATTGTCTGGATATATCACTACACACCTTTCTTGCAATTTTACTAGACTTTACTTGTTTCAGTGAGGAAAAATATAATTTAAAATCGTTCATAAACCATGAAAAAGAAGGCTTCGAATATCTCCACTTACTACAATTAATATGATATTTACCCATGAGAACAATCATATTAACCAAATCAGATAGGGATGAATCTACATTATCCATATAAAAGAGAATGTGTGACAAGTCAAAGGTCGGGATTGCATCAATATTAAATGACAGCCAATTATGTAAATCAGAACAGACGCTTTTGCCCATAGGACATAAAAAGAACACGTTTTCCAGAGTCTCATTATCTGCCTCACAAAATACACGGGGATCTACTTCAAATTTAAACCTCTTTCTAAGAAATATATATATATATATATATATATATATATATATATATATATATATACGGATATATTTTATAATTTATTTTAAAGTGAGTCTCTTTGACTTTAGGGGAAATGGGCCATTTGATGAATTTGAAATGTGGTTTATCTATGGACAAGGCATTCATATTTGGAACTTGTACACACAATCCTCTATTATAATTCAAAAAAATTCTAGATTTTTAAAAAAATATTAATACATTTGTTATTACATGTATTGTCATATAAATTACATTAATTAATTACTAGATTTGGTAAGGTTGGTGAAAGTCTTATTCTCACATACATCAATGTGTTTTGGATTAACTGTATGGTAATGGTTAAGGTATTGCTTTACACATCTTATTATATTCCCTATAAGTGCGGTTAAGATTATACTTGAGCAAAAAGGCAATATGTTCCAAGAAGTTACCATTATCATCTAATATATCATTCACAAACACAATACCCGTCTCATACCAATCACTTTTAAACAATGATTTCCTATTAATTGTAATGACCCTGTTATTCCATAGGGTGGATCCATGGGGAGAAAAGTTGTGGGTAAATATAATTTTACAGTATTGAAATATGATTTCAACCATTTACTCTTAAATGCCCAAACATTTATTCAAAGTCCAATGTGTTGATACCACCCTTATCATACTCTTTCACTAACTATGATTTCCTTCACAGGTTTTATTTTTCCAGAGGAGGGAACTGGGAAGATTGGGAATCTGATGATGGCAGACAGTAAAGAGGTTATGGTATCTTTCAAAATTCCTCCTTAATTTCTTGTAGCTGTAAGATGTTTTGTGCGTTTATATATATATATATATATATATATATATATATATATATATATAAATAAAATAGCAGAATAGTCAGGTTAGGAAATCAAGTGTACATTAAGATTCTTATTACACGGCTCTCTGAAATTTTTTATTCTGATTTTTCAGTCGCAACATTATATGACAGATAATGATTGTCGTCAGTAGCAAGGCTTTATAATGACCGCTCATCCGGCCCTTCTTTCATGTTTCTTATCACACTTTGTATGGATGCGCTCTCATTTTATTCAAACGCAGAGCTAGTGTCATCTTGCTTCTCAAATATATATATATGCACAAAACATCTTACAGCTACAAGAAATTACTGCCTGTATCTTTTACTGCCTGTATCAAAGATGTAAAACTAGTTGAACTGCAACTTCAACATTGATAAAACTGTTTTTTTGCCCACCAACTTTCACCAAAAACGTAGATGTATGTATCGACATTTACAGAACACTCATTAGACCCTTCAATACTGTTAAAAAAAATGTCAGTACCACACTTGACTCTTCCTTCACCTTCGAAGCCCACATTAGTTCCCTCACTAAAACTGCCCATAAATTCTTCCCCGCTGATGTTAATGTATGGCGTTAAATGTTGAACAAAACAGCACAAGTGCATAAACACAGCGCGCAAGTGAATTACAACAGTGTGAGCACCATGACACAGTTTGCACGTAAAATGTAAACCTGCAGAACTTGCAAAACCCAAACTCAAACACAAAAAATATGATTGTGCACACAAGTCGCAAGCAGAAATAACAAAATCGCGAGTCATGACAGGTCCCACACACCCGCGCAGATCTGAACACACACACAAGTTATTTTCTGCACACACGCGCAGCTGAAATCTTTACGCACACAAGTCGGTTTTGACACTCAGGGGTGGGGATTTGTAATTTTGAATAGAAATGTTGTATTGTCTGTCGGTGGGTAGGAGTAAAACCAAGAATGTGCTGCATCAGTAATGCCAATGTCAGAGAGTCAGGAGATGAGTGTATTATGACAGACTGTGTCAAAGGCAGAACTGAGATCGTGCAAAATCAGGACCCAGAGTCAACAGAAAGGAGGAAGTCACTGGTATCCCTTAGAAGAGCAGTATCAGGGTATTTGAGGGAGGACCCAAATGCAAAGGCAATTTCAAAAGGGCTTTATTTAAAATAAACAAAATACAAACAAAAACTCTCATGAGGGAGAGGAACAACAATGCAAAGCAAAAACCAACTAAAAATAAACAAAGAATAAACAAACTGAAGTTCTGGAACTGAGGGAACAAGACTAGAAATTGCAAAACACACACACTTGCAAACTTACAAAACGATATAACACAAGGGAGAGCACACAAGGGAGATATAAAGAGGGAGAAATGGTGAGCTAAACAAGGAGGACAGGTGAAGCAAATAAACAAAAGATAAATTGCAGGAGATCCGATCCCATATGGTCAGGCAAGACACATCGCTGTTTACAACTGGTCATTTAAATGCGTCTCGTGTGACCACTTGTGATAGGATTTGGAGGGGAGGGAATCTGTTTCATGACGACATACATCAATCACTATGTCAGAGTGTTACTGCATGATAATAAACCGCAATACAGTCAGAAATGACAAAGAAAGCATAAAAAAATGCCACTAATTCTCCCAAATGCAGCTGAAATTTCGTACATTACTTTAGTGAAATTGTGGACCTCCACATGTCTGGTTCTGTCAGGTTTCAGAAAGAAGAGGATTCAATTTGCAGGGTAAACCACGGTGTATTGGGAAACAAGCAAGCATGAGCCGGACAGGATAAGTTCCACAGACAATAATGGCCTCAGAAAGCGTAGACTAGGTCCATGGAATGGTAACTCCCAGCCAAGAGCAGTCAGTACAAGAGGTCAAGTATGGTGGCAAATGAGACGGGGGGGAAACGGGCAGTGGTGGCAGGTGAGGCACGGCGAAGGGGAAGTGAGTTGACTGCTGGGAGGCCGGAGGTGGTGGGGGAATAAGCTCTGTCCATCAGCCTGGGAGACGGGGGGACTTGGGAGAGAAAAAAAGAAAAAAGGGAAAAAGACTAAACTGCTCGGAATGCTAACCACAGGAGATAGGGAAAAAATAAAACAAAAACCTATTAATCAAAATTAAGGCTGATAACAAGCTGGGATCAAGACACAGTAAAAAACAGGTTTAACATGAGAGACATGGAAGACAGTGTGCACACGACTGAGAGCAGGTGGGAGTCTGAGTCACACCGCCGACGGACACAGGACCTTAGAGATGCAGTAGGGCCCTATGAACCTGGGTGCTAACTTGCGTGCCAGCACCTTAAGAGGTAGGTCCTTTGTGGACAGCCATACCCTCTGCCCACATACATACTTGGGTGCCAGAGTCTGACGACGGTCTGCTGCCACTTTGGCACATCTCTCTGCCCGAGGCAGGACCTCTCTGGCTCTTCTCCAGGTTCTCTTACAACGCTGGACAAAGGCCTGGGCAGAGGGGATAGCGGCTTCAGATTCCTGATAACAAAACAGAAGAGGCTGATAATCAAGAGAACACTGAAAAGGGGACATACCAGTAGATGCCACAAGAAGTATGTTGAGTGCATATTCTGCCCAGGTGAGCTGCTGGCTCCATGAGACGGAATTATGTTATGCCAGACAGCAAAGCATACGCTCTCAAACCTGGTTGGCCCGCTCTGACTGCCCGTTGGTCTGCGGTTGGAATCCTGATGTCAGACTGGCAGTAGCCCCAATCAGATGACAGAATTTCTCCAAAAGTGGGAAAAGAACTGGGGACCCATGTCAGACACCACGTCCATTGGAAGACCATGAATCCTAAAGAAGTGATCAACCACCACTGGTGCCGTCTCCTTCGCAGTGGGCAGTTTGAGAAGGGGAATAAAGTGCACCACCTTGGAAAAATGGTCAACCACCATCAATATAGTGGTGCAGCCCCTTGAGGGAGGGAGGCCAGCCAGTAACAAAATCAAGAGAAATGTAAGACCAGGGGCAGGAGGAAACGGGCAAAGATTGCAGCAGACCCGCAGGAGGATTGTTAGACGACTTATTCTGGGTGCAAACCAAGCAGGCCACCACAAACTATCTGGCGTCTTGATCCATGGTGGGCCACCAGAAACATTGACAAGCAGAAGCCAATGTTCTCCGCACTCCTGGATGACAGGCCAGCCTTGATGAGTGGTTCCACTCCTCCATGCAACAGCTCAGGAACAAACAACAGACTATCAGGGCAACCCACCAGAACAGCCACCCCTCGTAGGGCCTCCCTGACCTGTCCCTCGACCCCCCAGGACACGGCAGCGACCACAACATCCTCAGGCACTATAGTGTCGGGAAAAGACTTACCCCTTGGGCAGTCAATGAGACGGGACAGTGCATCAGGCTTAACATTCTTCGACCCTGGCCAGTATAAGAGGGTGAAATGGAACCGAACAAAAAAAGAGTGCCCATCTTGCTTGCCGAGGGTTCAACCTCCTGGCCAAATGGATATACTCAAGGTTTTTATGATCCGTCCAGACCAAGAAGGGCTGCACCGCACCCTCCAGCCAGTGGCGCCACTCACCCAGGGCCAGCATCATAGTTCTGTTCAGTCGGGCTCAGGCGGTGCGAGAAGAATGCACTTGGGGTGTACTTTTTGGGGTGTACTTTGCGAGGGGATCGCTGGGAGAGAACTGCTCCTACCCCAACTTCAGAAGTATCTACCTCCACAACAAATTGCAGATCAGGGTCAGGAACTCACAGGATAGGTGCAGAGATGTGAAACATTTCTTAAGTCACTAGAAAGCTTCCTGAGCCTGATCAGACCACCTGAAAGTTACACAAGTGGAGGTTAGAGCTGTCAAGGGTGCAGCAGTTTGAATGAAGCTGCAGATAAACCACTTGTAGAAGTTAGTAAAACCCAGGAACCACTGCAATGCCTTGCGGGAGTCAGGGACTGGCCATTCGGAGACAGCCCTTACCTTCACCGGATCTACCTTGATCCCCTCCGCCAAGATTATTTGCCCCAGGAACGGCACAGAGTCAGCGTGGAACATACATTTCTATGCCTTGACGTACAACTGGTTCTCCATAAGACGTTGCAGCACCTGATTTACATGCTGAATGTGTACCTGTATCAAAGCGGAAAAAATTATGATATCGTCAAGGTACACAAAGACAGATCTATTAATCATGTCTCCCAACACATCATTAACCTGGGCCTGGAAGACAGCCTAGGCATTAGTAAGCCCGATGGGCATCACCCTATATTCAAAGTGCCCAGTGGGGGTGTTGAATGCTGTCTTCCACTCATCACCCTCCCTGATCCGAACCAGGTGGTAGGCGTTGCAGAGATCCAACATAGTGAAGACCCGAGCTCCCTGCAACAGCTTGTGAGCAGTTGACATCAATGGCAGGGGGGTACCGATTCTTTATGGTGATGTCATTCAGCCCACAATAATCGATGCAGTGAACCATCCTTTTTCCCCATGAAGAAGAACCCCATGCCTGCGGGAGAAGAGGAGGGTCGGATGAGGCCAGCCGCCAATGACTCATGAATATACTTATCCAGCGCCTCCCTCTCTGGTCCAGAGAGGGAGTACAGGCAGCCCTTGGGCTGAGAGGTGTCTGGTAGAAGGTCAATGGCACAGTCATACGGCCAATGCGGAGGAAAGGATGCCACCCAGGACTTGCTGAACATGCGTCGCAGGCCAAGGTACTCCACAGGAACACTGGTTAGATACACCGCCTCCTCCTGTAAAATAGAAGAAGCAGAGCCAGAATATGAAGCAGCACCCAGACAAAACATAGAGCTCCACGCTAACACAGAATTTTCTAACCAACTCTCATGGGGATTGTGCTTAACCAGCCATGGGTGCCCAAATACAATGGCGGTGCAAGGAGACTTAAGGAGGTAGAACACAATTTCCTCACAGTGGTTGCCAGAGATGACTAGGCTTACACGGTCAGTGACATTGGTTATTTGGGCCAAGATGGAGCCGTTAAGTCCCCTCGCTGTGATATGTTTCTGGAGGAGGGAGGTAGGAATTCTCCAATAAGCCACCAAATCAGCATCAATAAAGTCACCCTCTGCACCAGGATCAACTAAGACTGAGCAACGTCTCGAGTAGGGATCCCAACAGTCAGTGGCAGGAAGTAGGGTGCGGGAACTGGGGGAACAAGACAAGGGGGTTACTTGAAGCACTTCCCCAATTAGACCCTGGGCTATGCGGCATTGTCTCTCCTCTGCTGCCAGACGCATTCGCCCCACCTGCATGGGTTCTGGCTTCGGGTGAGGCTCAAGGCCATGGCTGGTTACTGCCAGTGGAGACTAGGTTCCTCTCCACTGAACACAAGCAGAGCTTCTCTGGCATCTTATCTCCAGACGTGTCTCCACTCTGAGGACCAAATCCACCAGGCCGTTGAATGAGGATGATCTCAACCTGGCAAGCTGGCTAGCGGCCTCCTTACTGGCCAATGATCGATCAAATACCTTCAACATCTCCTCGAACAGCTCGAAGGTGGTGCCGAACAGAGCCTTGGCTGCCCACACAGTGGTTCCCCATTCACAAGCCTTGCCGGTGAGCAGAGTGATGACAAAGGTCACCTTGGTGATCTCAGAATCATAGGTGGTAGGTTGCAAGGCAAAGATGAGTCAGGAATGAACAACAGGACATGGGGTCGCCATCATAGGGGGTAGGTGTGGGAACTTGGGGTTCTAGAGTCAAACCGGCATGAGCGGGTACAGGAGGTGAGGCAGCAGCAACCGCTCTGATGGAATCCTCGTCCCTTTTCACGTTTCACATTCTTAAAATAAAGTAGTGATTCTAACTGACATACGACAGGGAATGTTTTCTATGATTAGGAATTGTGAAAAAGAATTGTTTAAATGTAATTGGCTAAGTTGTATATAAACTTCTGACTCTTTTTCAGATGGTTATTTCCTTTGGAAGCCTCTTGTAACTTGCAAAGTTTAAATCTTGTTTTAGCACAGTGGTTGATTGACAACTGGAGGGTGGTGCTTCCCTGCTGCTGGGACGTATTCAGGACTTATTAGACACATCAAATTTTTTGCGGTCATGTGCATATTTGACCACATTTGTAGGTGTTTTTTGTGATCCAATAACAAAACATTTTAGACCCAGTTTAGACCTGTATTTAATGCTGACTGCATGCGATCGGATCAGCAAAAATGCACCTTAATACCAGGTGTAAACTGGGTCTTACTGCCAAAGTATTCATCGGAAGCTTGTGAGGTCCGGGAGTTGGTAGGAAGAGCGACACAATTTTCAACACAATCTCAGTCAAGTGTTAGCGGCAGGGTACCTAAACTCCAGTTTAATTTCCTCTAACATGTTTCAAAAATTGGCTGTGGAGAATCACATGTTTTCCTAGTTTTCAAAGCTTCCACAATTCTACCTGTTTACTGCCTTTTGCTGCACATCCCTGCCATTGCCATGATATCTGTTTTTATGGGATATTAGATTGGTTGTGTTCCCGGATTATGGCACACTTTGTAAACACTGCTTTTGATTTATTCAGGTATTGGCCAGCTCCAACAACACAGAATCTAAAATTATTTTAAACTTTGCTTTTATTGCCCTTTCTGCAAAAGCAAGTGGACTTTTGAAGCTGAAATAATGAGTGGATTTGCTACGCTGTTTCAATCAGAAAGAGAGGAATCACAGAAAACCTGGATGTATTTTACCAAACTTCTTGGCAAGGAGGATGGATTATGTTTCACGGCCAGGCACAGGGGAGAAGGCTACTAACGTTACATTTGGTAAGACACAAAGTTTTGTTTTCAAACTTGGAAATTAACTTGTTATTAGAAATCAGCTGTGAAATCGGTGTCGATCGGGACTGTTGATTAATGATGGATGTATCAATATTTTAGGATATTCCTAATTGTAAGGCACTTTGTCATTTGTATTACCTCTCCAACTATATTTACAAGATTAATCAAAACATGTTCAAGTTGCATGGTGGCTCATCTGATAGAATGTTGTACTTGCAGGACAGGGGCAAGTAAGCCACAAGTGTCATAAAAGCACCAAACAAAATTACATGGTTGCTGTGGCAATTGCGTTTTTAAACTCACATCATTACACTATCAGTTAGGTTTAGTTTTTAGGGTTAGGATAGGGATGTAGGTTTTGTTCATTTTAAAAATTGATGGAGCATCAACTTAACTCATCTTTAACATAACTCATCTGTTTTTCATCTCTCATTTGCTTTTTATAACACCATTGTTTAGGTTTAAACATTTAACTTGTAACAAAGCACATATGTCATTTAGCAAAAATTTTGCCACTGTCACAGAAATTTCATAAGATCAGGCTGGTTTAATCATAGTAGTTTTGTAGTTAGTTGTTAGAAGCAGAGTAGGCATAAATGTGGGCCTCCCTGACAAGCACTTCTCCTGACTTTTCCTGTCTGGATATGCAATGCACTTCTGGTCTTTTTCCAAATAAAGTCTGTTTTATTGGTGTTAATGCACTGATAGAGTTGTCAGACACAAACACACACATGCAGAGATTTAAAATGCAAAAATCAAAGTGTTCATATACATTAACATAGATGCACACACACAAACACATTTTCACTGCTCTCAAGAAACATCTTTTGGCTAACGTGTAACTTTTTATAAAGCTCTTGAGCAAGGTTGGCAATGGGCCTGCAACTAATGATTATTTTGATAATCGATTAATCTAATGATTGTTATGACGATTATTAACTATTCTGCGATTATTGCAATGATTAATCATTAGCCCTTACCCAATTATCTAGCTTGTGCCCCGACATAAAAGGTTGTATTAAATGCGCTTACTAACAATAGAGGACAAAATCATCTTTTAAAAATACCTCTAAATGACATTAACTGAATTAAAGGGAAAAATCCTATTATCATCAAGTGTTTTTGTCTTGTTTACCATTTAAACTCTTTAGAGTCGCTTTAAGAGATTAGATCTTGAATATAAGTATATTTTGTCTTTACTGCACTCGCAGTAAAGTATAAGAAAGTTATAAAATACACTTATACACAAAATATATTTATATATAAGATATATATATATATCTCTTTGAATTCAAATGTTTATTTTGTATATAAGTATGTAACAAAGCTTCAGGTTGGGTAGATAAAGGAGGAAACAGTTTCCACAATTCACGTGAGTCAGTTTTATTCACAAATAACCAGCAATCGCTGTACAGCTTCACTCAAAACATAAGACGGCTTTTCAGCGTCACTCAAATAAACAGTCCTCTTTTCAGCATCACTCAAATAAACAGTCCGCTTTTCAGCTTCACACAGCACAAGACTCTCCCTCAGGGAACAGACACGAAGACTCTGATCTGTCTGTCTCTCTCCTCTCTCTGTGAACTGGCCATCTTTTTATCTCCCCGACTCTCACTGTGAACATAGAGATGGTAAGATTCACAATTAATCTCAGGTGGATGTACTTACCACTTTCTCTCTCCCCAGACGGGTGCTAAACCACATCCTTACCTCCACAAAGTATATTTTTTCCCCCTTAGATCAGGATATTCACGCAACTCATAGAAGAAAGGCTGACCGCAGAGAGAAATGCCAGTTTCGGAGTTTGTAGATATTTACATGATCTCCTTCTGTATTATTTGAACTTTAATACATTTTAATGCATTAAATATAACTGCATTTAAGATATAACATCGGGGTGTGTCCTTTAAAGTTTTGCTTCAGTGGAGCGGCAACTCTAGCTCCACTTATTCCACAGCGAGAGTGCGTCTGTATTTACTTATTTTCTATTTTTGCAATATGATTCCCTCAAACTTTGCGATCTACATCACCTGAAGCTGTTTGAAAAGTTTAGAGTGCATCTGGAATGTGAGCTGTGTAATTCTTCCTCTCCTCAGTCAGGCTGCAGTACTGCTCTCGCGTGTCATCATTACAGTTTAATGTGATCTCATGTTAATTTAAATGAGATCCAACGACTATTTGACAACTAAAATTTTTGTCGATGTTGTCTACAACGTTGACTAATCGTTTCAGTCCTAGTTGGGAAAATGTTTATTTTTCAGACTTTCAAATGCAAATGTTAATGACATCTCTAACTCTCTCTGTCTTTTCCCCTACAGATTGTACAGTTTTTCCCACTCTGTCCATGAATTTTTCCTTGTCCTTTGTGTTTTTTCTTCTTCCCTTTCTTTCTTTTTTTCCCCTTTCACTTTCTCTCATTTAATTTTATACGAATCTCTCACATATGATACATTCATCCTCTCTCATTTGCTGTTTTGCACTCTAATGCTGAAAACAAGAGTGGGGTGGGGTGTGCTGGGGGGTGTACTGACTGGAAAGGTTTGTGTGTATGTGTGTCTGTGCTTTGCTTGACTCAGCGCTGGGTCTGCCTGCCTGCTTCCACTGCTGCTGCTTCTTGTGTGGTCTTCCAGCAAACTTTATGATTTACTCAGCCAAAGGCAGAGGAGCAAGACCCCAGTGACCACAGAGAGAGCTCCGCACGTGGAATTAATGATTTCACCACAAAAATGTCTGCTATGGCTGGGGCCGCACTTTCAGAGAGAGGGAGAGAGAGAGAGAGAGAGAAAATCACTGGCCACATCCACTTGCTGACTGATTCACACTTGTGCTTGGGTTGATTACCCAACATGGGCATCAAAAGGAACAGAGAAAAAGTTCAGACACTGATCGCAAAATACATATACACATTCAGGCTCAATACCTAAGTGTATATGGTGCTGATGAAATTGAATTATCTGTAGAGACTCAATGTTACCTCTCTCATTTTTTCTTCCGTTCATCTTCCAACACATAAGTGGTAGTGTACTTGCAATTGGCAGAGAGAAATAATGTAACAGTGGACAGTAAGAGAGAGAGAGCGAGTGGGAAGAAATATACATTTTAAAGAATTTCCCTCTTTATATGAAAACTTATACCTTATGAATATATTTCTGACCTGCTTCCTCATTTTAAGGTAACTTTGAACCAGAAACACATTATGAGTTGTTTGAACTAATGTAAAAATCTCACCATGGTGTTTAGTGTAAAAGTACACTCTCATATCTGTTCTGTGAGTGCTCTTGAGCTTGCGTTGGCCAGAACCGTTGTCACATCTGTGTGTAATTTTTAATTATCTGCTAACGCAATCTCATGCAGTGATAGAATCAAAGTGTCCTTTTTCATGAATAATGTGTAGAAACATTCAGAAACTAATGATGTAGACATGTACTCTCTAACCCAGGGGTAGTCATTAAGCGGCCCACGGGCCAAATCCGGACCGCCAGATGCTTTTGAAAGGACCGCAGAATCGTTTTAATTACTTAATATGATCATTATTATTTTTACCCTCTCATTCACAATGCCATCTCTGATTGAGTGTACTTTTAATTTAAACTATCGTCAGTTTCCACAAATATAAAAAAAACGAATGAGAGCTAGTTTTTATACAACTTCGCTCGTGCGCACTACGCTTGTGCGCACTGTTGAGCACTGTTTTCCCGCATCCAGTGCTTTCGCTGTTAAGTTAACATCAGTGTATTTAAAAATGGCAACAAAAAATCGTTCATTTAAAGAAGAGTGGACTGATGTTTATTGCTTTGTTTTGCCACAGTGACCAAATGCTCGAACAAGTATGTTTAATATGTACAGAGGCTGTTGCTGTTATTAAAAGTGGGAACATGAAACAGCACTATGAAACGAAGCACATCGAATTTGACCACAAATATCCACTGGGCTACCGTTTAAGATCAGACAAGATCACATCATTAAAAAATGGCTATTCTCATAGAACAAATATATTTCAAAGGCCACATGTGCTCAGGAAAAGGAAACTGAAGCTTCACTGAGGTGTGTGTGGGTTATGGCAAAACACAGGAAACATTTTACAGATGCGGTTAAGCAAATGTATGGTTACTACAGCTGAAACCCTTTTTGAGGAGAAGAAAGACATTGTTGAAACCTTCAGACAACTACCACTCTCAGATACAACAGCTATTAGATCATGGCATAAGACGTTTTTAAGCAGTTAAGTGAGAAAATTTTCTATGGCAGTGGACGAATCCTGTGATATAGGGACACAGCTCAGCTAGCAATGTATGTCCGTTTTTTTGATGGAGAGAAATTTGTGGAGGATTGTTGTCGCTAATACCACATAAAAATTGCACAACAGGAGAGAATTTGTTTAATTCTGTTCAGACTTTTTTGTCTAATGAAGGTTTTGACATGAATCAGATTGTGTCAATTACAGCTGATGGCGCTCCTGCCATGATCGGAACTCACGAGGGCTTGTGAAACATCTGCAAGACGAACCCCAATTTGATTTCCTATCTCTGTGCAATCCACCAAACTGCACTTTGTGCAAAGCTCAGCGATGAGTACTGTAATGTAATGTCAATGGTAATAAAACTTGTCAGCTTCCTTCGATCAAATTTAGCACTGCAACACAGGCATTTCAAAAGCTTTCTCTCAGAAGTGTCTGCCAATTATGATGACCTCTTGGTCCATAATGATATCCGCTGGCTGAGCAGAGGGCAAGTACTAAGGAAGCTGTGGGAAATTCGAGTTCATGTGGAAGAATATCTGCATACAATTCCAGGAAAAATTGCAGAAGAACTATACGCATTTTTGAGAGTTGCCGCTAGCATGAGTATCCTGGCATTTCTTGTTGATTTGACTGGCTACTTAAATGATTTCAACTTAAAGCTGAAGGGGCGAAATCGCAATGTAGTAGATCTCCATATCAGTGTCACTTAAAAGTGATTTGGAAAATGGGGAGATGCTGCATTTATCCACATGATTCCCCAAGTATCCACACTTGAGGAAGGTGGGATTTAACATCTTAAATATGTTTTGCTCGACATATGTGTGTGAGTCTGCATTCTCAACAATGAAAAACATTAAAACGCGTAATCGCTCCGTTTTGACTGATAATCATCTTTGCAAGTTCCATCTTCTTGCCTTGACTGAACTTACTCCAAACTTCAAGGCCCTTGTCCACCAGAGGACCTGTCATTTTTTCCACTGATGGTGAGTATTATAATTCTACATTATTCACATATATTTTACTTCAAATTGTATTGCTGTATAAAATTACATTTTCAGTAGTGATACCATACTATAGTTAGCAGGTATTTCAAAGTCATTATTCATGATTATTTTGCTTAAAACATGTGTGGGTGTGTATTTGTAATTAGAGAGTCTTGAATCATAAAGCTAAGATATAGAACTCATCTGTACTAAGTATTATTTTATTTCAAACTCTAATATTAAACAAGCAACAAGTCTCTGTAGATTATCTATATTAATCTATGCCTAATATAATTTTATTTAACAAAACCAAAAATTTATTTGACATATTATATATGCACTTTCTCAAAGTTTCAATTTAATTTATCATTTTTTATTTTTAAGGAACTAAAAATATAAGCAATGGGGAATATTAAAAATTCACAGCATTGTATGATTTTGTTGGACAGGGGCACTTCCAGCATGAAAAATATTTCGGACCTTGATATTTGGATGAGTCTGGACCTTGACAAAAAATAACTGACTACCCCTGCTCTAACCAATCAAATATCAGACTTCATGCATATTTCTTACATTTTGTGACATTTCTTCAATTTTCATTTTTAAACCAGAAGAACGAAATGAAAATAATAATAATAGATAAAAAATTAATCTTGTTCCCCTTAGTATTAGTAGCATTAATTATGTGCCATGTGTACATAACTGTTAGCATCTAAAAAGTGTTTTGGGGTTTCATGACCCTTTAAAGACTGAACTTGACTGAATTGTATACTGTAAGCACTGAGGATGTGAATTACAGTGAAAAAACCAACTCTCCTTTTCAGGAAAGCCAATTGTACAGTGACTATTAGGTAACTCAAAACATGCACAGCTGATGAAGGCATTTGTTTTTGTTAGAGAGCTCTTGATGATATGTGCATTGAGCGTTTTGTTTGTGGAAGAAAATGGAGTTGAATTCATCAACTTGTGGACAGCATAATTTAGCATCAAGGGGCCCATTCTCCACACTCACAGAGCTTCTTGTTGTGGCATGTGTACTATCCTAAGGGTGAATCTCCATCATCAGACCACTGAACACTAACAAAAACAACAGCAAAGAAACAAAGAATGACAGACAGTCCATTTTTTTTTTCAAACCTCCTTCAATTAAAGTCTGGAAAATACAAAAGAAACAAACATGGAGTAATACTGCTAATGCAAGACAGCTTAGATTAGACAGCTTCCTGCTCTATTTCGCCTACGATTTTTCCTTGCTCCCTCACTTCTCTCTCCCTGGAAGAGATTGGTAATGCCAGAGAAGTTTCCAAGTGTGACACATACCCATGTGTCCCTCATAAGTGAGGGGATTTGTTTGGCCACTGGTGCCCATTGGAACCGAGTGGTTTTAGCAATTACTATGAAAGAGTCACATAAAGAGAAAGAGAGAGAGAGATATAGAGAAGGGGGGGGGGGGGGGGGGACACACACATATTTTGGTCTTTGGCCTTCAAACAGGTGATTTGGGCTGCCATGATCTTAGTGGAACACTCGTACCTCCTTGAGTGATGAAGGCAACAGAATTTTGTGAAACAGCTTTCTGGGTTCAATTACATCCTGTTCGGTGTGCCTCCTCTGCAATGGGATTTTGGGTCATCGTCTTCAAGCCCGTTCTTGGTGCCCTCCACATCCCTCTGAGCCCTTGGCACAGTCACTACAACTCACTCTCACTCTCGCTTTCCTTCCTCTCCTCTCTAGTGAGTTGTGGCGACTTATGAGTAATGACAAATGTTATTACGCTCCCCTTTAGATTATTTTAGCACACACTGCCGAGTAAATCACTGTGTTTTCCTGAATTATGGGTCATTTGCCGACCCCATGTTTGAACAGCTGTAATGAACCCTCAACATTAATAACTTCTCAGGGCTGAGAGAAAGAAATGGGGGAAAAAAGGAGTGGGACAGAGAGAAAGGATGAGGTGCTAACACTCAGTATGTGTGTTTTGGAGAGTTGTCTTTTTTTTGCAGAATGGAACTGACAGATATTGCTGTTTTCACACAAAAGAGGATACACTGCTCTAACATGCAAGCTTGATACATCATTTCTCAACAGAAGAAAGCATCATTTATAGAAAAGACTGATTCAGTTTAATTAATGGCACGGAAAGGTTTCAGGAATGGAGGCCACTTTTCAATTGTGCTTATGTCTTAATTAAACCACAATTTTCCACATTTCTCGGTCAGCGCCTCTTCTATGAGTCACATAGAAGTGTCCCATTCAAAGGGGGAGAGAGACTGAGTACGCATTCGATCGCACATCGCTCAAGCGTTCGCACTTAATACAGCTCGCGACTTATTGAATCATAATATATGCACCACTGTGCATTTCTTGTCGTGCAGATATTTGACAATACACAGCGTTATTAATTAGAGTTTTTTTTTTTTGTGTGTGTGAGTTAAAGATGGACTGAAGTGAGCAGAAAGTTTAGAGAGGGCAGTCTTTGCCCCATTATACACTGCAACAAAATACCTTTTTGATTTGTTTTGTTTTCCGATATAAATTTCTAAAACTAATTTAAAACAACAGACATTTACTTTAGCAGCTATACTGCAGAATAAATCAATGTTTTCTGAAAATGTTGAATATAATATTAAAAATACAATATGTATGTTTTTTTGTCCTGAATTAAACTGAATAAAAAGTATATATTTTCCCTTTAATTCAGTGAATGTCATTTAAAGTAATTTGTTTTTATAAAAGATGATTTTGTCCTCTTTATTGTTAATAAGCATGTTTAATACAACCTTTTAAGTCAGGGCACAAGCTGAATAATCGGTAAGAGCTAATGATTAATCGCAATAATCGCAGAATTGTTGGATAAACGTTCTAATAATCGTTAGATTAATCGATTATCAAAATAATTGTTAGTTGCAGCCCTATATATTACATGTGAATATTGGACCTCAGAGGCAAGGGCTACGTTCACACTGCAGCTGAATGTGGCCTAGATCAGATTTTTTGCTCAAATTAGATTTTTTTATTAGGGTGTTCACATGACATTTTAAATGTAGCCCATATGATACACTGGTCTACACTGGGTTTTTATAGTTTCAATTTAATGTTATTTGTTCTTGGCTTATACACACAATGTAAATGACATGCAGGAGGAGACACTTGGTTGCTTAGGAGGAAGGACCTTCAAATTGCAAAAACCAAATTCAATACGTTCTTGATCTTAGAGCAAAACTCCACACTTTGGGGAAGGTAACACAGGAGAATTTGCTACAACCGCAAGAACGTCAATGCCGACTGTGCCAACAGGGGCACTGGACTACTCAAATTCACACAGGGAGATAAAGTGCTTTTATTGCTGCCTACTTCGAGCTCCAAATTATTTGCAAAGTGTCAAGGACCCTTTGAGGTCACATAACGAGTTTGAAGTTAGGTGAATGGATAGGGGAGGGGCATGTCAAAACTACCTCTTCAATCTCCTCAAACCATGGAGGGAGGCGATGCCTGTAGCCTTGGCAATGGTAGTATCAGGGAGGCCGGAGCTCGGGCCGGAGGTGACTCCCAAACCAAATTCATTCATCTCGGTCCCTTGTGGTGACCACCTCTCACTGTTGCAGCTTATAGACATTGCCCAATTGCAAGTGGAATTTGCGGGCGTGTTTTCACCCCTTCCCGGTCACAGAAAACTTATAGAGAACCCTATTGAGACCACCCCGGGGTTGGTGGTCCACCCTATCGTCTTCCTGAACACAAGAAAAAGATTGTTCAAGAAGAATTAGAGGCAATGCTTGAATTTGGCATAAAGCAATAGTCAGCCTGGTAGTTCTTGTAGTGAAGTGATGGCTCGTTCCGTTTCTGTATTCACTACCAGAAAGTGAATGTGGTGTCCAAATTTGATGCTTATCCAATGCCGCGAACTGATGAGTTACTCGATCGGTTGGGTGCAGCTCAATTTTACTCGACACTGGACTTAACAATGGGTTACTGCATATCCCTTTAACTCCAATATCCAGAGAAAAAACTTTTTTTTCCACACCATTCGGATTACACCAATTCGTGATGCCACCGCATATCTATACAATATCATAATTTGTATTAATGACTGGCAGGGGCATATGCAACATCTGAGGACTGTCCTGTGAGCGCTGTGACAGACGGGACTCACGGCCAACCCGAAGAAGTGTGCAATTTGGTGGGTGGAATTATGGGGTTCCACTTGGGTCACGATGCCCAAGTGCAGTTTTTGGGGTTGGCTGACTACTACCGGAGGTGTGTGCCTAGTTATCTGATATTACTAGCCCGAGTCGTACCAACAGGCTTTCCTGAATGTAAAGTCTGCACTTTGTGGGAAGCCACTTTTACATGCTCCTGAATTCTCCCTCCCGTTTATTTTACAGACTGATCCATCTGACAGGGGGCTGGGGGTGTTGCTCTCACAGGAGATGAGAGGGGAGGAATGACCAGTGCTGTTTATTAGTTACAAGCTCTCCTTCAGGGAGACAAAGTAAAGTGCCATCGAGAAGGAGTGTCTTGCGATGAAGTGTGCTGTTGGCGGTGGGGGTATGTGACATGGTGGGGCATAGTCATGTATCTGTCTGCAGAAGAGAGGTATGGCTCATCACCTGGGTTGTGAGTACTCTAAGACCTGTCTAAAATTATAGTGATCTGAAGACCTGAAAAGGCAAGCCAGAGTGTCAGTGTGGGAGAGAGCGCGACCAGAAAGCACGACAGTCCCGAATGTCTAAGTTACTGTTGCAACCTCCATTCCCTGATGGAGGGAACGAGACATTGTGTCGAATGAAGTGACACTAGGTGACTTTCTTGAAGGCCTCGGTTACCTCTGAACTTGTGAAAAGGTGCTGTCATTGAGACTGAGTCTAACTCCATGCCAAGAAAAGAGATGCTCTGAACCGGGGCGAGCTTGCTCTTTTCCGAGTTGACCTGAAGCCCTAGACGGCTGAGGTGCCTGAGCACCTGGTCCCTGTGGGTGCACAGTGACTCTTGAGAGTGGGCTAGGATGAGCCAGTTGTCAAGGTAATTGAATATGCAAATGAGGTGGACGCGACCGAAAGGAAGCGAGGGCCTGGCGACCTTAATTGCGTAACCAAGGTGGATGGTCCTGGACAGCCAGTGCAACAGGTTGGGAAGTGAAAGCCACGCGTCCAAGCTCCATGCGGGTGGCACTAGGGGTGTGGCTGTGAGCGGCGCCTGGACCCAAGGAACCAATTGTCTAGCCCTGACGGCTGCTGGCAGGACAGAGGGTTTCAGTTCAACCCCATGCTCACGGCATCCCGGGCAAGCATGTCGGCCATCTGGGCGTCAGCAGTCCAGTAGAGTCTTGCACGTCAGAAGCCGAACACTCTCCGATGCAGTGGCGAATTCGTCATCCAGCTCGGGGGGCTCGAGGGAGTAAACAGGCTGGCCGTGAGGCTGGACAGAAGTCATCGAGCTTGCCAGGGGCGGTGGTTCATGGGGATCTACCTGGCAAATCCGAACCCGCTGTCATCCCCAAATCACTTCCATCGCCAACCGGGTCGTCCTCAATCCCGTGGGAAGAAGGAGCGACGTGTGGGGCGGCTGGAGTGGTGTTCCTCTTTAAGAAGGAAAGCCGTGACCGCAACGTTGCCATAGTTAAGTTCTTGCAGTGAAAACATAAACCATCAACAAACGCCGCCTCAGTGTGTTCGTGGCCCAGACACACGATGCAGCGTTTATGACCTTCAGGAGTGGAGAGAAATCGACCACATCCAGGAACTACACAGGGGTGGAAGGGCATCTTTACAAAGACGCGTCCTGAAAAGAATGTTCAACGCCAGCTGTGTGTTTGCTCTTTTAGAGAAATAAACTCTTTTAGGGAAAATACTCTCTTTTAGAAACACCGTCGAAGCGCCCAGGGGCAAAGCCTCACTGCCGTGCAGAGAAGGAGGAAGCCACTAATATGTGCCATAGATCCAACAGCAGACGCTCTACAGAGGTGAGTGGAACAGAAGTGATCTCAGCTTGCTGATCGCACAACCGCTCAGCTCCGAAGAAGAAATCTGAATGAACAGATGCACGATGCCCTCCTTTTATACCGATATGTCTGGGGGAGGGACATGCAAATTCTGTCAGCCTAATTCTCATTGGCCTTTTTTCAAGTTCAGAGGTAACCGATGCCTTCAAGGAAGCTTGATTCGACACAATGTTGAGTGAGCGACAGACAGGGAACTGAGAGAGTGTTTTGTTATTTAGTGCTGTCATTTGTCTGCAAGTTTTTTTTTTTATATTATCTTCGGTTACCATCGATTGTGGACCAGAGCCACTAATGAAAAAGACTGACCTTGAACATCTTTCATTGTCTCCTGACTCATCCTTTGCCCACACCCTGACGTGTTGCACACATATTCACAGCTTGTCACTCCTTAAGATGTTCCCAAAGCGTTGAATCAAGCGCAGTATTAAATGCAGCTTTTAACAGGGAACATATATTACACAGGTCAGCTTTGTCCATTCTTTTGTGGTCCAGACTTTAAAACTCTTTATTCTACATTATACTTGCCCTTTTGTTTACCATAGTTCTTCCATTGTTGTAATTTTTAATGCCATAACAACAGGTAAGACCTTGAATGGCTTCTCGTTACAGTGTAATGAGTACAAAATTTTTTATTAAAATGAATTTAAAGGGATAGTTCACCCCAAAATTAAAATTCTCTCATAATGAAATCATCTTCATGCCACCCAAGGTGTGGATGACATTCTTTCTTCTACAGAACACAAACGAAGATTTTTTAAGAATATCTCCACTGTTGGTCTGTTCAATGCAAGTCAATGGTGACCAGAACTAAGAAGGTCCAAAAAGGATATAAATGCAGCATAAAATTAATCCATATGTCTCAAGTGTTTAAATCCATGTATTCAAGTTAAATGATAATCAATATCCACCTTGACTAGTAGGTGGCTGAATGTGAAAGTAAAAGTCACTTCCACACCAGAATATGGAATGTAAAGTGCAGATACAATACAAAAGACTAGTTAGTTTCTATACTAATAATCATATACTAATTCCATAATTTTTTACTGTAATTCAATTGTGTCAATGCTTTGTGGGATAGTAGTTAATTCCCTCTTCAAAGATGTTAAGTATACATTCTTGTACATTACCTTTGTCTTTTTGTACAATTTCAAAAACTTTTTGTTTGAAATTAAAATGAACTTTTGTATTGTTTTTATTTACCTGGGAGCTGCTTGGTTTAGTTCATGTCTTAATATTTTTTAATGATGAATTGTTTTAAATCCCTATGGAAAAATGTAATGGGAAAAATACTTCCGGAACCAAGACGGCTGAAAAAGTGGGTGGGCACTGTTGTGCTCTATTGCTTATTACGTGGCCACACTAGAGTCAGGGCTGTAGGTAGCCTATATACCAAGAGACATGTCATTACTTTTGTGCTAAGTTATAATTGAGAACAAAATGTATGCTTCCAAACAAAGAGATAATCACATGAAACACTAAGCTTGGCCAACCCTTGGTTCTAAATTTGGGGAAAAACAAATGTCTACTAAGGAACCACTGGAAAGTTGTTTTATGCAAGCTTGGCCTTGTATCATGGAATCTTGACAACCTCATAACATGCAGTAAATAGTTGACACCATGCATTTAGCTTGTTGCTACATTAAAACACTGAAATGTTTTTCTTTCTTTTGAAGTGCGAAAATTAAGGTCTCATACATGAAAACTGAATGTCAACATGGCTGTTGAGGTCAGAATTTATTCAACATATTTTGTTTGCTGGTTGGGTGGTTGGGTCTTCCCTGTCAGAAAAGTGTGACGTGAATGTGTCTTGGTTACTGGATAAACACACAGTAAGCAACTGCTGTATGTTTCTAAACACAGAGACTGGATGCATACAGCAGACATGTGTCCTAATGATGCCTAAACAAGTCTGGACAGGCTACAATGATTGCTGTTTGATCAGATGCCCTTAACGTTATTTCTCTAATTTCATTCTCTGCTGCTCTTTTCTTGACTCTCATCAGTAAATAAACCTTTCTAGTTCCAAGCATGCTTTGCATGGGATTCGACAGGGAGAGTAAATGTTAAAATTAAGTTTTATTTTGTTTGTTAAAACAAAATAAAAGGGTTATTTCACTAAAAAAAAAAAAATTCTCTCATCATATACTCACCCTCATGCCATGCCAGATGTGTATGAGTTTCTTTCTTCTGCTGAACACAAATTAAGATTTTTAGAAGAATATTTCAGCTCTGTAGGTCCATTCAATGCAAGTGAATGGTGGCCAGAACTTTGAGACTCCAAGAGCACATAAAGGCAGCATAAAAGTAATCCATATGATGTCTGTGTTTAAATCCATTTCTTCTGAAGAGATATGATAAGTGTGCATGAAAAACAGATCAATATTTAAGTCTCAGGGGCACTTAGAAGTCTTCTTCTTAGCTGGCAGCTGCGAGATGGGTGGTGTCTGCTTCCTGTGGGGGGCTCGACACCTGGGCTGGGCCACCGGGACAGGGCTGCAGTGGCGGGCCAAGGCAGAGCCGGTGCAGCCGCCAAAGGGAGAAGCCCTTGGTGACGTGCAGACGGGGTGTGGGCTCTGAGAAATAGCCTCCTTCTGCTGCATCACCGTCGAGAACTGCTGGGCGAAGTCTCCGACGGTGTTGCCGAATAGGCCAGCCTGGGAGTTGGGGAGTTGGGGGCGTTCAGGAAGTGTTTCTTGTCGGCCTCTCTTATCTCAACAGGTTAAGCCATAGGTGGTGCTCCTGGACCAGTAAAGTGCACATCGTCCGTCTGAGAGACCGTGCCATGTCCTGCATCAATCCCAGGGCAGAACTACCCTTGTGCACCACTTTCAGCACCTTGGCTTGGTTTACCTGCAGGAGAGCCATAGCATGCAGGGTGGAGGCGGCTTGTCCAGTGGCACCGTAGGCCCTGGCCATCCGGGACAACATAAGCCTACAGGCCTTGGATGGGAGCTTTGGGCTCCTGCGCCAGGTGACGCGCTCTGTGGGCATAGGTGCACTGCAAACGCCTTATCCACTGGGGGCATCTCCGAGTAAGCCCTGGCCACTCCGCCAACAAGGGTAGTGAGGCAGTGGGACCGGGCAATGAAAAGTGCCTCCCATGATTTTGTCAGCTCCTAATGCACCTCCAGGAAGAAAGAGACTGGGGTGAGGTGTGGCTGTGAGTGTCGGCCCAGGAAGCATTTCCATCATTTCGGCATCCGCCTGTGAATGGGCGACCACACCCAATGGGGGAAGCCCAGTGGAGGTTTCTGGTTCAGACTGGATGAGCCCGCTCTCCGATGCTGCACTCGAGAGTTAATCGCCTTCGCGGGCACCGAATAAGATGTTGAACTTGTCCAGGAATGAGCCGGCGCACTCACCCGACTGCCTAATTGGAGCAAACAAGTGTGTCTGGGAATGGTAGGTCCGTGGGGATTTACCCAGTGGAGGTGGTTCCATTGTGGTCCCTGAATTTTTCTGACGAAAGCATGGTCATGCTCTCACAGTGAGGGGAGTCACTCACGTCCTCAAGTGGCCGCTAGGGCAAATTTCCCAAATGTTACATTGCCCACCCCCTTTAAGAAGTGACTCTTGATGCTCCTAAACATAACACCAAACAAAAATAAAAGTTAATGGGAAGAGCAGGACATGGAACCAGCAGTCCAAGAAAGCACAGGGGAAACGAGAGGGCAAAACAAACCAGGCAGCCAAGGCAGAGTGAACAGGGAGTCCAAGCTGGTAAGGGCAGATCAGGCGGATGGTCAGGAGACCAGGGCAGATCAGGTGGATGGTCCAGAGACCAAAAGAGGCCAGGGCAGATCAGGCAATTGGCCAGAAGACTAAGGAGACCAGGGCAGAGCCAGTGGCTAGGGAAGTGGTTCCAGGAATGGAGCAGGGTCTGGAGGTTTGGGAGGTGAGTGTGAGTGGGGTCCAGAGTGATTTTTCCAGCCTTTTCCCTCACTCTGGAAGTGTACATGGGCATCCAGTAATCCTCTCAGCAGTCTGAACTGTCCTTTGTAGTCTTCTGATGACTGATTTCATAGCTGAAACAAACTAGACAGTTACTGAAGACATACTCAATGACTGCTGAGTAGAACTGGATTAGCAGCTCCTGTGGCAGGTTTAACTTCCTCAAATGGTGAAAGAAGTTTCTTTTTCACAGTGGAGTCAATGTGGGTCTCTCACTTCAGGTTCTGTGAGATGGTAGTGCCAAGGAACCTGAAAGACTCCACTGCTACCTCAGTGCTGTTTAGAATGGTGAGTGGGGTCAATGTTGGTGTGTTCCTCCTAAAGTCCACAATCATCTCCACTGTTTTGATTGTGTTGAGCTCCAGGTTGTTATGATTGCACCAGTGATCTACTGTTCAAGCTCCCTTCTGTATGCAGACTCATCATCATCTTGGAAGAAGCTGATGACAGTAGTGTCATCTGCAAACTTCAGGAGCTTCACAGAGGGGTCCTTGGTGGTGCAGTCAATGGTATACAGGAAGAAAAGTAGTGAGGAGAAGGGGGGCACCAGTGCTGATCGTAGATATGCTGGCAGGGAATTTCCCCAGTCACAATAGCTGCTGCCTGTCAATCAGAAAGCTGGTGATCCACTGGCAGATAGATGTGGGAACAGAGAGCTGGGTTAATTTATTCCATAGGAGAGCTCGGGTTATGTTGTGGAAAGCCGAACTGAAGGATCCTTGTATATGTGCCTGGTCTGTCCTCATGTTTAAGGATATGAATCAATCCTATGTTTACTGCATCATCCACAGACCTATTTGCTCTATAAGCAAATAGAAGGGGTATTAGAAAGGGCCCAGTGATGTCCTTCAGGTGGGCCAACAACAGTCTATCAAATGACTTCATGACCACAGACATCAGAGTGACATGTCTGTAGTCATTAATTAATTGATCTTGGGTTTCTTTGGGACAGGGATGATAGTGGAGCATTTGAAGCAACAGGGAACTTCACACTGCTCCAGTTGAAGATCTGTGTGAGCACAGGATTTTAGACAAGTGGGTGAAACACTGTCTGGGCCCTGTGCTTTCCTTGTCTTTTATTTCCGAAAGACCCGGCACACCTCCTCTTCACATATCTTAAGTGCAGGTTGAGTAGCAGGGGGAAATGAGGTTGTAGGAGGTGTATTTTTTTGTTTGAAGTGAAGGTCAGAGCGGGTGTTGGGTGTGAGACTGGGCTTTTCAAATCTACAGTAAAACACATTCAAGTCATCAGCCAGTTGTTTGTTCCTTAAAGTGCTGGGGGATGGTGCATTTAAGTTAGTAATGTCTTTCAGGCCTCTCCACACTGATGAAGGGTTGTTATCTGAAAACATGTTTATCAGCTTCTCAGAGTAGCTTTTTTTAGCCACATTAATTTCCTTTGTCAGTGTGTTTTTGGCCTGATTATACAATATTTTATTCCTGCTTCTGTAAGCTTCCTCTTTGGCATAACAAAGCTGTCAGAGTTTTCCAATAAACCATGGTTTGTCATTGTTGAACTTTAAATATTGTTAGTCATAGTAAGAATGCACATATCCTCACAGAAACGGATACATGATGTCACAGTATCTGTGAGCTCATCCAGATTGGTGACTGCAGCTTCAAAAACAGTCCAATCAGTGCAGTCAAAGAAGGATTGCAGTTTCTGCTCTGCTTTATTGGCCTACGTATAGTTGATTTTAGTTTATGCCTGTAAGTTGGAAGAAGACGAACCAGACAGTGATCAGAGAGTCCCACATCTGCTCTAGGGACAGAGCGATATGCATCCTTTAATGTTGTGTAGTTGTGGTCTAGTATATTTCTGTCTCTGGTGGGGCATGTAATGTGCTGTCTGTATTTTGGCAGTTCACGGGTGAGGTTGGCTTTGTCAAGTTCCCTGAGAATAATAATAAGTGTGTCCGTGTCTGTGATGTGATCAGCCAGCTGTTGCGGTGCTGCATTCACGCATACATGTGGAGGAATATAAACTCTCACCTTAATAATCGAGGAAAACTCCCATGGTGAATAGAAAGGCTTACAGTTGATAAAGAGCGCTTTCAAGTTAGGACAGCATATCTTCTTTAATGTTGTT
The DNA here is from genome assembly GCA_032164185.1 of Moxostoma hubbsi. Taxonomy (NCBI): domain Eukaryota; kingdom Metazoa; phylum Chordata; class Actinopteri; order Cypriniformes; family Catostomidae; genus Moxostoma; species Moxostoma hubbsi. The sequence continues at coordinate 21,564,781 of JAVLUX010000012.1, forward strand.
ACATCTGTACACCAACATTCACTGATGTAAAAGCATGATCCACCGTCTCTCATTTTCCCCATTAACTCCTCATTGCGATCCGTTCAGCTGAACAGCTGAAAGCCTGGCAGATGTAATGCGCTGTCCGTAATTGCTTCACTTTTTTTGTATGGCTGAGGAGATGTAGTTCATCCGTTTTTTAAGGGAAAGAGTGGAGATTCACTATATGAATACTCTGCAATGCTGTTCGAAAGCCATGCTTTTGGAGCTTGACCAGTGTCTCGCACTTAAATAACACAGCTGTGCCTCCAACTAAAATGTCCGGAAAAACGTCTGAATAGTCAAAAACTGGGAAAAGATTTTGTGGTATGTGCTGCCGAGTTTTCAGCAGTTCATCCCTGTGAGGACTGATTGGAAAAAATACTAAACACAGGACAAACAAACAAAAAAACAAAAGAATTGGAGACCTCCACACCGAGGCGGCCATCTTCATCACCATCTATCAATAATTAATCCTTCAATAATTAGTACTTCTGTTTCATAAGAATTGAGTAGAAGGACATGTCTAGCCATCCACTTTTTAATATAATTTATATACTGTTAATTTGGACAATTGTGAAATTTCATAAAGTTTCAAAGAGATATAAAGCTGTGTATCATCAGCATAACAGTGAAAACTAATTCCATGGTTCCTGAAGATGTCTCCCAGGGGGAGCATATATAGGGAGAAAAGCAGAGGCCCAAAAACTTGAATTTGATCTGACTGTTACTCATTTACACAGACAAAGAGGTAGCGGTCAGAGAGATAGAAAATAAACCAAGTTAATACCAGTCCACAAATGCCAACATAAATCTTCAAGCCAAGAGAATGTCATGATCTATGGTGTCGAAGGCAGCACTAAGATCTAAGAGCACTACAAGAGAAATGCAGCTGTGATCAGAAGATACAGTAACAGCAAGTCATTTGAAACTCTGTTAAGTGCAGTCTCTGTATGATAGGTTCTAAATCCTGACTGAATTTCTTCATATATATAATTTCTCTGTAAAAAATAACATAGTTAGGAGGACACTACCTGTTCTAGTATTTCCAAAATAAATGGGAGATTTGAAATCGACTATATTTAGCCAATTATCCTGGATCAAGCTGTGGTTTCTTTAAAACCAGCGGTATAACTGATAGCTGCCATTTTAAAGTTTCTTGGGACATGGCCTAAGGATAATGAGGAGATAATCATATTAAAAAGAGGTTATCATATTACAGGAAACACCTCGTTTAGGAGTTTAGTCAGTATTGGATCTAGCATACATGTTGTTGGTTTTTATGTATTGATAATTTTTGTTAGCTCATCCTGACCAATAACAGCGAAGAAAGTTGCTCATAAGGACTAAATTTAGTCTTCTGGGGTGCTGTGGCAGACAGATGCGTAATTCCAATTTTGTTTCTGATGATTATGATTTTATCAGTAAAGAAATTAATTAAGTCATTACTACTATTTCTGCAATGGAATATTTGTCTCAATTGAAGTTTGAACCAATTTAGCCATAGTACTGAATAAACATCTAAGATTTTTGTGGTTATTTTCTATTGGCTATTTTCTATGGTTATTGCTCAAATATGCAGACCTGGCAGTTTTTAGAGCCTGTCTGTAGTTAGAGACACTATTCTTCCATGCACTACAAAATACATCTAATTTTGTACTCTTCCACTTATGCACCATTTTCAGAGCTGCTCTCTTGAGAGCATGAGTCATTGTACCATGGTGCACTATTTTTCGCTTTAACTTTCTTTAATCAAAGGGGGGCAACACTATCTAGAGTGCTAGAGAAGACTGTATCCATTTTTTGTGTGATAACATCAAGTTCTTCTGAACTTTTTGGTCTACTGAGTATTTGAGACAAATCTGGATGATTATTAGTGAAGCCATCTGTAACAAGGAAGGACACTGGGAACTGGATTCTTCAAACACAAGTAGGGAAATTTTAATTGACCACTTCTCCGGTTAACAGCTTCACAATAACTCATCAGCTTCACAGTAAAGTTCTCGACCCAATCTCTCTCTCTCTCGATCTGGTGCTGGCATGGTCCCTTTATGCCACTCTCCCCAATCTCACTACAATTAGAGACAGGTGTTAGTCATAATTTGGCTCAGGTGTATGCACCCTTACCACTCTCTCTCTCCCTCGACGGACACTCGACCATGCCCCCGCTGCCACACCATCTTTAGTAGTTGAAAGAATAGTTCTACCTAAATGATAATATTACGTAGATTGAGTTACCTTTGCTAAGCGAAGCATACAAGAGACAAGGTATTGATCTGAGATAGCATCGCTTTGTGGCAGAATTTCTATATTATCAACATCAATACCATATGTCAAAATTAGATATAGCGTATTCATTTTGAAATGGGTTGGACCTGTCAAATTTTATCTAACTCCAACAGAGTTGAGTGCATCCCAGTGTATCATTTTCTATATGTTATTTGCCTTAAACCACAGCAACTACTAGATCTGACAGAAAATCAGCAAATTCTCGATGGAATTCAGAATATGGCCCTGGTGGTCTATATAATGTTGCAAGAACAAAATACGACAAAAGATTTTTAATATATATCTGACAGTGTCACATTAAGTGACCATTAAGTGACCATTATCCATTGAGCAATTGCTGTGCCAACCACAGCATAGTGACCAAGTTGCAATATGTAGTGCTTCACACAGCATGTATTTAGCATGCTAACATATTCTAGACCTAATGTATCTTGCTCTTAATCTAATATCTTGTGATAGAAGAGAACCAATGGAGGAGCCCAGTACCTTTTTACCATCACATTACTGACTTTTACACATAGAGTAATCAGTAACACTTAACAATAAGGTTTATTTGGGAAGTAAGGAATAATTGACGACATAGTAAGGAAAACTCACAAGAGCGTTTTAGGGATGAAATCAAAACATTTTTTGAGAGAAAACCCTCAGTGATGTCTTAAGGTGTGATATACCGTTGTATAAGCAGAATAATTGACTCTTAAGGTGAGTCAATTTTAAATTTGTGTTGAATTATTGAAAAATGATGCTCTGCTGTGGTTCGTGACCGCATTACCACCTCGGGTGTGCATTATTTTTCAATAATTCAATGAGCCGGAGTCAATTATTCTGCTTATACCATGGTATATCACACCTTAAGACATCATTCAGGGTTTTTTTATCAAATTTATCAAGACATTTTCTAAAATGCTCTTGTGAGCGGAACTACTTTCTTCCTCCACAGCTTCAGCATCTTGCTTTAATACAGTTCAGTAACACCGTAGTGTGTGTGTGTGTGTGTGTGTGTATGTGTGTGTGTGTGTATGTGTGTGTGTGTGTGTGTGTGTGTGTGTGAGAGAGAGAGAGAGAGAGAGAGAGAGAGATAGAGATAGTGAGTGAGAGAGAGAGAGAAACAGTGAGATTGCAATTGGAATTACTTGTGTTTAAAGTGGCTCTCGTCAGGAATAACATTGCTTCAAATTGCCAAGATGTAGGTTAGATATACTTCTCATCAGCAGCAAGTGTCACCATTCTTGAACAGCTTTTGCATTGCTAAACAACTGTGCGCGACAGTGATTTCCACTATAGCTATGTGAGGCTGGTTAAGGCAAAATACATTGAAACATTAAAAGTTGCACATATTAAAAGTTACTTTGGATAATAGAAACTGTTTTATTGATCAAGTCGTGGGGATGCGTCTCTGTTTGTTGTTCGTGACTCGAGTTTATATGTGATGTGTGCGTGTGTGGGCAGGTTTAAGTGGTTTATGCGGACTTTTTTTTAGGTTACAATCTGGTAATTACAAGGGTATTATGCTATAAATGTGGTTTATGGTGACATTTCTAGAGTCCCCATAATTCAAATCACTTAAAAAACATATTAAACTGTTTTATTGAAAATGTAAAAATGCAGAAAGTTTCTTGTGAGGGTTAGGTTTAGGAGTAGGTTCGTAGTTCATACAGTATAAAAATAATTATGTCTATGGAGAGTCCTCATAATGATAGCTCCACCAACATGCAGTGTGTGTGTGTGTGTGTGTGTGTGTGTATGTGCGCACGCGTGTGTGTGTGCATGCACGTACGAATATGTATGTGTGAACATGTGTAATTGCCTGTGAGACGAGGCAGTGCAAGAGTGCTTTTCAAAATTAATTTAAATACATTTAGGATATTATAGACACTGTTTGTCATTCTTATCTGATATACTTAACCAATGTCTTTTTTTGTTAATTGGTTATTGGTTGTGGTTGTCTGTACGGCTCTATGAAATAACTGAAATAAATTGGCAAAGTGATATGGAACCATAATGCGGTCAAGACCTGTAACTACTTCATAGCCATGCGTTTATTGGAAAATAATTGCACACCTTAGAACATCCATCAGCCAATCAGAATCAAGCATTCAACAGACCCGTGGTATAACATTATTTAATATATAGGATTAACAATAAATAATTATTTTTACAGTATGTTTTAATCTTGGTTAATGTTAATTTATAAAAAATACTGGTGTCTGTTATTATTTAATGCTAGTTAATTCATGTTAACATATAGAAAATGTATTAATGTATGTTGAAATTAACATCAGCCAATATTATATTGTTCATTTACATTAACAAATGTAGTTAACAATTGTTTACATATAGAACCTTATTATAAAATGTTACCCAAGAATCATGAAGGGAAAATAACTAGCTGTTATATAAATTAATCCTTAATACACTAAAATATTTTTTGGATTTAAACTCAATATCTGTTACTTCTAGACACTCACTATTTTACAAATTGGTTAAGGACACACAATATGGCAAAATTGGTCAAAAGCATCCATCCATCCTTGTACCACCTATTGAGAAAAAGGGGGTTCCGGAAAGGTTGTAGGTAATAGGGTAAAAGGTAATAACATTGTTCATGTTGGGAAAAGAAGCAGCAAGCGTGTAAAGACAGACCTGGTTCCTACAGGAGTGCAGGACCAGCTGCAAGCACAGGGTGTGAAGTGTAGGGTTTCCTCTGAACATGGAGACTGCCAGTTTGAGGGCTGTGCTTCACAGGAGTACAGGACCAGCTGCAAGCACAGGGTGTGAAGTGTAGGGTTTCCTCTGAACATGGAGACTGCCAGTTTGAGGGCTGTGCTTCACAGGTATGCCACAGACACTGGGGACGTTCATGTTTCAGCTCACACCAGACCACCTGGGATGCTTATCTCCCTGAGGAGTACCATGTCTCTCTCTCTCTCTTGGTCTCTCTCTCTCTCTCTCACACACACACACACACACACACACACACACACACAAACACACATGTTGGTTTCTTAATAAGATAAAAGCAATAAACCAGGAGAGGTCATGTGTTACAGTGATTTTATTACGGCTAAGAGATGTTTTTAGGCATAATGCAAAGTGGAGTGCCTAAAACTCTCTTACATGTGGTAAAATCATTCAGTGCGTTTACATGTGCAGTTGTAATCAAGCTACAGCAGCTTTTTGCATAATCGAACTACAGTCTTCATCTGCCTGTAAAATTATAAATGACAAAATTGATAATTATACAGTATATTTGAATGATGGACATCAGCTGAGGAAGTGTTCAATGTGAACACTTGACCCAGTCCTACTAATGCACTGTCTTCACTCTTTCAACAAACATTAATTCAAAAAAACTCCATTAATTATTTACTTCTCTGAGCAAAACTGAAACTTTGTGTTGCAGCATGCACATTTTATTTTATTGCATTATGATTCACATTTGCTGTTTTCCTAATTTGTACAGTAAGCTGCATTGGATAAAAGCATCTCTAAGTGAATAAATGTAAATGTTAAATACATGTCACGTATCACCTTGCAGACTATGCTGAGGACAATTGTGGTCTGATTAATGTGTATAATTGCTGGATGATTTAGAAAGCTCAAGCAACAACGGTATGATAAAAGACACCAATCTTTAAAAAACAGTTAAATTCATCATGTATAGCAAAATTAATAAACTGTTCTTCAGCCAAATAATACAGTAGTTATCCCAACTGTTGGAATTTGTGGTTGCTAAGTAATGTAACAAATTAATAGCACTAATTAATTAATAATGTGCAGTCACAAGTTTAGGTCTATACAAAGGCTTCGAGCGAGAATTTAGAGTTGGATCTACCAGTTTTATAAAATGATATGTATTATATTTATTTAGTTTAGTTATTTGTTTAGATATTTAATATAGTCTACTTCTAAACCCAACCCATACACAAACCTGTTGATATAATTTGATTTGAAGCAAAACATGATTTTATTAGCCTTTCATACTGCGTTTAACTATATTTGTGAGGACATATTAGGTGAACATGCACACACATATTCTTCTCACATACCCACATTAATACATGGGGCCACACACATCATGTTCACATACACACCATTGACAGCCACACACATCTCATCTCCATGCATAACTCTCACACACAATCACTCTTACACACACAAACTAACTGACACACTCACCAGGCGTGTCAGTCAAACAGACGACCTCATAATGAGTAGATGTGCTCGGGTCATTGACCCATGTCTGCTGTGGGCAGGTTTGTGTGTGCTGGAAGAATGAAGGGGGTGTCATCCGGCCAGCAGGCTGCTTGACCCCTCATGGCCCCACTGCTATCTGCAGTCACAGATCAATGCTCTCCAGCTCTCATGCTCCACGTTTCATCACGCTACTGCTCACAATGCCTCGCTCAGTATCAGTTCCTGTGTGTGTGCAACACTTCATACGATTATAAGTGTAAGTGTTAATTATAAGAGTGATTTTACTTACTAATAATCTATTTACATTTTATTTACATTTCAAACCCACTGATACCATATAAGCCCAACTTTAACTAAACTCAAAAAAGCGAACCTGAAAATATAAGTATCCAGGGTTACGTAATAGATCATGTTGTGTTCTGTTAAAGCTCACTTCAAGGGGGCTTGAAGCCAGAAATGTCCTTGGCTGTGGCATCTTGGTTAAGATTCACCATTGACAGTTTTTGATCCACCGCTCCACATCATTATACATGCCAACCCAGACGCATCGTTGCCTGAACAGTTTTAACCTGCGCTCAATACCCTGATGACCCATACTCTCATGAAAACTTTTAAGGACCTGTTCTTTTAGACATGAGGGTAAGAGCAGCTGTTGATATTCACCACAATGTTGGTAATTCACAATGCGATAAAGCAAGCCATCACACTCTCTTACACACTTCTACTGCTTTAACAGTAACAGTACAGACTTTGAAGGACTAGATCTCTCACAAGTGTTGGGCTATTGTTTACATTCCCAATAGGTTCTGAAAGAACTGAGAGTGGGATCTTTCATTTGAAAATCCTTATTTCAGCTGTTGTATGACTGGCAGATTATTCATACTTCTGTGAGGGTTACTGTCTTCCTTTACTCCACACTAGTCAGGCTCTAAGGCTGTTCCTTTGTTTATTATATTTCAGATGGCAATGCAGTCATCATAATCTGCATCCTCTGGAGTGGCAGGCACCCCTGCTGATGGCTGCCTAGAGAGGCATCAGCAGCTGCATTATGCCGTCCTGGGCATTATTTCCCTTCAAAAATAAAGACGGCTAATTGAGCAAACAATCTTTACTCAATTGCACAGAGATTGGCCATTTTAGATGGCATAGTGTGTTGATATCTGTGATGACCAAAAACTTAACCCAGCAGATAACCACAGAATCTTTCAGAGATAGCCCACTTGAGAGCCAGTACCTCAAGCTTCATGCCACTGTCATTTCTGTCATTCCTTTCTGCTTTACGAAGTCTCTTACTGGCATAAGATATGTGTGGCAGGCCTTAATTTCTGCCACCCTGGTGCCAATGAATACTTTAAAGCAGCAGGATTCAGAGTGCAGCCAGGACAAGACAGTAGTAGAGTCTGTCCAAAGGGTGGTCTCTTGCTCCAGCACACTGAGTTGTGCCCCTATCAGGGCTGCACAGAGCTCTAATCTAGGCATTGAATGCAGTCGCTTTGGTGCAATTATTGAGTAAGCCATAATGAAGGAGATATAGTGTTGATCTTCACTGTTTACCATTCTCAAGAAGGCTACCAAACCATAAGATTGCTCTGATGCATTGCAAAACACATAAACTGTTTGACACTGTTCTCATTCATTGCAGAAGATACATATGCTCGAGGAAAGCTAATTCTTGGGAGGACTTGCATTTCTCTCTCCAATTCTTTCCAGGCTTTTAACAGATCTTGTGGTAATAGCGGATCATCCCAGTCTCTGTGTTTGTCCCAAAGCTGTCACACCAGTATTTTAGCTGGGGTAGTGTATGGGAAGATGAATATGAGCCGGTCATACTGACATCATAGTTCACAGGCTGATGTTTGTATCTCAGGGTGTCAGTTGGACAGTGCCAGCTGAGTCCTAAGGCTGATTCAGGGTAATCTATTCTGTGTTGAGCAAGCCAGAGTTCCAGCCTGTCTGACTGAGCTTCATTGGGCACATGACTGATAACGCTTGGCACATTACAGGCCCACTGGCAGAGCTCAAATGCCCCGGATGACCCTTAACCTATCTACAAGAATTCTGGAATTCTCTCCATTAATGATAATACTGGAAGAATGGATCAGTGTTTTGGAAGAGCTAAAAACCAGTTGCTTAGTCTTTGAAATATTAATGTAAAGAAAGTTATCATCACACCATGTACTAAAAAATGCTATGGAGCGTCGATAGTCCAAAAAATAATCATTGTCCTTATTAAGCTGTGCAAGAATTTTTCAAGACCCTACCTGGAATTCCATCTGGCATGGGAGCCTTATTTGGTTTACACCTAATAAGCTGGAAATAGGCATCCTGCTTAGTTAGAAGGAACTCATAATCCAACTCATGAGAAGGCAGAGTCCAAAAGGCTATTATACTCCGCTGAAAAATCAGAGTTATTAAAATGGGCATAAAAATTATTACGATTAACAGCAAAGGTGGTTGGATCTATTACAGAAATAGTCCGTTTAACGGCTTGTCCAGTAAGAGACCTGACTTGCTGAAAACCTGTTTGTGTTCATATTTGCAAAATCCTGCCCCAATTTGTTTTTATACTTTTTTTAACCTTAAAGATTTCATTTTTTGATGTACTGATTTATCATTTTGAGACCAGCAAAGTCCTTCTGCATAAAGGCTAGTTTTCTCTTGTGGAAAATATATTTTATATATTTTAGTTGATACATGGTTTTGTATTTGGGTATGTTCTGATAATCTTTACCTGTATTAAAGGGTTACTTCAGGATTTAGCATTAAGCTTTGTATCAGTAGAAAACCAGTAGTATTTTCGAATTACCGAGCTCCCCCCCCCCCCATATCCCCCTGAGACGAGAGATTTATTTATTTTTAGTCTGGAAAAAATCCTCCGATGACGCAAAAATCGTCATTTTGCGTCATCTGAGGATTTTTGGGCCAGAGGCTTAAACCTACAGCCAGTATTCCGCATGTTTTCACCACGCCCATATGGGGCGGGATCTCACTCACAGAATGTGAAGATAGTGTCAGCCATCTTTCTGTAGAAGCTAAGAAAACAGGCTCTTGCTCTGTGTAGAAAGTTTGTATACAAGTAGGCTAATCACAATGACGGAAGGTAGTTTTGAAGTTGAAATGGCAGAAGGGGATTTCGAAGATCTGTTGCGAGAATCTGATGCTCGCGGCTACCTGTACAAGCCGCAATACAGCGATGAACAGAGGCGGCTGGAGCAGCTGCTGTAGCAGGGGAGCAAGACCTGCTTGGCAGGCAGGAGGAAGAGCCCGGCCAGACTCGAGTTGGGGCGGACTGGTGGTGTCAGTGCTCTCGCTGTGCGCCTATGGAAACAGATAGAGTGTCCTATTGCTGTCGCGATTTTCAGCGATGCCATTTTCTTCTGGACGAGATCGCTGAATCCGCTGATGAAACTGCACCGCTAACTTAAGCATGTATAACTGAGCACCCAAGTTTTGTACCACACATGGACAGGGGAGTCCTGGAAACTTATTTTAGGATCCCGAAGATAAATTGGAAACGCCAGCCAAAGCCCACAGGGACAAACGGACGGCTTAGTGTAAAGTGAGTATTTTGTTTGTTTTTCTTTTTGTTACTAAGACGTCATGTACAGAGTTTGGACACCCGGAATTATAATGTTCTTCCCGCGTAGTCAGTCAATTTATCAACTAACTCACGATTTATAGAGTCACGATGTATCAAAGCAAGCCTAGTTGAATCATATTATCAGATACTGCCGCCTGTAACCTGTAGGCGTGGTTTGGGAGTGGCCTCGTAAGGGCAGCAAAGCAAGTGCATTCTGGGAGTTGTTGTCTTTCAGCCACATGTGTAAAAAATACATTTTCTGCCTTTTCTCAGTCTAGAATGCTTCAAATTCAAAAATAATTTCACATTTATACTATATAAATGACCAATTTTAAATACACATTCATCTTCCCAGAGGTGAAGTATCCCTTTAAGGAATCCATACAGAATTTTAGATAATCAGTAATAACTGAAGTCTGCACATCTAGCTCTCCCTCGAAGACTTCCCAGTCTGTACAAGCAAAGCAGCCTTGAAGGCATGCAATAGCATCCTCCGACCATTGAGGGATGCTGTGTATTACCAGCCTGCATTGTTTCAGCCGTTGTTTGTAAACAGGAAGTAAATGGATAACATTATGATCCGCTAATCCTAGTGGTGGGAGATCTCTAGTTTTATAGGCTTCTGAGATATTACTGTAACACAAATCTATAGTTGTATTAAATCATGTTGGTACATCTCCATATTGGTTGAAGGCTGGCAATGAGTAATCAAGCCGACAGCTGTTAAAGTCACCAAGAAATAGTACTGGATCATCTGGATACTTGCTGAGCATAGCCTGTAGTACATCAACCTGCCACAGTTTCTCAACATTTTGAAAAGATCTGACACTTGAGGAATGATTGATGTCAGTAAGCACTGCTGGGGGCAAACAAACTGCTCAACACACCTTGTTGGGCCCTGTAGAGTCTATCCCAGCCTGGCCTTAATAGCTGCAAGCTCTCCAGGGAGTTCACTGGCTTTATGGGAGTGATTACGTGAGCGAGGTCAGCACCAATGAAGAGTAGAGGCTGAGCATTCTCAAATACCTTGATCGGAATGCCAACAAGGTGTTTGTACTTTGCTTGCAATTTGATATCCATGGGATGAGAATGTGTGGCCAGGCCAAGATGATTTGCAGTGAATGCCCCTGTTATATGAAAGGTGTGCTTTGGCTTTTCCACTGGAGAAATTCGAAATGACAATGTGGACACAGTGCAGTGTATGAATGTCTTGTTGTATGGCCCGCAGAGCAAGAATCTCTGGCTCCCCCTGCAGGCCTAAGTGGTGAGCAGCATCCAATAAGAGCATATGTATCTAGAGTGTGCGGGCCATGCTGAAGTAACACTGATAACATTGAGTAGCACACAACTGCCATCTACTGGCCTGTCTAAGTACAGTTCTTCAGTGGAAGTAATAACCAGACAGCTTTCCTCCTTTGCTGGCTTTGTTGCCCCCTTGGGGGTTTGAGCATTAATGTCACGCAGAACTTGTAATTGTTTTCCTTGACAGATACTGCATGGCTTTCTCAGGTTGCACTGTGCTGCTTGGTGGGGTTTAGCACATTGCCAGCATCTTTTATTTACCAGAATCCACTCCGATAACTGATCTCTTCAGTGTTACGCAACCTTTGAGCATTGGCTTATGAAGTGTTCTGAGTTATTACAGAATGGGCAGTAAGGCTTTGCTTTGCTCTTCTTGTTCAGGTTTGCATGCACTAACAGATCTTCTTTCTCCAAAGACTCTTTGGCTCCATGTAGAACAGTGATTGTCCATCTTTTTTGGCGATTCTCATATTTAGGTACTTGTCCATCCTTTGTAGTCTTTGAATTTGACTGCCCATCATACTTTTGGAACCAGGACTCATATTGCAGCCACTCAGAGAGATCAAGTAGAGTATATATAGTTCCTGGATGATGGAGTTTGCTGCGCCTAAACTCTGATCTCATCTCTGGAGGTAGCTTACTCAGCAAACATGCTACATGAGATCCACAATGCAGCTCTATCTCTCCCGGTGGGCCAAGGGATTTAAGCATGCCTACTAATACATGGATCTACAGTGCAAATTTCTCAAAGGCATCTTGATCACCATGGCAGATATCAGGTGAGTGCATGACACTGGCTATTTTGCTAAGTGCCATATGATGGGGCTGGCCAAATTTCAGATTGAGAGCTGTTATTGTGTCAATGTAATGTGTAGGGGAGTTCAGATAAGAATCTGCAATCAACCTGGCCTCTTCTTGTCTTACATGATCTTCCAGGATTTGGTATTTGAAGAGCTCTATCCCATCTGGGGACAAAAGATTTTCCAGAGCAATCTTTAATCTATCAAATTCACTAGGGTTTCTATGACTGAAAAGGGGGATTGATGGCATTGGCCCAGCTCAGTGGTGCAAACAGTATTGTGCCTTGAATACACTGAAGGTTTTGGATTTGGCCTTTGGGAAGCATACAGTTGTGATATTGATGCTGGAACTGCTCTGGGTTGTAAGCAGGGTTAGCTCTCAGAGGCTGCTCCTGGGCATGGCTCATATGCTGGCTTGTGGAGTCATGAATCATCCTGCTTGTCTTTGATGGGCTATATTCAGTGTGTGGAGAGCTTACTGTGTGTGCAGCAGGAGGCTTACTCTGACTGACAGCAGGTTGTTTCAATATTTTAAGCTCACTCATCATCTTCTTCAAGAGGATAAGGGGTTCACTGCTGGCTGAGTGTGGCTGTTGGCGCTGATCCTCTTTATCTGGCAATGGATCCTCATATTCATCATTCTACTCACTGGAGAACATCTCCTCACTGGGTGAAGGTAAAAACCTATGGTCTAAGGGGGTAGATCAGGAACACATAACTATTATGGCTTATATTGTGGCTGGTTAGGTAGTCTACTTAAGGGTGCGCACTGTCTCTGCTAGTAATTTTTTATATCCCCTTTTCTCCCAATTTGGAATGCCCAATTCCCACTACTTAGTAAGTCCTCGTGGTGGTGCGGTTACTCAACTCAATCTGGGTGGCAGAGGACAAGTATCAGTTGCCTCCGCTTCTGAGACTGCCAATCCAATTATCACATGGCTCACTGTGAATGGGTCATGATTACTCTCCATGATCCACACACAACTTACCATGTGCCCATTGAGAATGAGAGCCACTAATTGCGACCAGGAGGAGGTTACCCCATGTGACTCTACCCTCCCTAACAACCAGGACAATTTGGTTCCTTAGAAAACCTGGCTGGAGTCACTCAGCACACCCTGGATTCTAACTCGTGAATTCAGGGGTGGTAGTCAGCATCAACACTCACTGAGCTACTCAGGTCTCTCTGCTACTAATCTTAACTCAGATCTGGTCTCTCTGAATTCGGCTAATGTGAAATTCAGGTGCTCTTTGCTCTGGTGTAGCACAGTCTGGAAATCTAAAGGTATATCTTTCTACACAGAAGGCCTGTAGTTAAGATTTGATACTTTATTTCTATCAGCATATGTTCTCCCTCTGTACTGATGGGCTAGCTGAATTTCAGAACCAGATCTGTGGCTGTACTGACTCAACTCACTGTTCTGGTCCTCCTCTCTGTAGGCAGCATCCCTCAGTGATGGCAGCTAAGAGAGGGGGGTGTCATCTTTGCAGATCCCTCCTCCTGAGATAACTAATCTTCTTTCCCATGCCTACTGTTTCATGGTACAGGTACAGTTGAAGTCAGAAGTTTACATACACTTAGGTTGAAGTCATTAAAACTAATTTTTAACAAACACTCTTACCCACATCTACTTTGTGCATGACACAAGTAATTTTTCCAACAATTGTTTACAGACATATTTTTTCACTTTTTTATTATTTACAATAAACCAAAAAAAATATTGTTTATAATTAAACAAACAGTGTCACAAAGCGGCCCCAGGATAGCGTGAGGGTCAGTTTGTGAGGGAAAACAAATAGTGATGGCTCTACCCACAACAGCACTGCCATGCAAGGTGTAATTTATTTACAGCACTGAAGATACAGTATATACAGTATTAAGTTCAAAACCCCGAAATACAAAGTGTCAAAGAAACAAACTGGAAAACAAAGATTAAAAAAATATATATGTACAAAAATATACTCTATATACCCACTTCGGTAGATTGCTCACAGCACCACAATTGCACGGTCAATCAAATCAAAATCAAATCAAATCACTTTATTGTCACACTACTGTGTACACGAGTGCAACAGTAGGTGAAATTCTTGTGTGCAGTTCCGAGTAACATAGCAGTCATGACAGTGACGAGACATAAACCACTTTACAATAAACAACATATTTACACAAAACAATTTACATAACAAATGTACACATACTTACACAACAATTTACATAACAAATGTACACAATACACACAATGTAGAATACACATACACTAGATACGGGTATAAATATATATAAACACTAATTGAATTGGGAGAATATATTGACAGAGTGATGATTAATAAAGTGCAGTGCTGATTGTTGATCGTGAGAGATCATGTGTTCAAAAGTCTTATTGCTTGTGGGAAGAAGCTGTCATGTAGTCGGGTGGTGCGGGTCCTGATGCTGCGATACCGCCTGCCTGATGGAAGCAGTGAAAGCAGCCCATGACTCGGGTGACTGGAGTCTCTGATGATCCTCCGAGCTTTATTCACACACCGTCTGTTATATATATTCTGGAGGGAGGGAAGCTCACCTCCGATGATGTTTCTGGCAGTTCGCACCACCCTTTGCAGGTCTTTGCGGTTGTGGGCGGTGCTATTGCCGTACCAGGCGGTGATGCAGCCAGTCAGGATGCTCTCTACAGTACTGGTGTAGAACCGTGTGAGGATGTGGTGGTTCATTCCGAACTTCCTCAGCCGTCTCAGGAAGAAGAGGCGCTGGTGAGCCTTCTTCACAACGGCCTCAGTGTGGACGGACCATGTGAATTCCTCAGTAATGTGGACACCGAGGAACTTGAAGCTGCTGACTCTCTCCACCGGTGCTCCATTAATGGTGATGGGGCTGTGTTCTCTGTCTTTCTTCCTGAAGTCCACCACAAGCTCCTTGGTTTTACTGACGTTGAGGAAGAGGTTGTGCTCCTGACACCAGCGTGTCAGAGTGTGCACCTTCTCTCTGTAGGCCATTTCATCATTGTCAGTGATCAGACCTACAACCGTCGTATCGTCAGCAAACTTAATGATGGCACTGGAGCTATGTGTTGCCACACAGTCATGTGTGTAAAGGGAATACAGGAGTGGGCTGAGAACACAGCCCTGCGGGGCTCCAGTGTTGAGGGTCAGTGATGAGGAGATGTTGCAGCCCATTCTAACCACCTGACGTCTGCCTGACAGGAAATCCAGGATCCAGCTGCACAGCGAGCTGTTTAAGCCCAGAGCCCGGAGTTTCTCATCAAGCTTGGAGGGCATTATGGTGTTGAATGCTGAGCTGTAGTCTACAAACAGCATTCTCACATATGTGTTCCTTTTTTCCAGGTGGGAAAGAGCAGTGTGTATTGTAGATGCAATGGCATCATCAGTGGAGCGGTTGTTACGGTAGGCAAACTGCAATGGGTCCAAAGAGGTGGGCAGAACAGAGCAGATGTGATCTCTGATCAACCTCTCAAAGCATTTGCTGATGATGGGGGTGAGGGCAACAGGACGCCAGTCATTTAAGCAAGTGATTTTTGATTGCTTCGGTACAGGCACAATGGTTGATGTTTTGAAGCATGTGGGGACTACAGATAGGGAGAGGGACAGGTTGAAAATGTCCGTAAAAACACCAGCCAGTTGGTTCGCGCATGCTCTGATGACGCGGCTCGGAATGCCGTCTGGACCCGCGGCTTTACGGATGTTCACCCGTCGAAAGGATCGGGTTACATCCGCAACAGAGACGGAGAGTGAACCATCATCTGTAGTATCGGCTGCGAGTGCTCTCTCTGTGAGGGCGGTGTTGTTGTCCTCGAAACAAGCATAAAATGTATTAAGCTCATCCGGGAGAGAGGCAGCAGTGTTCATGGCGGAGTTTTTATTCCGTTTATAGTCCGTGATGGTGTTAATTCCCTGCCACATACTTCTGGAGTCAGTGGTGTTGAACTGTTCTTCAATTTTGTGCCTGTACTGGCGTTTGGCTGCACGGATGGAGTTACGGAGGGCATAACTGGCTTGTTTACGCTCCTCCGCGTTCCCAGAATTGAAAGCGGTGGTCCGCGCAGTAAGTGCCGCGCGAACATCGGCGTTAACCCAGGGTTTCTGGTTGGGGTAGATCCGTATATTTTTTGTCGGAACAACGTCCTCTACGCACTTTCTGATGAAACACGTTACGCTATCAGCGTAAACCTCGATGTCGTCATCGGAGGCAGACCGGAACATCTCCCAGTCCGCGTGATCAAAACAGTCCTGTAGCGCAGAGTCTGATTGGTCCGACCAGCACTGGATCATTCTAATGGTGGGTGACTCCCGTTTCAGTTTCTGCCTGTAAGCGGGCAGAAGCAGAACGGAAGAGTGGTCAGATTTGCCAAATGGTGGGCGGGGGAGGGATTTGTAGCCATCCCGGAAAGGAGAATAGCAATGATCCAAAACCCGGTCCCCTCGTGTGTTAAGCTGAAGCGGTCGTGTTTGACTTGGTTAACAAAAAGACAAACATTTGAGTCTGGCCTCCCCTTTTATAGGCCAGACTCTGCCCCTTCTATGGACATCCCATTTCTTGGGGAATTAAAATCAATTGTGGCAGCGGGGGCGTGGTCAAGCGCCCGTCCGAAGGGAGAAAGCGGTAAGGGAGCTTGCACCTGAGCTAAATTATGTCTAATACCTGTCTCTAATTTCAGTGAGTATGGGGAGAGCGGCATAAAAGGGCCACAACATCGCCAGTGAGGGAGACACACACGCCAGTCTAGTGTTGGCAACCGAGCAAGCTGTCCACATTCGGAGTCTTTTTTGTTTACTTCTCTGTATTATAAAATACCTTGCTGGCACATTAAAGGCCCCTACCTGAGTGCAGAGAGAGCTGTCACCGTGTCCTTCTTTTTCCCTTCTCATATTGAACCCTTGTCACACTGGTGCCGAAACCCGGGAAAATCACCGAACATGGAAGGTCGTCCCGTAGATTCCTCCCAGCTGGCCGAAGTCCTCCAGTCCCTCGCGGCATTACATCAGAACCACCAACAGTCTCTGCTTGAGCTCCGAGAGGACCAAGACCGGCGGTTCTTTGAGATCATGCGGGCTCAAGCAGAGGACCGACACATCATCCGGAGCCTGCTCAGCCAGGAGGTCGCTCCCGCCACAGCCGCGACCCCGGACAATCGTTCCCTGTTGCCCCCGCCCACGTTACAGAAGATGGGGGCAACGGACGATCCGGAAGCATTCCTGGACTTGTTCGAACGGACCGCCGAAATTTGGGGTTGGCCGCGCGATCAATGGGCAGCCCGCCTTGTTCCTCTTTTGTCCGGGGAAGCCCAACTCGCGGCTCAACAACTGCCCGCAACGAACCTCCTGGCCTACTCGGACTTAAGGAGAGCCATCATGCAACGGGTTGGTCGGAGTCCTGAGGAACATCGCCAACTCTTCCGAGCCATGAAACTGGAGAAAGCCGACCGCCCGTTCGCGTTTGCCCAGCGGCTCCGTGATGCCTGCCGGAAATGGCTGCTAGTGGGGGACCGCGACGTCGAGGGACTGATCGATCAGGTGGTACTGGAACAGTTCATCCAACGATTGCCCAAGAAAATGGCGGAGTGGGTCCAGTGCCACTGCCCGGTGTCGCTGGAGGCGGCCGTTCAGCTCGCGGAGGACCACATGGCGGCGATCCCAAGGCCGGACGAGCTCTCTCTCTCTCTCTCTCCTCCCCCTCCCCCTGTGTTTTTTTATACTCTCTCCCATCCCCCGCCCCCCCCTCGCTCTGTCTTCTCTCCAGGGTCCGTTCCTGCCCCACGCAGGCGAGGAGTCTGGCAGAGACCTTCTACATCAGCTCACCCCCCCTCCACAACATTTAACCGCTCTCCCCCTCAGGTGGGGGCATCCGCCGACGCAGGTACGGGGTGGCGCCTGGGCTGGCCTGTTGGAGGTGCGGGGACCCGAGTCACCTCCGCGATCAGTGTCCGATGATGGAGGTGGGGACGGTGGTTCGGGTCTCCGATCCCCAGCATGCTGCCCCCGATCGGGCTGGAGCGTACCGGATTCCGGTAAGAATCCAGGGGGGTACACACCAAGCTTTGCTGGATACCGGTTGTAATCAGACCACCATCCATCAACGCTTGGTTCAACCCGGGGCTTTGAGCACAGCTAAGCGGGTAAGGGTGAGGTGTGTGCATGGGGATGTTCACAACTATCCGTTGGTGACCGTGCTGATCAAATTTCAAGGAAAAAAACATAGAGTGGAGGCAGCGGTTAGTTCCCGCCTCACCCATCCTCTGATTTTGGGGACTGATTGGCCTGCATTTAAGAATCTATTAGGGAATATTTGTGAGGATGGGTCCTGCACTAAAATAGGGAGATGTGCAATGTGCGATGCTTTGGCAGGGGAGGCGGAGCCAGGTCCGTCCTCGGCTGCTCCAAATCGAGATGACGAGGAGAGGGGCGAGGCTTTCGCCCCTCCCCTTCGCAGGGAATTCCCTGACGAGGATTTCCCTTTGGAGCAGTCGCGGGACGAAACCCTTAAGCATGTCTTCGATCAGGTGAAAACGATCGATGGTCAGCGTCTTCGGCCAGACATCGCTCTCGCACATCCCTATTTTGCAATTATAAATGACCGGCTGTATAGAGTGATGCAGGACACTCAGACCAAAGAAAATATAACACAGCTTTTGATTCCACGGAGCCACCGGGAAATGTTATTCCAGGCGACTCATTATAATCCCATGGCAGGTCATCTAGGGGAAAGGAAAACACTTCTCCGTCTAATCGCCCGTTTTTATTGGCCGGGCATTAGCGGTGACGTCCGCAGGTGGTGTGCGGCGTGCTGCGAATGCCAGCTGGTAAACCCACCGGCCACCCCAAAAGCGCCATTGCGCCCTCTTCCCTTGATCGAGGTCCCCTTCGAAAGAATTGGAATGGACCTCGTCGGGCCATTAGAACGGACAGCACGCGGACATCGCTTTGTGTTAGTCCTAGTGGATTACGCAACGCAATATCCGGAAGCAGTGCCGTTAAGCAACATCTCAGCACGTAGTGTTGCTACGGCACTCTTCAAAATAATCTCCCGGGTGGGGATTCCAAAAGAAATCCTCACCGATCAAGGCACAACGTTTATGTCACGTACACTTCGCGAACTCTATGATCTGTTGGGTATTAAATCGATTCGCACTAGCATGTATCATCCACAGACAGATGGCCTAGTGGAACGTTTTAACAAAACCCTCAAAAACATGATTCGTAAGTTCGTGCACGAGGATGCTAAAAATTGGGACAGATGGCTCGACCCCCTGTTGTTTGCAGTGCGAGAGGTCCCACAAGCCTCAACCGGCTTCTCTCCGGTTGAGCTGTTATATGGGCGACGCCCGCGTAGCGTCTTAGATGTTTTACGGGAGGGCTGGGAGGAAGGACCTTCGAATAGCAAAAACGAAATTCAATACGTTCTTGACCTCAGAGCAAAACTTCACGCTTTGGGAAAACTAACACAAAAAAATTTGCTCCGGGCCCAAGAACGTCAACGCCGGCTGTACGACAGGGGAGCGCAGCTAAGGGAATTTGCACCGGGAGATAAAGTCCTTGTATTACTTCCCACATCGAGCTCCAAATTACTCGCCAAGTGGCAAGGGCCCTTCGAGGTCACACAACGAGTGGGGGATCTCGATTATGAAGTTAAACGAACCGATAGAGGGGACGCACGTCAAATTTACCACCTCAACCTCCTTAAATTATGGAGGGAGGCGGTCCCTGTATCATTGGCCACGGTGATTCCAGAGAGGGCGGAGCTCGGACCGGAGGTAAATCCAAAACCTGATCTCAATGCCCCGGTCATTTGTGGAGACCACCTCTCCCCGTGCCAACGATCAGAGGTGGCCAGGTTGCAAAAGGAGTTTGCTGACGTGTTTTCTCCCCTACCGGGTCGCACAAACCTCATTGAGCACCACATCGAGACCGAGCCGGGGGTGGTCGTTCGTAGCCGCCCTTATCGCCTCCCCGAGCATAAAAAGAAAATTGTTCGGAACGAATTGGATGCCATGCTTGATATGGGCGTAATACAAGAGTCCCACAGCGACTGGTCTAGCCCGGTTGTTCTTGTTCCCAAGAGTGACGGGTCAGTGCGATTCTGTGTGGACTATAGAAAAGTCAACGCGGTGTCTACATTTGACGCGTACCCAATGCCCCGGGTTGATGAACTGCTCGATCGGTTAGGTACTGCTCGCTTTTATTCGACCCTAGATTTGACGAAGGGTTATTGGCAGATCCCCTTGACACCAATCTCCCGAGAAAAAACAACCTTCACTACGCCGTTCGGATTACACCAATTCGTGACACTCCCGTTCGGTTTGTTCGGGGCCCCAGCCACGTTCCAGCGTCTGATGGACCGTGTCCTCCGCCCGCACTCCGCTTACGCCGCTGCCTACCTAGATGATATTATTATCTATAGTAATGACTGGCAGCGGCATATACAACATTTGAGGGCGGTCCTGAAGTCGCTGCGGCGGGCGGGGCTCACGGCAAACCCTAAGAAGTGCGCGATTGGGCGTGTGGAGGTGCAGTATCTGGGGTTCCACTTGGGTCATGGCCAGGTGCGTCCCCAAATTGATAAGACCGCGGTGATTGTGACTTGCCCTAGGCCCAAGACCAAAAAGGGGGTGAGGCAGTTCCTGGGGCTGGCTGGCTATTATAGGAGGTTCATCCCTAATTATTTGGACGTCACCAGTCCGCTGACTGACCTCACTAAAAAGGGGGCTCCAGATCCGGTCCAGTGGTCGGAGCAGTGCCAACAGGCGTTCACACGAGTTAAAGCCGCACTCTGTGGGGGGCTGCTTTTATATTCTCCTAATTTCTCTCTCCCTTTCCTATTACAGACGGACGCTTCAGACAGAGGGCTGGGGGCCGTACTCTCGCAGGTGGTGGAGGGGGAGGAGTGCCCCGTGCTGTACATTAGTAGAAAGCTCTCCTTAAGGGAGACTAAGTACAGCACCGTGGAGAAGGAATGTCTGGCCATCAAGTGGGCGGTCCTCATGCTCCGCTACTACCTGCTGGGGCGGGCCTTCACTCTCTGCTCGGATCATGCCCCACTGGAGTGGCTCCACCGCATGAAGGATACTAACGCCTGGATCACCCGTTGGTATCTGGCTCTCCAGCCTTTTAAGTTCGAGGTGGTCCACAGACCGGGGGTGCAGATGGCTGTCACCGACTTCCTTTCCAGAAATGGGGGGGGAGTGGTAGGCAGGCCGGATGACTCCCCGGCCTGAGTCGGGCGGTGGGGGTATGTGGCAGCGGGGGCGTGGTCAAGCGCCCATCCGAAGGGAGAAAGCGGTAAGGGCGCTTGCACCTGAGCTAAATTATGTCTAACACCTGTCTCTAATTTCAGTGAGTATGGGGAGAGTGGCATAAAAGGGCCACAACATCGCTAGTGAGGGAGACACACACGCCAGTCTAGTGTTGGCAACCGAGCAAGCTGTCCACATTCGGAGTCTTTTTTGTTTACTTCTCTGTATTATAAAATACCTTGCTGGCACATTAAAGGCCCCTACCTGAGTGCAGAGAGAGCTGTCACCGTGTCCTTCTTTTTCCCTTCTCATATTGAACCCTTGTCACATCAATATTCCATCAAACTTCACCTACATACAATAGACACAGGCTTAAACACAAATCCTCATATAAACATAATAAAACACAAAAATAAACAAAAACACAATAACACATATAACTGACACTTTCTTCCTTATTTGTCAGTCCCTCTACAAACAACACAAATGGTTTTGCTGGACTTCAAGGGTAGTGCGCCAGCGTGGCTCAGTCGATCGGTTTCACCGACTACACCAAAATAGTTGCGACACACGACAAACAAATTACAGAATACACGACACAAACGTGACAAAATGCATGTGGTGTACAATGCATGATGGGGATATGACTGCAACAAGGGACTGCCCATGTGCTATTGGGGCTGCGTGTGCACCTGCTCTGCAGACAACCAAATGGAGAGGAAGGGAAATCAGTGTGGTAAGTATGAGTGCGGTGCGGTAAGTGTGTGTGTTTGCGCTGTACCCAGCGGGGATATCTACTTCATCACATCACCTCCCCCTTCTCTTGGCCTCGTAGTGTGTGGGTACAGCGACAGGTAGTCATCCTGGTCTCTGCCGCACCTTGAACTTATAGGGTTGGAGTCTTAGGTACCATCTCATTACTCTGGAGTTTTGGTCCTTCATTGTTAGTGCTCTATGGTCTGTCTCCAGATTAAACTCCCTTCCCAGGAGATAATATCTTTAACATTTGAGGCACCACTTGATGGCGAGACACTCCTTCTCCACAGTCGAGTACCTGTCCTCCCTGGGCAGCTTCTTTCTGATGAGACATTGAGACACTGTTTTTTCTGCTCCCACCTCCCTCTATGCCAGGACAGCCCCAACTCCTGTGGCTGAGGCATCTATCTTGACCAGGAATCTATAGTTGAAGTCAGGACTTTGTAGAACCGGGCTGGAGAACATCTTCTCTTTGATAATTCTGAAGGCTGCCTCACAGTCCTCGGTCTACTCAATCGGACTCCTTGCTGCTTTCGCAGCAGGTTAGTAAGTGGTGTAGCGATGGTGGCAAAGTCAGGAATGAACCTCCTTTACCAGCCCACCAGGCCTAGAAAGGATCTCATCTCCTTCTTTGTCTTAGGCCTTGGGCTCCTTCATACAGCTTCCACTTTGTCCACTTGGGGTCCCAGCTTGCCGTTGCCCAGGTGATACCCAAGTTAACTGGTTTCCTGCCTTGCCTACTCACATTTCTTGAGGGTGAGTCCTGCCTCTTTGATTCATCTCAGGGTATCTTCCAAACGTTCCTCCCAGGAGTTACTGAAGATTACCATTACATCCAAATAAGCAGATGCCCAGCCCTCACATCCCTGAAGAACTTGGTCCATCAGTCTTTGAAATGTGGAAGGTGCCCCATGTAGGCCAAAAGGAAGAACCGAAAACTGGTATAGCCCCATCAGTGTTCTGAAACTGTCTGGAGTCGTTATTGAGGGGCACCTGCCAGTACCCCTTGCATACGTCCAGGGTGGTAATATATCAAGCCTGTCCAATTCTCTCCAACAACTCATCTATTCATGGCATGGGATAAGCATCAAAACGAGACTGTGCATTCAGCTTGCAGAAGTCTATGCAGACACGTAGCGTTCCACCTGTCTTTGGGACAATGACTACTGGACTGCTCCTCTCAATTCTGGATGGCTCAATCACTCCTATTTCAAAGATAATCTCAAATAAAGTTTTATAACCTCAAAGATAATCATTAATTATTAAAATTAATGGAACATTGATTAGAATTAACACTAGCTTAGACAAAGTTCCAGGTCGCACGCTCAAGTCATGTGCTGACCAACTGGCGGGGGTGTTCACCAGCATCTTCAATCTGTCTCTGCAGCAGGGTGTAGTCCCAACATGCCTAAAATCAACTACTATTATTCCTGTGCCTAAAAAACGGTCAATAAAATGTCTGAATGACTATCGCCCAGTTGCTCTGACACCAATTATCATGAAGTGCTTTGAGAGATTGGTTCTTTCATACATCAAAGCCAGCATCCCTGCTGACCTGGACAGCTTACAGTTTGCTTACTGTAAGAACAGATCTGCAGAGGATGCAATCTCAATCGCACTTCACACCAGTCTTACTCATTTGGAGCATCCCAATACATATGTTAGGATGCTATTTGTAGATTTCAGCTAGGCATTTAACACCATCGTGCCATACAAACTTGTAAACAAGCTGAATGACTTGGGTCTAAACACCACACTTTGTTCATGGATCTTGGATTTCCTCACTAACAGA
Source organism: Moxostoma hubbsi (assembly GCA_032164185.1). NCBI lineage: Eukaryota > Metazoa > Chordata > Actinopteri > Cypriniformes > Catostomidae > Moxostoma > Moxostoma hubbsi. The sequence goes on from JAVLUX010000012.1 coordinate 21,588,757, forward strand.
CCACAGAATGTCAGGATAGGCAGTCATACATCATCTGTTATCATCATTAACACAGGAGCACCGCAGGGATGTGTTCTTAGTCCAGCTCTTTTCACCCTATTCACACACGACTGTAAACCCATCCATTCCTCTTCTAACACCATAGTGAAGTTTGCTGACGACACCACTATAGTGGGAAGGATATCAGAAAACAATGAGTCTCACTACAGAGAGGATGTCCAACATCTAATCAAATGGTGTGTGAATAACGGTTTGGTTCTGAACACTGCCAAAACAAAGGAGATCGTTGTAGACTACAGGAGAGTCAAGAAAACAACATCACCCCCCCTCTACATAAATGGTGAGGAAGTTGAAAGGGTGAATGACATCAAATTCCTGGGTCTACACATAACAAAATATCTCACATGGACCATTAACACATCCCACTTAGTGAAGAAAGCACAGCAGAGACTTTTTTTCCTAAGAAAACTCAAAAAAACAAAAGTGCCAACCCAGCTCTTAGTAAATTTTTACAGGAGCACAATAGAGAGCATCCTCTGTTATTGCATTACAGTGTGGTATTCCAGCTGCACTGTAGAAAACCGTCGAGCTTTGACCCGGACCGTCAAAACTGCTCAGAGGATCATAGGAATCAAACTCCCGAACCTTGATATGATCTACGATAGACGCCTACGAAAGCGAGCCAGTAATATCATCAAGGATTCAACTCATCCAGGACATAGTCTTTTTGCATCTCTTCAATCAGGGAAAAGATATAGAGCACTCAGAACTCGTACAAACAGACTTAAGAACAGCTTTTTCCCCAGAGCTGTAGCCTGTTCCACCCCCCCCCCCCCCAACACATAAATACTTAACCTTTCTTTTTTCCCTTTCTCATGTTTGCTGCTAATGCACAAAAATACTCATTGGACATTAATGTTGGCATTAAATTACCATATTTATCTTGTTTATTTATTATACTAAGTGCCTTTTTAATTATTTATTTATTTATTTTTATTTTTATACTTATACTTTATATTTTATACTTTTATTACATTTATTATGTTATGTGTGTTGCTTTCTTGTTTTTTACGGCTGCTGTCCTCTGTGAGCTACCAAACAAATTTCGTTGTATAACTACAATGACAATAAAGTTTCTTTCTTCTTTTTCTTTCTTCTTCTAGCTTATTGATCCTTCAAATTCAACAATCATCAAAGATAATTGTCTGTTATAAAAATCAATAGAATATTAATAAGGATTAATATCGCTGGGGCAACACCCTTACACTGGCAGTATAACAGTCTCAATGTTAGATTGTTCTCTTTGAAAAATCGATGTCCGGAGAGCATCAATATTCACAAGGAAACAACGAAGGCTTGAATCTGAGCACTTGCATCCCCACCAGCCTTTGACACATGTGTATGCAAAACAAACTAAAACACTTCTCTTTGAAATATAACAAAGTTTATTGATGCAGTAATATCAAATAATAATCAAATACAATGCAGTCAATAAACTTCGACTTACAACTACAAACTACACAGTGACATGATAAGATATGGTAACCAAAATAAGACTATAACACATGAGAGGAATGTATGTGTGTGTGTGTGTGTGTGTGTGTGTGTGTGTGAGACGCACACAAAATGGCAGACGTGACTCTCATGGAGAGTACGTCATGCAAGATTTCCGGCCAGAGAGTATGGCTGCGAATGTGGACAGAGAGAAGCCGGTTAATGGTGTCTGCCAATTTATCGCGTGTCTCCGCTTGTACAATAACTTGGGGACAAAGCTGAGCTTTATCACAAAGTTATCTGCTAGCCAAATGTTTGTGAGGGGTCGCGTGTGTGTCATTCAATAGAAGTTGAGAGTTCAATCCTTTGGAAGTTCACACATAGGCGTTAAGTGTGCAAGGCTTCTTGGGATTTGTATGTTTTGTATTCCCTTTGTTTGATTTTGGCGCAGTGTTTTTGTAGGCCTCAGTCAGGCTTTACGACTGTGTTAGGCCTGCCTTTTTCTTTTATCTGAATACATGAGGCCCAACACAGTAGAAGCAGTAGTACCTTCTGCCCCGGCTGCAGCTGTCTCTCTCTTGAGTTCTAGTTGTACCAGGTTTTCTGTGCTTTCTGTGCTTTTTTCAGATTCTCTATCGCCTGTTCTTGATAACGTTCAAGCTGGCCCCTCACCTCCAGTACATACTGAATGATGCCCTTCTCCTCTTCTCTGCAAGTAGGATCTTCCCAGCTTTTCTGTATCAGGTCCAGGGGTCCTTGAACTTGCCAGCCTTATAGGAGTTTGAAAGGGGAAAATCTGGTTGTAGCTTGAGGTACTTCTCGGTAAGCAAACAGCAGAAATGGGAGCCCTTTGTCCCAGTCACTTCCAATGTCTGACACAACTTCCACGGCATATTCTTCAGCGTCTGGTTGAACTGCTCCACCAAGCCGTCCATCTGTGGATAGCATGCACTGGTTATGATGGCTGTAATGCCCAACTGGCAGTAAAGCTGCACCATTGGCCATGATGTGATGTTTGTACCTCTCCTTTGTAATTCTGGGATCCTCCAGCCATCAACTTTGAGGCCATCCACTGAGGTCTCAGGGAGTGGAGTACCCAGAAACTTTTCAAGCCGATGTTGTTGGCATGGTTTTCTTGGGCCCTTGGTCTTACCCTGCAGCAGACTACATACTGTGCAAGTCTGGCAGTGGCTGCAGACCTGCTCTGGCTTGAGCCCGGGTAACAGCAGGACAGGATTTATGTACAGTGGCAGAAGTAACTACAGTCTCAGAGTTCATGCTGACTTGTAGCAGTTCATAGAATATGGGTAAGTCTCTGCCTAAAATCATATCAGCTGAAAAATCATCAACTATAACAACATTCATCAGATATGACTTTTCTTGTGCACACACAACTACCTCCACGCGACTGCCTTACATCCCCATGCACACACTGGACAGTTGCGGTGGTTGCATAGTCAACATTTGAAACAAAGCATGGCTTTAGGAGAGACAGGGAACTACCAGTGTCCAATAGTGCTTTCAGAAAATGTCCATCAACAATTACATCAAACAAAACTTGAATTTCCCCTCTGGAGTTTTTATCTTTGTCCTCTTCCCTAGGGACATAACAAAATCCTGTCAACTTTGCCTTTCACATAGGACATACAGATGCTTTGTGCCCCCATTGTTGACAGTAGAAACACACCAGTTCTTGTCTCACTGTAAATTTTGTTTTTTGTACACTGTTAATGCTTTCAGCTGGACCTCGTAGAGTTCCAACACCAGCAGTGTCTGGTCTCACATGCACAGTACATTTGAGTGGTTGAGAGTGTGGACTGCGGTGAGCATTCACATACTGAAGAGCCAGCTTCGCTGCTGCCAGTCCTGTTGTCGGATTGCGTTCCGGTACACAGGTTCGGCTGTCATAATGCCTCCAAAGCCTGCCCAGTCAGCAATGGAACCAGACAATAGCTCCACTCTTCCTCGGGCCATCCCCAAGTCTTGGCCAGGCATTCGAAGCATCGAAGATAGCTCTCAATATCCTCCCCCTGCAGGAAGGTAGGTATCCTTGGTGGTTCACTTATTAGCCTCGGCTGGCTTGGAGCTTGACTTTCTGGGGTGTCTATGGGTCGAGCGGGTGCAGTTCTAGAAGCAGACACAGGCTTAAACACAAATTCTCAACATAATAAAACACAAAACAAAAACACGATAACACCTATAACTGACACTTTCGTCCTTATTTGTCAGTCTCCCTACAAACAACACAAGTGGTTTTGCCAGACATCGAGTGCAGTGCGACTGTGTGGCGCCAACAGTGATGTCATAAGTGTGCGCCGCTCAGTCGATCGGTTTCGCTGACTACACCAAAACACTTGCGACACACGATAAACAAATCACAGAATACACAACACAAATGTGACAAAATGTGTGTGATGTACTATGTATGATCGGGATATGACTGCAACAGGGGATTGTAGTGTGTAAAACTGTCCCTTGGCTATCAGGGCTGCACCCGCTGCTGACAACCAAATGGAGAGGAGGGGAACCAGTGTAGTAAGTATGTGAATGCGGTGCGGTAAGTCATATTTGCCCCTTAATCTGTGATGAATACCAAAGGCACTGAGCTACATTTTAGGTAACACTGTCACATGTAGAGAAATGTGACTGGCTGTCATATTGCCTCATCCACACCAATCAACACTGAATAACCATTTCAAGATATAAATGCTACACATTTGCCCACATATACACTCTAATATCTTTGCTAAACATGACAATCACAGATAACTAATCTAAATAATGACAAAATAGAACGTTGTAATAGCATAAATAACTCAACTCTTTAACTCCCATAAACATACTTTTCTAGAATGTACTATCAAATAAATTAGAAGAGAACTTACTATTTGGCATTGATGCCAAAAATGTCTAACAAAATATTATAACAACTCTGAAGGAAAGGCTTCACAGACTTTTGGCAGTGCAGCTCAGCATCGCACACTTGTGATTACTTCAGTTCGTAACACTTACATAAAGAGACCTGCTCGCTCATCCAGTCCAAACGCATAGATTATGTTCAAGCGCATCATTATGAGCCTATAATGCACATAACTGGTTCTCTGGATAATTATTAGAGCCTTTCTTACACTATGACTCTCATACACTTACCCTGCTGGTATAAGACATCACCCTGGCCTTCACTACTCAGATCAGTCTCCAATGTGAAAGGCAGATTAAAATCTAGATACTTTAACACAGGAGCTGAATTACAGTATGCTTCTCCTTCAGCAGTTCAAATGCTGATTGACACTCTGATGACAATAAAGCACTAAACTCTCTCTCTGTGGCTCCAAAGTGCTTGATACACAGGTTCACTAAATCATGAAGGGGGACAGCAATTCTAGAAAACCCCTCAATTAACTTTCTGTAGTAACTACAGAACCTTAAGAACAAGGTTCTGAAGGTTCCACTTCAACATTAGCTGGATAAGAATCAATACCTTGAGCTGAGATCTGATGACCTTACAAAGTTACTCTTGCTGCATGAAATTACACTTTTCAGGCTTATCTTTGAGACATGTTTCTTTTAGTCTGTTCAAGACTACTTCCTGTATCTGCAAGTGCTCAGGGAAAGTGGATGATTACACTAGTATGTCATCAAGGAAAAATAACATGATCTGAAAAATTCAATTTTTCTTCGGAATCCTGCTTAAAATTTTGAAAAGTCGAAGGTCCATTGCCAAAGGGCATCAGAGAATACTCAAAGATCCCAAATGGATTTCCCATAATTTAACATACTCTTTCCTCCTACCATTGTAATTGATGAAGCAAGTATGTGCACCGTGTCTTTTCCAGCTACTCGGACTATGCTTCACTTCTCTAGACTGCTCTCACTCTGCATCTGCTGAAATTCCTCCCTCCAATCAGACTGCAACTGTCCACCTAGGGTAGTATCAAACTTGCATGAACCAGTTGTTCTGGTAGGGTAATACCCATGGTTTCAACCTCCAACTCAAGATAACCTAGGTAAGGTAATGCCTAATGTCTAAACCATTGGCAGCTGTTATCTTCATCCTCCCCAGACAGGTGATCTCTGAAGAAACTCTCAGAATGAATACAGACTTGGCCTCGTGCCCTCACACTGCCTGGATCACAGGAAGTGAGGGTGCAATATTCCCTGCTGCATTGTTGATTTAGCATTCTCTGTGACAGTTTTTTTTCCCCCACATTTCTTAGCTATGTTTCCTACACCATTACATTGGAAACATATTGGCTGGCCATCACCTGTAAACCTTGGCTGCATCTTGGGTTTTCTATGATCCACTGGTTCTGACTTAATGCACTGAAAGTGAGTTTCTCAATAGCTTGTTAACTCTCCTATAGCTGTTCCTTGTTCTGCTACAATTTTTAAAACTTCTTCAAGAGCAGCATTTTTTTCACAGGTACACCTTACATTTGTTTATGGCTATTTAATCTTTGCAGTATCTGAGACACTGTGCTTTTCTCGAAAAGCTTCTATCAGGTACACAAAGAGGTCACATGGTCACTTTGGTTCATTAACCATCTGTAATCTGACCTAATCTCAGGCTTCACCCTTTAAGAGGGAGAGTACAAGGTCTACCTGGACCTCTGTGGTCTGATTTCTAGCATGTACCCTGTCTACTTATTCAATAAACTCATCAACATATCTTTCATCTTTGCTGAAATCACCACTAAATGGTTGGATGTGACATTCTCTTGGCACATAATAATACGACCTTGTTGGCTCTCTACTCAAATTGGTGATTGTTGCCATGGTCTTGTCATGCTTTCTGTTGAGTTCTTGAATCTGTCCCTGAACATCATGCACACCACTACCTGCACCATGTACATCATCAGTGTTTTGTAATACTGGGCTATCATCATCAGATTTTGAAATGTTCAATATATCTCAGATTTATTTAGTAAAAACCAGCGTCACTTGTGGTCCATAATGTTGAAATAAAAGGCTATGTTGCTGAATGTCTGTATAATATACTTCTTTTCTTGGTTTTAGAAAGCCACTGGATAGGTCTCATCAAACAGTATCCCCATAGAATCAGCGGAAATCAGGTGCTCTCTCTCTCTCTCTCTCTCTCTTGTCCAGCTGTCTCTTCACCTTGTCATGTCACGTCTGGCCAACATTTGTTCACTGGACCACTGCACCACTGGAGACAGCCTCCACACTGTATACCACAGGCACCTATCTTCACCTCTGCCGTATTTCAAAAAGAATAACAAATTTAACTATTGTCTCTCAACAGTCAGATACTCCACTCCTGGTACCAAAAATGTAGCTGGTGGGTTATAAATTATCGCACAGGATACAAAAATATTTTGGGGGGTTTTATCTGACTGCCCTTTAAAAAAAAAAAGGAAAAAACAGCAGTCAATGGGGCCATAAATAAAAAAGGAATGCTGATACATTTCAGCACAATGAAACACAGATTAATGTGAAGGTCTATTAGGCTGCATTTACACATCAGATAAATTGAATATTTTGAGATATAAGATTGTTGGCCTGTCTGCTTACACTCACAGAACACATTAATGGTATTGCATCAAGACAGCGCAGATTTGTGTCCCGTCTGCTACACTCTCGTGATAAATTGACAGATCTGTGACGTGCACAGAATGGGTGCAGCAGGGGCATCATAAATCTAATGGTGAATCAGGAGCACAATAAATCATAAATCTTTCAAGTGGCATCTACTCCCGCAGCAGTGCCATTCAAGGAAGCAAAAAATGCAGTTTTGAAATCGCACCGGAGCATCAAAGTGCCATTATCTCAGGCGAGTAACAGGTAAGATAAAAAGTCCACTCCATATATTGTGATGTAAGTTCATCAAAGAATAATACTTGACATCTACCACATTTCCAACGTTGCACACTTTTGACAGATTTATTAATTATAATGGGAGCGGTTGCGTCGCTTTCAATGATAGACATTCAATTAATCTTTTATAGAATATTGACATAAACTGAAGGAGCTATCTGGTTCAGCCGAAGCCTGTTTGGTTTTGTTGAAACTAATAAGCCATTCGACTAATCACTTTCAGAAAAATACCATTACCATTTTTTGGGCATGTAGGCTAACATGATATCAAAACCAATGCCAATCAGATGGCTGTTACCTGGTGATTGTACTCGAGGAGGTTTGCTTGGTTTCTGCCTGTGTGTTCTGCCTGGCTGCCTCCAGTGACTGCAATGACCACGCTATGAGGGATTGCTTTCTGCAGGGATTATCTTATTCCATCCAGATTGAGATTTATTCACTGGATTTGACCCCTCCATTTGATGACTTAGTGGACTTAATCATTCGATTTGATCAGCACCTGGCTTAACGCCGAGAACTTCGTCGACGCCACTACTCGGCCCCTCTGACCACTGAGGCTCACCCTCTAGCCACTCCTTCTCCCAACTCTTCTGATCCTCATCCTTCTCCTGAGCCCATGCAGGTGGGCAGGCTCCCAGTTTCATGTAGAGAGAGACAACGTCGGCTCCTAAAGGGCTTGTGTTTCACTTGTGGCCGGTCTGGCCACCTCTCAAATGAATGTTTCTTAAAAGACCCTGCTTGTCAGTAGCAAGGAGGTTACTGCGAGCGCAACACCCCTACACAAAGCCCCCAACTTTGCACTCTCCTTCTGGTTTGCTTGCAATGCTGTCTCGGCTCTGGTGGATTCCATCTCAGAGGGAAATTTCATTGACATGGATTTAGTCCCAAAATGGCGCTTCCCGGATTACGACTGGACAAAACTATCACTGCACATAGGCTTAATGGAACTCTGTCATCACCCACACTACCAGGCCTGTTACCATTGTTTCCAGTAATTACACTGATCAGTTGTCATTCCACCTCATATGATCTCAAGCTACCTCAGTTGCTCTTGGACACTTGTGGTTGGTAACACACAATCCTCACATTGATTGGGCAGCCAACTCTGTTTTGTCTTGGAGCTCTTTCTGTTCTTCACACTGAAGATATTTCAGGTACCATCTGCCCAGTTGAGGGCTCTCTGCCTTACACTGTCAGGAAAAGTATTGACGTTAGGTGGATGGGCAGAGGGTACCAGTACCTGGTGCAATGGGAGGGTTATGGACCTGAGGAGAGATGATGGGTTCCAGCACGGGATATCCTGGTCATGCCCTCATCGATCGCTATCACCAGCAGTGAGGTGATCTTGTGTGTTCCCTATATGTTTGCTTTACCTTAACCCTCTGGGGTCGACAGACGTGGCAGCACGTCCTGCTGGATTTTTTCGTCATTGCAGCATAAACAACATAAAATACTCATAAGTGTAAGTTATCATTAGAGACTATAAAGGGTTTACTTTTATTTGTGTACACTCACAATAACAACAAAACCTTGTGCTTTTGTAAAATAAAGAAAATAAAAAGGGTTAGCTTACAGCAGTCTCTATGTTCACGAGCATATATCTGAAACACATCACAAAAATGAACCGAAACTCATCCATGCGGTAATGGGCTGAGGCGATCAATGCAAATGGTAAAAGCCCCCGACTCTGTCTTAAAAACAAATTTAATTAACTTTTCTGCACTTTTGGAAGATGGCACGATACACAGGTGAGGAAACTTCTGGATAGTGACAAAGAGTTAACATTTTCCTCAAAAGAAGAGTGGGACTCTGATGAACATTTGTATTTTGAAGAGTGACTTGATTCAGCCGAGGAGACAATTTCGGACGAGTTAGTCATTTAGTTTTCATTAGTTGACATGCTATTATATATAAACATGTACATATTTTACAAGTGGGACTGTTTCCAGACTTGCCAGCCAGGATTCAGAGTATTGAAATTTGAAATATGGATTAATAAGCAAGTTTTAGTTTCATTTAAATGCTTTTTTGGCTAAAGCATGTATTTAAATTGTGTGCTGTATGATATAAATATGGTATGTAATATGATATAAAAAATAATACACCACTCCACTCTTCAACGGATTGTTCCGATCCTCCACAGCACATACACTGACGAACACACTATCCTTGCCCCAGTGGCTTCCTTATTGAGTTTGACTGTACTGGTGCTGTAGTGCTTCTGTGTAGACCATTTCATTAAAGACTTGTGAGATTTACCTCTGCATTTAGGTCCTGTCTTTCCCCAGTGTGACAAGCTGTTGAAAATCACGTCTTCTGTCACCCCATTGGAAAACTTAGTGAAAAAGTTTATCTAGGACACAAAGTATTTCCCAGAACTCATGTGGTGGCATGTACGTAGAATGTCCAAAAATATGTGGAATAAATTCACAATGTTTCCATTCTAGCATCATCTTGATGACTTGTAGGTTGGGAGGTGAGAACTTGAAGTCATAGGCTGTTTCCATCTTCACCCTGTTGACATGTAGAGGGGATAGGGGCATATGAGATACCCTGAAGTCAGCAATTATCTCTTTTAAATTTTTTCTAGTTCATATTTCTTGTAATCTTATCACCATGTCTCATCTTTATCACATATGAGTCATTGAACTTGATGATATGGTTACCCAGGCCCCTGGCAACAGTTATGAGTCTGCAGTTTGAACAGCTAAGGACACAGCCTTGGGGGGCACGGGTACTCTATATGATGGTTTGTAAGAGGTCTGGTTATAGATCCTGACTGCCTGAGGTGTGTTAGTCAGGATGACTAGTATCCAGTTGCAAAGTGTGCTGTCCTGTCCAAAAGTCTTTGTTTTGTCCATTAGTGTCTTTGGTGTGATAGAGTCTAATGCTGAACTGAAGGAAATTAACAGCATTCTAACATAAGTGTTATGATTGTGTAGAATGTAATAGGGCCAAGTGTGTGAAGAATGATGTCATACTGAATGGTTTTGCCTATAAGTCTACATTGCAATATGGATAATAGGTCCAATGTGGATGGGATGGATGGCTTGATGTGGGTATTACCTGCCATTTGAGGCACTTCACTGTGGCACAGGGGAGAGTGCAATGGGGCAATTGTCATTCAGGCATGTTGCCGGTAAATTTTTTTACCGTGATAAAGGTTGCATTTTTGAAGCAAGTGGGGAAAACAGATATTGGTAAGAAAATCAGTCTGCTGGGTCATGAACTCCTTCAACTTCATTGTCAGAGCGAAATGTTACACCCCTACCAGGATTGACAGGACAGAGTGATCGGAGTACACTGTAAAATGTGGATACATGCAGTTGTTACCTTAATGTTATATTTTTATTTGATATGAAAAAAAACAGGCATAGTTCTAAAAATGATTCAATGTTCTTTCTTTTAGGGACAGAGACATGCTTGTAAAATAGACGATACATAGTGTGAACATAATTAAGTTCCTCCTTATTAGACATACACTGAACAAAATTAAACCTAAAAATGTGCATCATGTAGTAACATAAAATAACTTTTTTTTTTTTTTTTTGTTATTGTCAAAAAAATCGCTTAACATCACTGAATCTGCCTGAATACATTAGATTACACCAACAAAACTAATTCTAAGGTTTAGATCAGATAGAAATCCCTCCATAAGGAAACAATTGCAGGTTATCACTTTTTATCATTTTAAATAATAATTGACAATATATTCAGCCTTATCCCCTGAAAATAACGTGACCATGGCAACATTTTTCCAAAAAGAAATAATTTGCTTCAGAACATGTTTCTCTGCAGTTTCCCAGTGATGATAAAAAAAAGTGAAATGGTGATGTAATAACACAACGTTTTAAGAAGAATGTTAGATTGAGGTTTTAATTATGAAAATGTACCTTCCTAACTTAAAACTTTAACCTAAACCGAAAAAATAGTGTCCTAAAAGCAAATGAGAGCTAAACAAAACAGACATCTTTAGCCTAAACCTAACCGATAGTGTCCTCAAAGCAAATGCGACATGAAAAGAACATTTTCTGAAGCAACCACGTCAGTTTGTGTCACTTTGACACTCTTGTCTCACGTGTCAGCTTGTTTGTTTGATTGGGCTTGAGCATCTCTTTCCTGAATTAAAATCAAAAACTCTATGAGGTGAGCAAGTTACATTTGAATAAGTATGCTAATGAAAGCGGATCTGTAATACAAGCGTTAAAATGTATCAGATTTCAAATGATGATTCAGAGTAGAAGTTTCGATATCACAACATACCTGTGTGTGAGTAATAGAGTGAAAAATAAGTGTTTATAAAGTTGAATCCAGAATATTCCTTTAATTTCACCAGGAGTCTGTGGCGAAATGTAGAACTCGGCAAGTAAATTGTAGTTTGCAAAAATGTAGTTACAGTATATTAACTTTCATTCTATGAGACTTGGTTGGATACAGTGGCGTATCCAGGAAATTTTTACTGGGGTGGCCAAGATGGGGCACAGACCTAGTGTGGGGTGGCGATACTGGGAGAAACTTTATGAATGGCTCATGATCAAAATGTGTAAATATTGCATTGCTTTGCTTCAACATCTACACATGTATAATAAATGAATTCCAAAACTCATGTTAGCATTCACTGAATTGTTTGTATTCAATATCAGACTGTTGTTTTGACATTTGACAGTTTTCGATTCCTGTTCTATTTCAACCTATTACAGTTTCTGGGAATCTCTGTTTATTTTAACATAACATCCATTTTTAAATCAGTAATTGTTTAGGAAAAGTCAGTTATGCATTTTTAAGAGCTATTCTCATTGTAGAGAATTAATCTGCGTATAACATCAGGTATACTGTATAATCATAAAAAGATACATGTCAAAAGTACAGGTGATAACTGATTGAGGCGCCTTCTTGTGGTTAAATTAAAACAAATCAATCCAGTCAGAAGAACATTTTCACCAAATTGCTTTATAATTAATTAATTTTATATTAATCTTATATCTTAATCTAATAATTAATCTTATAATTAATACCAGATAACCTTGTGAGGAAATCTTATAAAGAATGGACTTCCAAGTCATGTTCTGTAAACTTTTAAACTCTCAAGAACAATATGAGGTTTCTAATAAGCTCTTGCTTAATTTTCCTTCTTAAATGCTTTTACAAGAACCATAATCCACAAGTCCATTTTTAAATCAGATTAAGTCTCCTGTTTTGGTAATGGCTAGCAAAAAGTTGGATAAACATGTCCATGTCAAGTGACTTAGCTCTTCTAGCCTCAATGCTAATAATAATAATAATGTTGTTTAGACTGAAAGATTAAATGTCAAAACATACCGTGAGGTCTGGGTGGGGAAGCATGTGCTTTTATAGCCTGAAGAGCCTCTTCATTAATGGTGTCAACATCATGTCTTGTAATGTCATTAGAATCACTTTCCCCACTAGATGAAGAACCTGAAAGATAAAAATAATAACCATCACATTCATAGTTTACTCATGGACACATTGATGTGACTTTTCTTCCTGTATCTTTTTTATGTTCTGTATGTGTGTGTATGTATGCTAAAGTGTGGGTTTGCTCCATATTAGCAAATTAATAGCTAGGATGATATTTGTGTGTGTATGTGATGATTTATATTAAAACCATTTTTAACTAATCTTCTGCTGCAGCGATATTTGATCATATTATTTTACCTGAGTGCCAACTTGAATGTAAGAGTACATGGCAAATCCATATATGTTCATCCAGAAGTCACTGGGAATATCTAAACATGACTTACCGTGCTGTGCCGGGGGAGCTGACGGATCACTGCTGCTGGAAGTAGCTGAGGCTGGTTTTGACTCTTTTCTATTTTTAAGAAAAAGATTTTAATATCTTTGATTCTCTTCATAGCTGTTATTCTGGGGGAATTGCAATTCAGTCAATCATTCATTCATTTATTAGCTATAACTGCACTATACAGCAGAAAAATTGTTAAATTGGGTACCAAATCAGTGTGTGAAATGTATCTTGTGTGAAATTGAGCTCTGTATACAGTAAAAAAAACAAACTCTATTTACATTGTCTACACAGGTTTATTTTCCACATGTTCTGATAGCTTCAAGTGCTTTGAATATTACCAAATAAAATAGTTAGTCAAATCATTTGCAGCATTTAAGTGCAATTTGCCCTGCCTCTACATATTTAAAATGTCAAATAAGGTATAAAGCTTTGAAGATTTTATTGGTCTGATTGACCAATAATAAAGTATAGTCACCACCCCCCATATAAATACATTTGATTTAAATAAATAACTTTAGCTATTGAACATATATCTGTAAAACACTTTACACGTCATTAAATCAGAAAACATGGCATAACATGCAAGATAACATGCTGAATGTGGTGTAGGGTCTAGCTTACTCTTCAGCCTAGCTACTGTTAACATGATACATGAATGTTTTCACATTCAAATGGAAATTCAGGATGAATTAAACGTTAGATTAGATGAACGTACCTCTCAATTAACAGCTTTCTTTTTGACCATAAATCGACGTTGTCAACTCCTTGGAAGTTGGAGGAAGACGCTAGCTTGTGTCAGTTTCGTGCTTCTGACTGACCGTTATACTCCAGGCCTGGTGCCCGCTGCCCGTGACCTACGGCACCTGCCTGGCCGCCCGCGGACTGCCCCTCCCCACTGATCAAAGATCAGTTCACACAGCTTCCGTTTCTCTTCGTTCTTGTGTTGATGAACATGTTGAACTACCAATCAGTTCTGGGGTGGCCACAGGGTGGCCAATGAGATTTCAGGGGTGGCCAAGGCCACCACAGGCCACCCCCTTAAATCGCCACTGGTTGGATATATTGTCATATTTTAAATACTAATGCATGAAGTTTATTGATATGGAACAGTAATATTACCTATGACAGCGGTTGGCATTACTATTATGTTGTTTTTTATGGTTTAATATGTTCAATGTCAAGTTAAAATAAACGGTTTTATAAATCTGCAGAAGCATGCCAGCATTACTGTCGCAGCCAGTTTGAGAGCTTTTGTGGCCTTAGAATCTTTAAATCTATATTATTTAAAATAGGTTTAAAACCTCAGAGAACATATTATGCTCCATATTCTGAATTAAGACAGACAGAGTGACCAATTTATAAGCTCTTTTAATGTTCCATTTATGAGCATTTTTCTATCCACAAGTCAAGAGCAAATTCACAACATGAAGGCTAGCAGCACTGCCCACACACATCGACTAAAACCTCTAAAATAGAGCCAAACCACAAAAATTCAAGATTAGCTCTTTAAATATCTAAATAGTTAGAGTAAAATCAGAATATAATTAGAATTATATATGGAATAGAGATAATCAAGATAAGTGTTTACACAAAATCTTTCTTTGATTATATTTGCAATAAGATCTATATTGATTTTTGTGTAAACATTCCTATTATTAGATCTAATCTAAATAAAACTTACCAAGCTCAGCCAAATATACTTATTTGGAAATTATATTCTTATAAATGCTATTATACCTACAGTATGAACTATATGATCCAATGTGAGCATTTTCATGTGTGTTCAAATTCACGTTCCTTTTAAATAAACTTTGATTGATTTCATACTTACAAGTGGTTTTTGTTCTTTTTCTTTTACCAGCCATCAATTATAAAAGTCAAAGAGGTGTCTACAACATGCAGTTCAAAATTATTTATGGCATACTTTGAACTTCTTACCATGCTTCTTAAGATTTCTTAAGAAGTGGTACTATACTGCATGACGTAACATTTAGCTCTCGCACGGTCCATCACTTGCCATCACTTATTCGCAGCCAGCTGTCATAAAGTCCACTGCAGTATTATTAGGAATGCTTCATAAATTATGACTGCTTCATAAATACAGGGTAACAAATCATTGTGTGGTGACTTCAGTTTACCTCAGCCTTCCTCCTTCCATCCTTACTGCCCACCGTGGCTCAATTGCACTCTTTGATTCACGGTCCAAGCCTCAAAAATTGTTGCTCTTGAGTAGCATCCAACTGGAAAAACATAGTTTATATTTACCATACTTGTATACAGGTCAGAATCATTAGCTTCTCTGATGCAGTCTCTTCAAAATTAGAAAACATTTTAAAGGGAACGTTCACCCAAAAATGTGAATTCTGTCGTCATTTACTCACACTAATGTTGTTCCAAACCTGTATATTTTTGTATCTTCTGTGGAACACAAGAGGAGAAATGTTAAAGAATGTTGACATTGCTCTTCCCCCCCACATAGCTGATATAAACTATACTTGAATATAGATCAGAATCATTAGCTTCTGTGATGCAGTCTCTTCTGTGGAACACAAGAGGAGAAATGTTAAAGAATGTTGACAATCCCCCCCATAAAATAAAGGTCAAGGGTAACCAAGGCTGCCAGTCCCTAACATTCTACCTCTCCTTTTATGTTTCACATAAGAAGTAAATGATGACAGAATGAGTGAACTATCCCTTGAATGGCATGCAGATGCATTGTTTTCACTCTTTTGTATGAGGTGTTGTACTTGCATGGCATGATTAATCTTAGTGTGTCTTTGAGCAAAACAAAACCATATTGTACCTTACAAGGGCCTTTGTGGTACCATAATGTACCACAGAGGCATTTACTGTTTATTTGTCTGGCTTTGGATTTGAAACATAAACAAGTAACTGAAAAAAGTTTGCCACAATGTAAGACAATATTAGGTCACAATAGAAGTTTTGCAAGAAAGAAAGTACTGGTCCTCTTAGTATCATACCAGAGATACAATTTTCATTATAATTGTATTCTTGTTGGTTGTAACTTGCATCATCACTTGACTGACAGAACTCCTCTGAAACAAGAGAACAGAATGTAACGCCCTGTTACTGTGTGTATCACTGACCACATCAACCGCATACAGCTATTAAGTACGAGTGATGACATAATGACTCTCCTTTAAAAAAAATTATACATTAAGTCCAAGTCATTAAAAATCAATCTTAGGTCACATTTTGTGGGACCTCTAAGCTGAAGTGAACTGACACCTGCTATCATTAAGTGGCATGCAAACAGCCACAGAGAGACTCGTTCTGTAAAAACAGCTGAAACACATTGGGGTTTCAGTCCCTGCTTAAAACACAGGGTTTTTAAGCAGGGACTGAAAATATTCTAAGGAATGAAAACGAAAACCAAAAACTAATGAAATTAGTTTTTCAGAATGCAATTGAAAATGGGAACAAAGTTCTTTTAATTGTTCCTGAGTGAAAACATTATTTACAAATGTTTGTTACTGGTTAATAACCAGTTCATTTCATTCCAATATTTAATGTCTGAATGGTTTTCACAGTAAATATTGATAATATCACCACTTGCCTAACACATCTCTTTTTTTTAGGCAAACATGATAAGCTTGTGCTATGGTTTATATAATATCTTTGATAAATGCAAGGTTAATGCAAGGAAAATTAAGGTAAAAAGTATATTTCTCAGTTATTTCCAAATCCTTACTAAATTATTGTTAGTTACAATGCATTAATTAATATTTGATGCTGTCAGGTTCTGGCTGAGATGCAGATCTGTAATTAAAACAAAGCATTCTAATAATTATAATTATTATTAAATAATAAATGTTTCAAATAAAATAAGTATGCGCTCGTTGTCCACACTCACCAAAGCAGTGTGTGCATGCATGCAGGAGAGAGATGTTTAGGCTATTCATTGATTTTAAATGGCCAGATGTAGATTAAGATTAAGAATGCATTCATTGAATATGTGTTATTTTAGGCTACTTTATATTTTGCTTATGATTTCTATGCTGATAAATCCAATTCATAAAAAAAATAACTCCTTATTTATTTTAGTTTAGGCAAGTCCCTCTTTCTTGAGAGATCTGGTAACACTGCAACTGGTATATCATTAACCCTTAACACAGAGTACTGTCATTTTAAAAAGAGTGTTATTAACCATTCTTTAATGTTGTTCTAACCGGTTACCAGTTGGAAAGGAGGCAGCAGAATGCCGAAACCAGAGCAAAAAAATACAGTTTCTGCTCAGTATGAATTGAAATTAAAATAATTTCAATTTTAGTCCCTGAATCTCTGGATGCTTTTGTGCTGTTTAAATTTCAAAGGTACAAAAGGCTACTCTCCCCTACAATGGTAAAATGCAGTAATAACTACAACACTTATACAAAGTTGAGCCAAACGCATCTGTCACAGGACAGATAATAGTCTAAGAGACATAAATACATTTTTACAAAATGTGCAATTACTGCTGTGACAGGGCGGAGGGTGGGGCGGGGTCGTCATTATACACACCTGGTCCCTTATTGGGCTAATTGAGCCTCGTAGAGGGATAAAGGACGATTGCGGACGGTGGTGCGGGAGATAGAGATCGTTTAAGGACATGGCCGTCTTGTGTGTTTTGTCTTTTGTTCAAATTTATCATTAAAATATTATTATATTAATATATTACATTGCCAAACCGGTTCTCGCCTCCTTTCCATTGAACTGCGTTACACTACAAAACACACACACAATGGACATGTCCGTAAACGATCTCTCGCTCCCGCACCACCATCCGCAATCGTCCTTTATCCCTCTCCAAGGCTCAATTAGCCCGATAAGGGACCAGGTGTGTATAATCACAATCCGGCCCCCGCCCTCCACCCTGTCACAACTGCGTTTTGCTGTTGCACAGCAGTAATGTCACCCCACCTATGATAAAAGTGACTATGCATGGGAGTTTTCTCAAAACCCTACAAAACAATAAAAGCCAGAAATAAGAGAGTGAGGTTATGACTAATGGTATCTCTGGTTCAGAGTCCCTTGCTGAAACAGACTGATCCCACTGTGGCGACAGTAGGTCAAAAGTTCTGATGTTGAAATTGGTCTAGCCGAAATTCAAATCACTGCATCCAGTTGACAAAGCTGAAATTGTTTTTAAAAGTATTCCAGGTGAATTGTCAACAAAGTGGCACTAAAGGTGAGCTTTTTAGCTCTAAATTATATGATACAATCAAGAGAAATGCATATTTTATTAACTCTACCTCTTAAATCCAAACTCCAACCCAAAACCTAACCGTCAGTGGAGAATTTTTTTTATTTTTGAGCAAAAATGCAACCTCCGAATTCCACTCATGATTGTTTATGTAAACTCGCTTACTTCCTGGTTTCCACTGGACCAAAGCCCATTTCTTGGGAGGCTACTCGAGGAATGCAGGATAACTAGCACTAGAGAAAAAGGTGATCATGCTAGGATTGATGTAAAAATGTTTGATAGAGGATTGCACTTTTCATATTGGAAGAATGGGGTTGATTTCTGAGAACATGTACTCAGAGGAAACATGTTGATTTCCCATGTGATTATGTTTATGCTGATTTGGTTCTGGTCTAACTGGTTAAGATGGTCAACTTGTATGTTTTTTCTACTAATGCTGGTTAACCAAGGAA
Organism: Moxostoma hubbsi; assembly: GCA_032164185.1. Classification (NCBI taxonomy): domain Eukaryota; kingdom Metazoa; phylum Chordata; class Actinopteri; order Cypriniformes; family Catostomidae; genus Moxostoma; species Moxostoma hubbsi. The sequence goes on from JAVLUX010000012.1 coordinate 21,607,505, forward strand.
GTCTTGCTGGTTAACCCTTCTTTGCAGCTGGCTATCAAGTAACACTATAGCACCCCACAACAACAGCTATCACTAACCAACCTTTTACTAATTTACACATTTTAAATATTTAATATTTTTATTAAATAAATGCATTGTTTTTATATTGAGCTAATAATATTGTGACAATTTATGGATGTATGCGTGTTTGTTTGCATGTGCGTGCTTTGGGTGGGTAGGTGTGTGGGGGTAAAGTTTTGGGTGTGTGTGGGTCAGGTGTTTAAGGGTTAAGCTAGTCAAAAAGCCTTGTTGGAACACCAGCAGACCAGCATCCTGTGTTGTGGACCAGCATTAAAACACAACATATACTGGTGCCAATCTATGCTTTTTTTCAGCAGGGTCTGTAACTCCAGTGTGATAACTTAAAATCACAATAAAAACAGGCCAGAGACATTCGTTGCTGCTTACACAATACTTGCAACTTTATTACAAACACCGCTTGGAGTAACCCCAGTTTCTCTTATACATGCAATGCCCCCACCCACTTGTCTAACCAATCAGATATAAGCATACTATCTCCTATGATAGTCTATCACATATTCTACTCTTAAAGAAACAACACAATTTCTTCTGTATAAACTCACATTCACTCACATTAACCAATTTCCAACCAATTTATATATTTATTTAATTTTATTTATTTATTTATTTTTGCATTTTTTTATATTTTATTTTATTTTATTTATTTATTTTTAGGCATACAAACATTCATTAGAAAAACATGAGAAACAACTTTCTCTTTTTTTCAAAGTCTTTTAAGTGTCGTAAGACCTACGCTCACTTGGCGCAGTGCTTGAAGTGTCTCCACTGCCCAACACTTGTCAACACATGCACCCGAACATGTCCTCAATGTTCACTGACTTTGAATCTTCCCTCTCACGAGAGAGAATTTGGTACACATGTCTGCGCACCAATTTTCCATCTCCCAACATGACTTTGTAAGAGAGAGGGCCTGTCACCTTAGCAATGAACCCAGACATCCACTTTGGTCCATAACTAAAGTCCCTTGTCAGTACAGCATCTCCTTCACTAAATCTCCTCCCTGGCAGGAAGATAACACCATGGGACCAAGCAGCCATCATACCCTCAGGAAGGAGACGCATTCTGTCTCCTAGAGATGGATGTATTTTGGTTTGAAAAGTGCAAATCAATCCCAGAACAACAGCAAAGGACCTTGTGAAGATGCTAGAGGTAACAGGTAGACATGTATATATATCTACAGTAAAATAAGACCTATATCAACATAAACTGAAAGGCTGCTCAGAAAGGAAGAGGCCAATGCTCCAACAGACAGACTACAGTTTGCAAGTGCACATGGGGACAAAGATCTTACTTTCTGGAGAAAATTACTCTGGTCTGATTAAAAAAAATTAACTTATTGACCATAATGACAATTGTTACATTTTGAGGAAAAACACCAGCCAAAGAACACCATCCCAAACGTGGCAGCATCATGTTGTGGGGGTGCTTTGCTGCAGGAGGGACTGGTGCACTTCACAAAATAGATGGCAACATGAGGAAGGAAAATTATGTGGATATATTGAAACAATCTCAAGACATCAGCCATGAAGTTAAAGCTCGGTCGCAAATGGGTCTTACAAATGGACAACGACCCCAAGCATACCTCTAAAATTGTGGCAAAATGGCTTAAGAACAACAATGTCAAGGTATTGGAGTGGCCTTCACAAAGATCTGACCTAAGTCTGATAGAAAATATGTGGGCAGAACTGAAAAAGCATGTGCGAGTAAGGAGGCCTAAAAACTTGACTCAGATACACCAGTTCTGTCTGGAGGAATGGCCAAAATTCCAGCAACTTATTGCGAGACGCTTGTGGAAGGCTACCCAAAAAGTTTGACACAAGTTAAACAATTTAAAGGCAATGCTACCAAATACTAACAAAGTGTATGTAAACTTCTTACCCACTGGGAATGTGATGAAGAAATAAAAGCTGAAATAAATAATTATCTCTACTATAATACTGATATTTCACATTCTTAAAATTAAGTAATGATCCTAACAGACCTAAGACTTGTGTCAGGACATATGAAAAACTTAGTTTAAATGTATATGGCTAAGGTGTATGTAAATTCTAACTTAAACTGTAGCTACATGAGAAATGTCCTGCAGCAACCTTTCCATGATATGCTGAAAAATAACAGGACTGTATGCGACACCAAAAGGTTATCTGTTGACTGTGAATAGTCCTTTGTGTGTATACAGTGTTACATATTTTTTAGACCCCTCATTTAAAGTCACCTGCTGATACACATGGCTAAAATCCAGTTTAGTGTATTTTTCTCCCCCTGCTAAATTTTCTAGTAAGTCTTCCAGGTTAGGAATGGGATATTGTTCTAGCTTTGATGCACAGTTCACCGTGAACTTGTAATCTCCACAAATTCTCACAGAGTTATCTGGTTTAAGAACTGGCATGATTGGTGCAGCCCACTCTGCGAATTTGACAGAGATTTTGACTTTCAGTAGTCTGCCTAACTCTACATCCACTTTTTTTCTCATGGTGTAAGGGTTTGTAGTAACTTGGTACTGCATAGCTGTTAACATAAATCTTTGCTGAGGGGCCTGTACATGTCCCCAAGCCTTCTTTGAACACAGATTCATGCTCTGCTAACACATCTTCCAGCAAAGTAGCACCTGTTTTTACTTGGTTTAAAAAACTCCAACAAATACTCAGTTCTTTAATCCAACCCCGGCCCAAGAGGTTTGGCCTTATGGTGGACACAACCACCACTGTAAACTCTCTCATCTGTTCTGCTTGCTGAACGACTACATCTGCTGCCCCCAGTATGTCTAAAGACTCACCCATGTACATTTTGATGTTTATAGAACAGTCTTTTAACTCTGGTACGTTGCCAACACCCCATAACTTGGCATTTGCTGCTTTTGTTATAATTGTCATGCTGCAGCCTGTATCAATTTCAAAATTGACATCAGGCCCATTCACTTTTAAGCACATTGTGATTGGAGCAACTCTTGGGATTTGAGTCACTGACACTGTGCATGGGGAACACCTCACTGGAGGTGGTTTCTATATTTTCACTTATGTGGTGAACTGATCTGTTTTTCTCTGCTTTTGACTGCTATTGTTTGTGTCTCAATACTCCTTTTGCTTAAACTTGGTAGAGGGCAACCTTGCTCCACACATTTTCCTGATATGACCCCTCTTACCACATTTGTGCAACTTTGTGTTCCATGCTCTCCACCACATCTGTAACAGGAGGACAAGTTTTGTTCCAAGCCTCGAACTTGTGCACCATCTACGATGACCATTAAGCTTGCACATCCCCTGATGCTTTGTTTTGGTATTGCACATACAGCATGTCTTTATTTGCAGTCTCTATGGCTTGTGCCAACTTCAACGCTTTTTCAAAAGTCAGGTCTTTTTCCATTAACAAGCGTCTCTGTATTCTATCAGCCTCAATTCCACACACCAGCCTGTCATGGAGCAATTCTTTCAACTTATCACCATACTGGCAGTATTGTGCGCGTTCACGCAGCACCGCAACATATTCAGTCTAGTTTGGTTGTCTGTTCCGAGAATTAAACTTGAATCGCTCCACGATTTCACTAGGTTTGGGGTTGTAGCAGCTCCACCAACTCATCGGAACTCTTCAACAGCCAACTCGAGTTGAACTGGAACTCTTATACATGCATTGCCCCCACCCACTTGTCTAACCAATCAGATATAAGCACAGATAGACCATCTCCTATGATAGTCTATCACATTTTCTACTCTTAAAATAACAACACAATTTCCTCTGTATAAACTCACATTTACTCACATTCACCAATTACTACACCCAGAGAGGCTGTAGAGAGGGATGCACATGTGACCAAAGTAATGGAGAGATTTTGCTAGAGAGCCACATGCTGGGTTGACCCTTTAGGTCACTGGCAGCAGATAATTGGAGTTGGATAATAACTGATAGCCTGGCTGTGACGATCGGGGCTAATATCTCAGAGTGGAAGAGGCTTAAAAAGAATAAGAGTGCAGCATGAGAGCAAGCAAAAGTGAGGGAGGGAGGGAGGTAGAGAGAGCAAGCCATGGAGAGCTTCCTTATGTTTTGTCATCTGTGTTGCAAATTAGGAACGGAAAAAAAGCTAAGCGAGTGAAACAGATGGACCACACTGGTGGGGGCTAATACGGACAGTCCTTGGGTCAGATATTTACTTCTAATTAGCCCAAGGAATGTGATGCATAAGAGCGGAACAGATACGTTGCTATTATGATTGGAATTTCCTTCCTCAAGGAAGCATGTGGTGATTTAACCTGATTAGGTATGGCACTTATCTGAGAGATCAAAGAGCTCCTGGAACTGGTGGCATAGTGGCAGAGTGGTGCTTGGAATCCTGTGGCCTGCTCTTTACAGTAGTTGACAGATCTCATTCAGACTCTTTAAAATTTATAGTTTAGTAAAATTTTAATTCTGTAATTTTTTACTCACCCTGACATGTAGTAACACTTAGCACTTAGTAGTGACTTTAAGTAGCACATGGGGGGAGCACATTGTCCTCCTTTTGAGATACAATGTTCCACATTGATTTAGTTCTTGTATCTTTTAAGCCCAGAAATAGTTGTGTTCTCATTCTAATTCATGATGCACAATTTTCTGAAGCTTGTGACTGGTGGAATGTTCAGCCTGAAGTATTGCTCTACAAATGTTGATACTTTTCTATCAGGCATTAAAAAAAAAAAACTTTATAAAGTCTAAGCATAATTATAAAATATTGTATCAGCTCTACTTTCCAGGTATTTATTACACAAATTAACACACTCTCTATATCAGGGGTCGGTATTAAAAAGAATTAAAATAAAATAACAATATTATTTACAAATATTATTCTAAAAAAAATGGCAGTTTTATTCTGTTACATTAATAATTATAAAGCTACTCAAGTTATTCAGCCAAAAGTAGTGAGTGATTTTCTCGTTTCCTTGTTATTGTTGTTTGATTAATAGCCTTTATATGACATAGCCTACTAGACAGTGCTCAATTCTGTTACGTGCTCACTTCAAGTCCAACAGTTTGATGCAAATACACTTTTTGTCCCACTGTTAACACTCACTTTAGACCAAACCAACTGTGCTTACAATAATGCCTCGCCAAGATGGGCATTGTTGGAATTATGAAGTGTATTTGATCATTTAGGCATGTACTCACATTAGCACTCTCTGAGCACAAGCGCATGTAAAGCATACAAACATTAGCTGCCTGTCAATCAAACAGCACACAGCTACAGATGCCCAAAAATAAAAAGTCAATCTTTTATATTTTATCTAGATCAACCAACCAGTGGTGTTCTTGCTGTCATGATTGATGTAATGAACACCATTGTTCTAGATGTAGAACATAGTCTAAGTATAGAAAATTACTCAAAAGTTTATCATCAATTTCGAGAACATCTCTTCTTTTTAAGATAAACATCAAGATTGTTTTATTGCCCAGCCCTATTGATAACATTACCGATAACATAATCGCTCACATCAACCCAATCTCAGTGATAGAAAGCTAAATTACATTATAGGCACACATAATCTAGTAATCAGAAATATGAAATTTAATATGTTTTTCAATGTTTATCTTTTAATAGAGGCAGGATTAATGCTGATATCTGGCTTGAGCAAAGTAAACTCACATGACACAATCAAGCAATTGGCCTTTTTCACTGTGAAAAGCCCTTTTAGGTGCGGCCGTGATGGTCAGGTGTTGAAACAGTTGCGCCCAATCTATAGCTGCCGTTAAAAAGTTTTACGTGTGATTTGATTTGTCACAAGACTCTCCCTAGCCAATCATGTTGATGGATAAAAATGAAATCAGGACAGGGAAATAGCGAACACATACAGTGGGAAATCACCTTGGTCTAATGATGGACTACACTCTTAAAATAGAATACATAGGCTATCAATTAATTGCCAACAAATGCCTTTATCACCCAACTAACAAAGGACAATTGCATCTATGTGAACTTTTGCAGGTTATCCAGGATAGACTTCAAAAGACGTCATTAATCTTACAGTTCATACAAAATCTTTGTTTAAACACTGGCCCTTAACACTTACTTAGTTTAATCATTTTAAACCATGACTTGCACTGCACGTAATTAAGTAATATTGGCATTATCTTCATGTGGTTTAGCCAGAGGAGAACTGGGCCCCACAGTGAGCCTAGTTATTTTTCTTATCTTATGGAGTTTTGTGCTCCTTACTGTTTGCTCACTGGGGTTCTAAATACAATTATTATTTAATTATTTATTTTGATACACAATTTACAATCATATTTAATCAAACTACACAATGATGACTCTAAGACTTTATAGATATTAAATGTTTTGTTAATGCATGATTTTCTGTAAAGCTGTTTTGAAACGAGGTATGTTTTGAAAAGCACTATACAATTAAAAATTACTTAACTTTTGGGGATATAATGAAAGTAAACATTGACTCTGGGCTAACCTAACCTTCATGAAAGACAAAAAAAAAAGTATAGTAGTAAACTTAACTCATGCACTATTTTCCAAATCTTCTGAAGCCGTATGGCCCTTTGTGAAGAACTTTGTGAACAGAATGTTCTTTAAGTAATTTTTCACTCTCAAATCATTGATCAACTGCTGTATGTATTGCACAAATCAAATATGATTACACACTTCAGCTTTAAGGATTTTGGGGCAATTAATAAATTAATTTATTAACAATCTAATTTAATAATCCCAAAAGATATATATATATATATATATATATATATATATATATATATATATATATATATATATATATATATATATATTATAAAGATATAAAATAAATGAATATATATATCAGTGGGGCATCTATGTATGGAGAACTGTTGAGAATTAAAACACGGATGCAGAATAAACTGTTATGTTCTGTACTTGGAAAAGAGCAGTAAGGCAAAAGTCTTGCGTTAGCTCTAAGACCATGATTTATGTGCTTATTCTGGGTTGTTTGTTAAACTTACATGGATAAACTAAGAAAGAACATAATAACTTACAAATCTGCTAAGCCACTTACAAATTAAGGTTGAGCCTTGCATTGGCAAAGGATGAATTGGTCATTAGCAAGTTTAGTCATAACATGCATACAAACGTACACATTCACACAGCTCATGCTCCACGCACATGTGGCATAACTATCCGCTCTGCATGTGGCATAACCATCCGCTCAGTCAAGACAAACAAAGCCACAAACAATTGTCTTTAGGACTAATTAATTTTCCAGAGTACATATTCTTTTAATCAAAAAGGAGAATCAGACATCAATGTCTAAAGCAGACTTGAAAAACTACAGGACAAGATCAGCCTTAATCAGCTGTGATTGGACTAAATATACAAACAAAATCAGGGCGACCTAGGGAATATTCTACATAAAATGATTTACATACACTGGGTTTGCTTGAGATAAACAACGTTTAAAGGAGTGAGTGAGCACAAAAGCTGAAAAACTTGAAATACTACAGGACAGGAGCAAGACATAAACAGTAATTAGACTAAGGAAGGACACAAACAAAATCAATAACTCATTTATACACATCCAATAGTATGCAAGCAGCCAGAATATGCAACTCATCTGACTGAATGGTTATTATTAGCATGCTCTTTGCTAATTTTAAGTTCAGTGGGGAGTTGGATGTTTGTTTTTGACTTATAGAGTTGTCTCCATCTTCTGGCCACATATTTCAAACTGAAAATGATGTCAAGTTCCAGCATTAGGACCATGTGCAGTGAACTATCTGTGAGTCCAAGACCAACCTCACATTGACACACTTGCGGCATCTGTGTACCACCTGTGGACCTCAGTCTGTGCATGTGTTTCAGCAAGTGAACTCAAGACCAAAGAACTCCCTAATTAATGAACTTACCATCAATGTTCTGCTGAGACACCGACTCCCATATACACATAGAAAATATAGGGAAACATTTTATGAATTGCAGCTCTAGTGGAGATTTCCTGAACTCTTTTGGGGTAATGCATTACAGAAAACACGATTGTGTCCTTAAGCAAGGCACTTAACTCCAGTGGAATTGTCCCTGTAATAAGGGTACCGTATTATTGCTTTGGACGAAAGCGTCTGCAAATGCATAAATGTATATGAAAATGTAAATGCACCGAACATTCCAGTACTGTGACAACAACCCCATCAGAGTTACTGAAAAGCGGCATCTCTCATAAGACATATTTGCATCAATTCAAACAAGTTTACCTTGTCTCTGTCTCTATTGACAAGACTTGTTTCTGGTCCCACGTAAATCAGGAAGTAGTCATGTTCAAAAAAACTATGACTAGCAGGATTTGAAAGTTGCATTTTCTATCTAAGATAATCCACCAATTGTTTAGGTTTAGGGTTGGGGTTTGTCTTAGGGTTTATGGTAAATAAAATATGCATTCCTGTTGACTCTTTTAGCTACACATTTACATCCAAAAACAATTCGCATTATAACTTGGATTAGGGTTAGGAATAGGGTTCAAATAGCATTTCGTTATCAAGCATTTTGTCTCCCACTTTCCCGTCAAACAGCATCACTTATCAAGCACTTCACAGAACATTATTGAGGAAGAGGGATCTGGGGTTTAACATGTACAACAATGGCTAACCAGCACACTGGAAATAGACCTGGTCCAGCCCAATTAAATTTAATAACAGAAAATATCAGACTGTTCTCACAGGAAAATCAGTGGCTCAAGGTTGATTGTTTTGTCTTCTAATATCCCTCAATCTTAATCTCAGAAAAATTAACAGCAACAGTTGCCAAAGGAGAAATTACATACATGAGCAATAGTACTGAGACCAAACTTGCATTCTGTGACTTGTTTGAATGGATATGACGTTATAGGCACAATGTTCCCAATTTTCTGAAACATTTAAGTAGTATTTACATTAATATATGCTTAAACCTACCCCTAACCCTAAAAGTACAGAGACCAAAACAGCTTTCTTGCACTTACTTCATTGCAAATCTATTACCTTGCTAGCCAGAATGTGACATGAAAGGCATAACACAGGTGATTTTCATGGCACAAACAATCGCTACATGGTGGAAGGTCAAGAAAGGTCAAGAACTGTGACCATTACAATTCGGCACATTGGATCTGAATTTAGGTAGAAAAAATCTTGTACGTAACAATACAGTACAGAGAAAATTTAATGGTGGTGACTGTAATTGGGATCATCTTTGCAGGGAAATTGCAAGCTATATCATAAAAATCAGAGTTTGAGTTATATTGTCAGAAATACTAAATCTAAACCTAACAATACAGTATATATATATCATGTACATTATGTAAAGATCAAAACATGCAAGTCTTCCATTCAAACGTCCATATCCATTTATCCTTGCCTGATCTTTTCGACTTTACTATGGCCTCTCTGGAGATTGTTTTCTCCAGATAGAATATGGCTCTTATGGGTGTTTTTGTGGAAGCAATAATTGTAAACAGGATGTGTTTTTGTGTGGTCTTTAAGATAAAGTGTTTCATATTCCTGCTTGGACATTCTTCAAAACCTCCTCTTGCAACTTAAAAATTACTTATGCTAAAGTGCCGAACAAACCACATGTGACAATCATATAAATGGTCACTTTGGGTTTGTCTGGTAAAGATGTGCATGTTGCTGTAAGATCACACAAGAAGATTCAGCTATAGCTATTCCAGTCTTAAACCGCAATGCATCATTTGCAAGTAAAACAGCAGCTACAAAGCGTATGATTTATATTTCCCCAATAACCTACCTGCAAATAAAACCCCTCTTTCGAAGTTTTGCTTGAGTGGGAAACTCACACAGTGTTAGGTATAAGTGGAAGCATATGAAACAATGTGAACAATGATTTATATTAGGCACTGCAGAAAGTGCCTGTCAAATGCACCCCTCAGGAATCTTTCATAGAGAGGGAGGATAATAGAGGGCCTTTTGAAAAACAGAGAGGCAGCAGGTCAAAGGTTTGAATGGTCACAGTTCTTGACCTTTTGGCATTAAAAGTGTTGTAAGTTCAAACCTCTATTACTGAGCCGAGCTTGACTTAAGTGGCTACACAGACTAGAGACCCAGCAACAGGTTCCTATGATGTAATACCATTGGACATTTTATTCGACTAAACACTATACAAACATCCATGCAAATTTTTATTTCGGACTTCTTTATTGTGAATCGCTTTGGATGTTTCAACTGAGAGGAGAATGAGAGATTACATCTGCAACATGGCAAAGCAAATACATTACACGAGAGACCACGTGAACTCCACCCTCTCTTGAAGTTTACCGGAAGTGTTTGATTAAAGTTAAAAAGTACTTAAATATTGTTCTTTTTTTTAGCACCAAAAGCGATCGTGTTGCATTAGAAGACATACGTTTAACAACTGGAGTTGTATCAATAAAGTTTATGCTGACTGCCTATGATTTTTGGAGCTTCAAAATCTGACCACCTTCCACTTGCATTTTAATAACCTATTGAGCTAAGATATTTTTTTACATTTTTCTTCAAATGTTTTCTGCTGAACACTCAAATCAAACACTCCTGGGATATCATCAGGGTGAGTAAATGATGAGAGGATTTTAATTGTTTGGGTGAACTATCCCTTTAAAACCTAAACAGTGATGCACACATTACTTGCATACGTTAGATAAAGCTGGTAAGTACGCAATAAAAGGTGTTTACACGCAACGTGAAATTGGGGTAAAAAAAAAATCAGCTACCTCTGCTGGTTAGTTTATGCTTAAACAGTTTCTGACCTTAGCTCGATAAAGAAATGTCTTACATGTTAAGAACATGCATGTAAATGTACACAATGATTCTATTCTGAAATGGCATAAAGTTAATTTATTTTTCTTTGGCTATTTTTCTCTCACTAAGAATGTTGACTTCAAAGTATCCAGTTTATAACTTTCACAAAATAATTAAATTTCTCAGCTTGTAATATGTTTGAATTTATTATAAGGGTGTGGAAAACATATATAGGATTATGCCCCCAAACAACAAAACACATAACATTTTTCTCAACCTTGTAAATATATGGTACAGTATTCTCACATATGCCAATGCAAGGGGAAGAGAGAGAGAGAGAGAGAGAGAGAGAGAGAGAGAGAGAGAGAGAGAGAGAGAGAGAAAGCTAAATATGTAAAACGGTCCAAAGCAGGTTGCCAGTTTGGTACACAACAGAATAGCATTTCCCCCTTAGGCCATGTGCCTCCACAGATGTTTCATTCAGCCTTTGCAGCATTTAGCCACTCTAAAACTGCTTCAGCCTCTGCTTTCCCTCCCATTGTACTGTGAAGGAGAGAGAGAGAGGGAATGACAGGGACAGGCTGTTTACTACCACCCCTCCTCCTTTCTCCCTGTGTTAGCTTGAGGGAGGCAAAAGGGTGGAGGTGGGGGACGTTTGGGGCAGCAGCACAATTGCGAAGGGTCCAGCTAGAAGCTCTGGGCGGCAGAGAGGGTCATAGAATGGAGCTTCACATCTGGGCCTCCTGAATCCGCCGGGTGGGTGGTCTCCTCTCTCCACACCCATTCTCTCCCTCCCTAATTCTCTCAGTCACTCTCTCACTTCTCTGCTATTCCAACACCTCCAAGAGAAATGATTAGCTCATCCACTCTGGAAAGCACTTCAACTCTGATGTGGCAGTCAGTGGCACAGACTGGATTCATTCAGAGCTAGATTAGAGAGCCTCATAGGTGAGCTGCATGGGAAGACCCACAGAGGGAGCCAATGCCACTGCCTCTGCTGCTGCCTCAGGTTCTTGTGCTGGGCAGCTGGTGGGCTCCTTTCACTCACACAACTAACTGGGTGGCAGTTAACACTAATCCTGTCACTGATTACCTCTGGCAGGAGGAAATAAACAGTAATAAATTAATGTATGCCCTCTTTCCATCAATACACAAACACATTGGTGCGACTATCCTTGCGAGGACTCTTCATAGACATAATGATTTTTATACTGTAAGAATAATTACTAGTTTGTAACCTAAAAAAAGTCATTGTAAACAACCCACACCTGCCCACTCACACACACATTTCCAAACATTAACCCCCTTTTCAAAACTTTTCATTGTTTTAGTAAAATGTCAGTAAAAACATATTCTTTCTATAAGAGTATGAAATTATAGCTCCAAAAGCAAAAGTCTGAAAATAGGCATTTATAAATTATTTTGTATGTAAGATACTTTTAGAATTGAAAGATTTAGAATTGCATTACTGTTTTAGAAAAATATGACAATATTTTATTGTTTATTGTTTTTCATTAAATATATGACAAGTTATTGTCATATATTTTAAATGTATTTATACAAGTAATCTGCAAATGTAAACAAGTAAAATGCTAATTAAGAGTATAGCATTGATATAAACATGATGTCATGGTTACAGGTACTCTCTGAACCAATCCAACCAGTTGGTGGCGTTTAAGAGGATTATCTTGTTTTCTCATACTTACAGTGACACCTTGTGGCTAGATGTGGTTTGCATGACAATATTCAAAGTAGCCAAATGCTGGATTTGCATCTGAGTATGAATGCATCAAATGAGCATGTTGTCCTGTGAATTTTCCCAGAGAAATACTGTCACTGCTTTTTACATTAAAATACTTTCAGTGATATTTTCAAATTCTCATGGACAAAGTTCCTCCTATACCATTTATCCGATATCATGCATATATATCTGAAATATTGGTTTTAAAAGGATTCCAAATCAAATTAAAAACAGTTTAGTGCAAGCCATGACAATTCTTACTTAAGTGGAGTTACACCATAGAAATTATTGTCTTATGAAAGTCTACTATTCACTTGTGTTATTTTTAGGAATAGACTATTTCTATGATGACTTGGGCACTGGCATGTATGAGGGAGGTATTAGATATCTACCACAGATGTTGTCGTACAGCTGTATTTCCTGTTTTATTTACTTTAAATTGGATTACACCATAATATACACCAAAGCTTAAAATGCACACAGTAACAATGTGTTTCAGTTTGTAGACATTAGAAAATATATGGTGCAAGGGGCAGCACAAGATTGCACAATTTCCTTAAGTGAGTAACTGTCTGCTACATCCTGTGCTGGTGGAAGTTTGTGGTTTCAAAATATATTTCACTTAGATCTTACAGTATTAAAGAAGGAACACTCATTTGACTAGTGTCTACATTATGGCAAAAATGTCTATTCATCTCCTTATTGGTATGTTTTAAGATATGTTTATATGTCTGTTTGTTTGTTTGTTTTTATTTGTTTTACCATTTTAAACAAATATGTAATAATAAAAAAGTGGCTTCTAATGAATTGTCTGTTGCTGATGATTGGATTTGAGTGAGGTTTTTTATAATTTTTTTTTATTGGTCTTTTAGCCATTATTTTTAGATGTAGTTGTACTGCATTTATTTGATTTAGGGATGTCAGTGAATACAATCTTTGAATCAAATTAATTACATGAGATGCTGATTAATTCGTCAAATTAATCTCAATTAATTGCATATATATGCATTTGTAAAATACTAATAAATATATAATTATAAATATGTCAAATGATCCCAAATAATGATAATTAATTATAATCAAAAGAAGTATAATTTCTATAATAAATATAGTAATTCAGACATTAATATATTAAAGCAGACAAGTTAAGCATTACGCTAAGCTTATTACTGGCCTTCAGTTCAGGTAGACTTGGGCTGTTTTCAGAAAATGTGTCTTCCTGCATTCCGTCAACAATTTTTGTTGGTCTGTGTTCACATGTGTCAGATAGATGCTTTTTGAGTGTTCACAGAGAACTGTGGTAGTTTTCAGAATCTTGTGCTATAAATGCAGCATTTTTAGGTTGCTTTGTCAAGTTAAATGTAGCTTGAAACTTTTAAAAACTCATCACGAGACCCCTGTATTCTGTTGAGCTTCATCCTGCTGTATTCTGATAAAAGTTTTTGCCTAAATATGCTTCTCATAAAATGACCTAATCAATCCTTCTCTGGTAAAATCCAGGTGTCTTTCTTGTCCTGAATAACGCTGTTGAAAATGAGGCGATGAACGCAATAGCCACCATGGAACCCACACCTGCTCCAGTTTCAATGCCTCATGACAACACAACCAAATTCAAAGACACGTCAAAGTACTTAGAAGGCAACTTTACCTCTTCAATCAATGCAAACTCCACTTTTCCCTCTCATAACACAACTGTTAAAAATACCACTTCAGCTGAAGATTCAGGTAACTGGAAAGAAGTAAAGCTTGATTCATTGTTCTTGCTCTTTGTTTCTGTCCAACTAAACCCAAAATGTTGGTATCTGCACACCTAATTCTGCTGATAACATGGTAGGTACATTTGTAAGCCAGGTTATAGTGTATGCTATGCTGCTCGCTTGAGCATATAAATAAGAATCTCAAAGTGCAAAAAAGACATCTTTATGTTTGCATGGTCAACAGGTTCTCCCACTCCTCCTACCTCAAAAAATCCTCACACCAGCAATGACACCACACCAGTTCCACCAACCAGCACAACAAGCAAGATTCAATTACTCAGTACAACTAGCAAGATTGCAAAAACCACCAGAATAAGCAAAAATCAGGCAACCAGTAAGATTGAAAATATTGCATATTATCATGACTGCATGCATAATAATCACAGAATGTGCCACACTTTAAAAATATATTTGCTTTTGTTCATATATATATATATATATATATATATAGAGAGAGAGAGAGAGAGAGAGAGAGAGAGAGAGAGAGAGAGAGAGAGTCATTCTTATACAGGAAGGAGGCATTATCTGTGGCCTAGTGCTCTTGACACTGAAATCATCTGCTAAAAGATTAAGTGTCAAATAAATGTACTTTTACATTTACTTAAAAAAAAAAAAAAAAAATGTGAGAAAATCCTCCACATGAATTCATAATTGTATGACGATACCTAAATTGTTAGTTATATAAATCATTGCATGATTTTTGTAGTTGTCTGACCTCTATATTCTCTTTCTTTCATGTTCATATAAAAAAGGCACCCATTGATGACAATTGTGCCAACAGACTACAACTAGTTTATGAAATTGTTTTACCCCCCAAAACAGAGCACCCGTAGGAGCACTTTGTGTTTTGAAAACAACTTGCAATTAATTTAAGCATCAAATTATTCTATTTGTGCAATGAGTTGCAAATATAAGCATTATTATTATCTATTTGATTTATTTTTACAGCAAATAATGTACCAGAATCTTCCAACTATGGATCAGGTGCATTTTGTTCTCTCTTTATTGTCAGGGTTTATTTATTCATGCTCTTTCAGTTTTAATGTTTGTTTTGAATTGATAGATCAAAATATGGTGATCAGGTTCTTGTTCATTCTTGATGGTTTTTTTTTTTTTTTTTCCAACAGCTTACATAATTATCTTGATTATTATTGTTCTGTTCATCGTTGGGATAATAGTTTATTTCTGCCTTCAAAAAAACACCAGGGTAAGAGATTTTTGCTAGTTATTATAACGTTGTTTAGGTTGATATAAAACAGCTAAACATCAGCTAATGTTAAATCCAAAGTCAGAATTATAACTCAATAAGTATTTACTAGCTCTCCATGCATTAAATATTTTATAATCATTAGAATGGATTTCCAATATGTACATTTTGATATTTATCTAATACAGAGGTACTTCTTGGATTTACATTCCAAACAGGAAGATGCTCAGATCCCACTCAGCACAGTGGATGGAGATGTGTTTGACTCCAATTCAGTGAAAGGTACCTGACTTTCCTAACACTATCACCACATGTATTTCTTTGCTTAACCCTTCTATGGTCTTCATAAATAAGCCCTACTTTTGGGGGCATTTATTTATTTATTTATTTATTTATTTATATGGAGTGGTGGTGGCGTAGTGGCTAGAGCACAGGGCTGCTAATCAGAAGGTCGCTGGTTCGAACCCCACGGCCACTACCATTGTGTCCTTGAGTAAGACACTTAACTCCAGGTTGCTCCGGGGGGATTGTCCCTGTAATAAGTGCTCTGTAAGTCACTTTGGATTAAAGCGTCTGCCAAATGCATAAATATAAATATAAATATAATATATTTATTGATGATGATGATGATGTTAATGATACCATTTCTTCTTCCCTTAAGTATCAACAATAAAATTATCAGAATCAGAATGAGCTTTATTGCCAAATATGCTAACACATGCATTGAATTTGTCTTGGTGACAGCTTCTTCTAGTGTACAAACAATATAACAACAAGAGAGATAATAATAAAAAAAATTAATAGAAATAAAAATATAAAATATAATTATATATATAGAAATACAAAATAAGACTATATATATATATATATATATATATATATAAATAATATATATAGTCTTATTTTGTACAGATTTGTATTCGTACTGTACATACGTTTATATATATATATATTTATATTTTCTTTCAATAAATATATATATACACGTATGTACAGTACAAATACAAATCTGTTATATACAGATGCAAGGGAATGTAATGGCAGAAAAGGTTGGATATGTTGGATGAATATAAATAAGTTGTGTATTGCTCATAATTATTGGTCACTGTGTGTTGGCCATTAACTGTTCATGAGATGGTTAGGCTGAGGGAAAAAAACTGTTCCTGTGCCTGATGGTTCTGGTGCTCAGTGCTCTGTAACGCTGACAAGAAGGCAACAGTTCAAAAAGGGAGTGGGCTGGTTTAGAGGAGTCCACAGTTCAGAAAGAAGATCATATGTAAAATCAAATAAGTAAATGATGAGAGAATTTTCATTTTCATATTTTTAAACTGACCTTGTATTATACACTGTACCCAAAGAAATGCAAACATTGAGTCCTGCTGAGTCCAGCATGCCATTAAAGGGCCCTGAACCTGTGAAGGATGATGAAAAGACAAAGGGAGAGAAAGGTAAGACACAGGCTGCTGATTTCTGTAAAAATACTGACTGGTATCAACTTTCTCTTCAGAGATGTTGTTTTATGTTCATGTATTTTATATATATATATATATATATATATATATATATATATATATATATATATATATACACACACACACACACACACACACACACACTGGACATTGGAATAATGTACAGATTTTGCTGTTTCGGAAGGAAGTTGGTACTTTAATTCACCAAAGTGGCATTCAAATGATCACAAAGTATAGTCAGGACTTTACTGATGTAAAAACAGCACCATTACTATTTGAATTTTTTTTTTTTTATCAAATCTAGACAGGCCCCATTTCCAACAGCCATCACTCCAACACTTTCTCCTTGAGTAAACATGCTAAATTACTAATTTGGTACTAGAAAACCACTTGCTATTATATCAAACACAGCTGGAAGCTATTTGGTTTGTTAAATGAAGCTTACCATTGTCTTTTGAGTTGCCACAGTATGCAATAGACTGGACTGTCTTCATATTAATATCTTTTAAAATTAGGTAAAAAATGGCAAAAAAAGAAACAGCTTTCTCTAGAAACTCGTCAGTCAATCAATGTTTTGAGGCTATACAAGGCTATACAATGCTTGAAATTACCAAAAAACTGAAGATTTCATACAAGGGATACACTACAGTCGTCAAAGACAAAGGACAACTGGCTCTTACAAGGATAGTAAGAGATGTAAGTACATCAGTGTTTCTAGTTTGAGAAATAGATGCCTCACATGTCCTCAGCTGACACCTTCATTGCTCAACACCAGTTTCATGTACAACAGTAAAGAGAAGACTCAGGAGTGCAATCCTTATGGGAAGAATTGCAAAGAAAAAGCCACTTTTGAAACAGAAATACAATAAGAAAAGGTTAGAGTGGGCAAAGAAACACAGACATTGGACAACGAATAATTGGAAAAGAGTTTTTTTGATCTTAACCCTATTGAGCATTTGTGGGATCAGCCAGACTGTAAGGTGAGTGAGAAGTGCCCGACATTCCACATCTATGGCAAGTGCTATAGGAAACGTGGGGTGAAATATCACTTGAGTATCTGGACAAACTGACAGCTAGAATGCCAAGGATCTGCAAAGCTGTCATTGCTACACATGGAGGATTTTTTTGATGAGAACTCTAAAAGTAGTTTAAAAAGCTCTGAAAATTTTTTCACGTTATGAATGTCCCGACTATACATTGTGATCAGCTGAATGCTACTTTGAATCAGCAAAATCTGTACATTATTCCAAACTTTTGGCCACCAGTGTGTGTGTGTGTGTATATATATTACACAGTTTTGTGTAAATGTCATATAGCACATAAAAAAATGGTCTAAGATGGTTAATTATATCTTCGGCTTTAGTGTGTCAAAAGGAAATATAAATGTTAGACTCCCAAACATTGCTTTTGCAAATAAAAAAGATTAAATTAGAAGATCAGGGAGCACTGCAACAGATGTCATGGCTCCCACAAAGCCCCCCACTGAACATTGTGTCAATTTGAGATTACATGAAGAGACAGAAGCAATTGAGACAGCCTAAATAGATTGAAGAAATGTGGTGAATTCTCCAACAGGCTTGGAACAGTCTGCTAACAATCAAGAAAAACTGTGTCCAGGTGTACCTAGGAGAATTGGGACTGCTTTAAAGGCAATGGTACTCACACCGAATACTGATTTAGCTTTTTTATGTTTACTGGACTTTGTATGACATTAATTGATAAGTTAAAACTAATTATGTCATTATTTTTGTTTTTAAATTCAAAGATATGTAACAGGAAGCAATGCTCTGACTATTGATAACTAACTTGTAACCCTTGAAAAGCACTAGTCAGAGTTCAAAGCTTCACTGACCTAATATTGTTTAAGAATAAAGATCTAAGAGTAGGAATATAAAGCCTTAATTATCTAAATCATCACAGTTATAAACTGTACATTCTATGCAAGTAATGCTAAACTCAAAAATGTAAGTCTAATTTGCTTTCAGTTGTTGCACAAATAGTGTGGGTATAGTTGGAAACCCTTGGTCCACTAGTTAGACCAGCATCAAATCAGTAAAAATCAACATTAACCAGCCTAAGCAAGCAATTGCATGCTGGTTAAGATGGTCTTTGTAGTTGAAAGCTACATGCCCAAGCCCAAAATCTAACTAAACCAAGGATTTTATGAACTAATTGCAATAACAGAGAGCCCCACTGGATGGACCTCTAAGACAAGACTGTGAAACTGCCAGACTCCCTCAGAAGAAAACCCCACATTTTACACCTATGTAAAAACCATGATAGCAAATAAGGAAGAAAAATCACCTGTAGGGCCACAATGTAGCTAACTCCATGGCAATGGCTTATTCATTTATAATGAATAAATGTCAAAAGCCTTAACCCCCTTTAAAACCAAAACTTGAGAACCTTTGATAAAAATAAAATCAGCTTTTGGATTGTAATATTTCTGCATAAGTATCTTTGTGTAAAATATTGACATTTAATGACAAATGAACAAGCAACGATGAGGCAAAAAATACATTTGAGAATTCTGACAGAACTCTTTTCTCTTTCACGTGCTGAAATTCCATAGACTATACTAGCAGCATGTTTCGGAACAGGGCTTGTTTATACTTATTTCAATGCTTGCAGTTTGTAGGGAATTGCCAAATTTGACTGCTGGCTACTGGTTTTTGTCTTTGATTCTTACCAACTGGAAGACAAAAATAGAAAATACTTGGCTGTCTAGGTTAGTACATTTAGGAATCTTGTGTGTGTGTGTGTGTGTGTGTGTGTGTGGTTTTGGGTGGTTTACGAGCACATTGTTTTAGATTACAAACTGGTAATTACAAGGGTATTATGCTATAAATGTGGTTTATGAGGACATTTCTAGTGTCTCCATAATTCAAATCACTTAAAGAAATGATAATGTTTATTGAAAATTAAAAAAATGCAGAAAGTTTTTGTGAGGTTTAGGTAGTTGTGCAGTTGGTTCTTCATATTTATCTGTGTTTTTTAAAATCCTTTTCAATTGGTTTAGCAAAACTGGAGTCAAAGATAAATTCAGGTGATGACATTTTAATAAATTTTTAGAGGTTTTAGTTTTGTTAATTATTTTGGTTTTCACTTTTCCCCTAGCAAACTACTGAAAATTGCAGAATGGAAATGACTGTAGTTGACTTGGAAAATAATAGGTTACAAATTTCCCCGTAACCTAGGCTTTTCAACAGGAAATTACATTATCTACAGAGTTGAATGGTTTAAGGAACCTTAAAACTTACGCAATTAATGACATTGTCATTATTTATGCAGTATAATATTATATGCAGCACCTATTTACAGTATTTACACAATAATAACAACATACATTTTTTAAAAGTTGCCCTCTGAATTTTATGAATTTATAGTAGTGTGTTGAAAACGTCCTTACTGCTTAAACTAGATTGTGGGTGGTTACTGAATAAGATGCAGTTTC
This sequence comes from Moxostoma hubbsi, assembly GCA_032164185.1. Lineage (NCBI taxonomy): Eukaryota > Metazoa > Chordata > Actinopteri > Cypriniformes > Catostomidae > Moxostoma > Moxostoma hubbsi. Next base: position 21,627,924 of record JAVLUX010000012.1, read on the forward strand.
TTTTTCAAAATTGGAAGAACTATTTAGTTAATTCGCCCTGTACTCAACAAAAATGCATGAGAGCTAAAAGAAGGACTTTTCGCTTCTTTACACTTTCCAGGGTCTCAGTATCAAGACTAAATGATTTGTTTGCAAATAATTAAAGTATAAGCTCTGTGTTTGTTGATAAGGCTATGAACAACTTGTAAAATGTCAAACAAGGTAACAAAGTAACAAAAGTACATTATTGTTTGTCTGTAGCTAGAAGTAGAATTATCTATGAACCTATGGTCTCAGAGTCTCTTCAAGCCCACTATAATAACAGAATGGCTCTTTTTCCCCACCAGATCCGCTGCCTGTCATTGACACGCTTCACAGTTTCCTCTTTGGTCACTTATGGGATCTGCTGCCTATCCATTTCCTGGCTTTAGCAGCTTTACATGCTGATACTGCCTCCAGGTCTAAATGACCACATGTTAAAAGAGAGTGAGCAGCAATGAAAGAGGGAAAGAAAATAACCATGGAGGAAAAAGTAAAATATAAGTGTGCATTGCAATGACATAGTTGCTAATGGTTTTATGGTGTGCCTTTATCATGTAAGTGCTGACTTTCCAGTCGTAAGGCTCTGTTTCAACCACCTGTCCATTGTGTTCCTCCCACTGCTAATTTAAAGATTTATTGCACTTAACATGATATGAACAGGAGACAGTTCCTCCGTTTTGAGACCACAAAGACCAGACACCCAGGTGTTTTAGAGTGCAATTGTCACTGTTTTTAGAGTGATCGTTTTTAGATATAGAGTGGTATGATCGAGAAACAAGCATCTAATTGCATCAAGTATCAAACTGAAGTTTGAAACTTGAAGTGTTAAAGGCATAGTTTACCCAAAACTGAAAATGATGTGATAATTTACTCACCCTCATGTTGTTCCAGACCTGCATGACCTGCATCTTTTTTCATGAAACAATATACTGTAGGAGAAAGTATACAGAATGATAGCCTGAATGTCACCATTTACCTTCATTGCATCTTTTTTATACAATGAAAGTGAATGGTTACTGAGGTGTAGCAAATTGGTTGATGTAGGTGTACACGGTACGGATTAAAGTGGCGCGTACCTCCACCATTATATGTAGGAAATTTGGTATGTGTGAGCTAGGAATTAAATTAAACTGTCCTTATTCTACATTATTATGTAAGGAAATTTATAATGGAATTAGTCGCGTTCGACAACCACTACAAATTAGATAAGTGACAAATAACTAGATTATATGTCTGAATAAAATTCTCCGCCATTAAATCGTAATACAAAGTCTTGTTGTATCTGCTCAAAATTTATATTGTAAGGAATTAGCTTTAATAAAGGAATTATGATTAATTCACTTATTGGAGTGATATTATTCTCATGGCTTGTTGAAAATAAAATCACACGTATTTAGGTACAGCTTTGAAGTGAAACCTTTTAAAAACAGGGATGAGATTATTTATCAAAATATAACAGTCAAATTATCTTTGAATACAGACAAACTTTATTGCTATTCTAAACATAAAACTAAATCTAACAAATCTAACACATAAAACATGAAACAGGTACCAACAGTGAGTAAAGTGACAGAATGTGAAATAAATTATCAAAAATTAACTTTATGGAGTCTGAAACATTTATCATTCTTTGAGTCTAAATCTATTTGCAATCGGATAACCCAAAGTATTTAACTAATACACCAGGGGCCGGTTGCACCAGCTATATGTATGTTACAACTTAGATTAGTTGTGGTGTAAATGGGCACTAATTCACAATTTACACACTACTAAATATTTGAGCTTTGCACCATTATACTTAGGTAGCACATAACCCTACGTATGAACTAAATATTTATGGAAGCCTCTGACCAGCTGTAACACATGGAATACAAAAGCAGACTGATATTCTATGACATCAATGAGCTCATGTTTTGCATGACATTTCGGCATACGGTATGATGTTGACATTTGACAGAGAGAGAGAGTGAGAGAGAGAGATATGTTTTAAGCAGCTCTTCAGCATAAAGCCGATCTAACGGTGCAGTTTTCAGGGTGCTTCACCCAGTGTCAAGTGTCAACACATTCAAAATATATATAGGATATCAAAATTAATAAATGTCTGTTTTTCCAGCCTGTTGTATTTGCATTTATTTATCACCCCTTATTTATTTTAGATACAGTTCTTATATATTGTTATTTACACAGGGCAAATATACTATTTATCCAATCTACTTTTATTACGTATCGTATTTTAATGGGGGGGGTATAATTTATTACAGCTGACAGTTACGCGCAAACAAGGTTTGAACAGCAATCGTAATGAGAACAAATTAAAGTTCATTGCTTTTTAACACTTCTGTGTACAAATGTGAAGGCTGCTTATTGGATAAATACAGGTAAACGCCATATTGTGTGACTACGCATTACTTTACGGAGAGCTTATGACCTACTAGTTAAGTCTTGCCTTAAGAACAGGTGGTGCAACCTAATTAAGCACTGACCTAGTTACAAACTAACTAGTAGTTACTAAGCCCTTAGCGTGAACTTTATGTCCTAACTTACGTAAGAACTTACGCACAGCTGGTGCAACCCTACCCAGCACTTTGAGCAAAAGTCTGGAGATGATTGCGTGTCGTTGCGTTTCCTTGCGTGGTGTTCTTTGTGTTGCTTGGTTCTTTGGCTCTTTGTTGAAAGTTCATTCCGTTAATGTTTTGCACCTCTGTTAGATCATTGATAGTTGTTGGCTCAATGGATGATGAGGTGGGCTTTGAAGCGTGGCCTTCCGCAAGGAAGACTCGCGACTTCCATTTGGTGTGTGAACCATAGAGCAGAGAGTGTTAGGCTTCCTCAGGACTCTTCCCGAGTTTTCCTTGGACTCTACATGGCACAGTAGAAGCAAGAGACAGTTCTGAATAGAGAGGCCTCAAGAGAAAAGGGAAGAGTGAGAATATTCTTCCTTGGGTAGGAAAGTTTTTCATTAAAATTGGAGACACCCAAAGGTGTCCTGAGCCAATCAGAAGTGACTTTCCAGAGTCACATGGTCGACTGGGCAGTCCTTTTCAAAAGTTGTTTTATGGTTCTCTGTGGAGGATTCTTTCAAACTCCCACTCAAAATAATACATGTTTAATCATTAACTTTTATATCTTGAAAATGGTACAAGAGACATGACATTTGTTGTCATCAACATTCTCTACATTAACAAGCAAGCATTTACATACTAATTATGACATTCTTTCATGAACATTATACGTGTAAGTAACAAAACATGAAAATCCCTGGTTACAAATCATACTGGTTAATTTATTGGTTTTACAGTACGCATCTGAATTAACTAAATATATATATATATATATATATATATATATATATATATATATATATATATATATATATATCCTCACAAATTTTTTGTGTTCCCTTGCAATAGTCTTTGTTCCCTCTCAATAAGCTTTGCATTCTCTTGCAATAAATGAACTATGGTTTTACTATAGTAATATTGTAGTAACCATGTTTTTTCTGGTTTATGGCTGAAATCATTAATGCTAGTACAATTTTAGAATGCAGTCACCATGCTTGTTTTGACAGAAACCATGGTTTTAGTATAGTAGAATTGTAGTGACCATGACATTAGTAACCATAGTTACTGTAGTAAAATCTATAGTAAAGTAAAATGGTTTCTACTAAAAATACGTAAGTTCCACTATGGTTACTGTAGCAAAATCTATGTTAAATTTATTGCAAGGGAACCAAAATAATTGTGAGGGAATGCAAAACTATTTTGAAGGGATGCAAAACGTATTTCAAAGTGATACATAACATGGATAAAACATTACACGTTATGAGAAACTTGATTGTCAGGGTATATTATCAAGTTAAACCTTGAAGTTACCATACAAGATTAAAGATTGTAATCATCGATTTGTTAGTTAGAAGTGATTACAAATCACTACACATATTTTTTTAAGTTTAAGTTTAAGGAACAAGAGGGATTTTCTTATGATAGTTGCTCTATCATTACAAACCCTAGTTTTAGATTAAGCAGGCATGGGAGAGATAGTCCACTTCAGCAATTCAGGTGTCATGAATGAGTTTTCATGGCTCTCTAATGGCTCGGCGGGGGATCTCTCTGATCTGTGGAATGTGCTGTTGTTTCATGTGATGGCTTTGTTCGTGGATAATCCTACAGTTGTCACTCTGCCTAGAATCTGCTTTTGTGTTGCAGAGAAAAACGAAATTCATACACATTTGAAACAACAATTTTCTTTTGTGATGCAAAACAATGCACTATGATTTGTCCTAATTTAAACTTATTTCTGTGTCATACTTTTTCCAAAAAATTGATAGACGTTTTATTTTTGATCAAATGAGTGCCTTAAATGAGTGCTTTCTTATGCCACAAACAGAAACTGCTGATGTTCAAACAGGACACCATGAGAACTCCCAAGTCAAAGAGAATCCAAAAGCAGAGGAGCTCACTGTGGTAGATCTGATTGATGGAGAGCTGGCCATATCTACCAAGACATCAGTGGAATCCCTAGATGAGCCTCTAAATGAAAACAATAGCAACAATTCAAGATTTGCAGGTGAGAAAGGTTTGGAAAACATTTACAGATAAATTTACATTTTGTATGCTTTCTAAATGTTTTAGCGCCTGAAAAAAATAAGGGTGCAAACACAGCCAAAAAAATCTGTTAAATGCAATTTACTGGACCATCTTGCATGTCAGTTCTGAGTGATAGTTTGTGAAGGATGCAGCAGATTGCCATGATCTGGCACACTCTGCTGGACTGTACCGCATCACTTCATCACTGCAATCCAGGCATATGAATTAACTGAATATATATATATATATATATATATATATATATATAGGTGTGGTTATAATGTTCTTGTTCATTATTTTATTAGCATATGTTTAATTACTGCTGTCATGATCAATAGAAAATGTACACAAACACATAAACATAGCACGTTAATTTGGCCCAATATTTAGTGAATTTGCCTCAGTCTGTCTGTCGTTTCTGTACAGAGCCTCTTAGAGGGCAGGGAATTTTTTTCTGGACTAATTTTGTGTCTCCTCACAAATTTTTTGCATTCCCTTGTAATAGTCTTTGTTCCCTCTCAATAAGCTTTGCATTCTCTTGCAATAAATTAACTATGGTTTTACTATAGTAATATTGTAGTAACCATGTTTTTTCTGGTTTATGGCTGAAATCGTTGATGCTAGTACTATTGTAGAATGCAGTCACCATGCTTGTTTTGGCAGAAACCATGGTTTTAGTATAGTAGAATTGTAGTGACCATGACATTAGTAACCATAGTTACTGTAGTAAAATCTATAGTAAAGTAAAATGGTTACTAGTAAAACCTACTACAAATATGTAAGTTCCACTATGGTTACTGTAGAAAAATCTATGTTAAATTTATTGCAAGGGAACCCAAAATAATTGTGAGGGAATGCAAAACTATTTTGAAGGGATGCAAAACATATTTCAAAGTGATGCATAACTTGTTGCAGGGGAAAGCAAAACTTTTTGAGAGGGAATGATAACTTTTGTGAGGGAAAGAAAAAATTTCAGAAAATAAAATAAATCCTTCCAAAAAAGCCAGCATCAAAAAAGCTTTTGCAAAGGGTGTAACACTTTTGATCAGTTTGAAGTCTTGTCAGCTCTTCAGTAAAAGAAGCAGCAGCTCATTGGTTGTATAAAACCCCCTGTTGAGTCCATGATGTCAAAGGTGAGCGGGCTATGGACATGCCTGCACAAGTTTCGTCTAATCTAGAGTGTTCTATTGTTGCAACGAGACAGATCATACAGTTTGCTTGGATGTATGTGCGTTTTTGACTTTAAGTTTAACTTTAAGTACACTTTAAAATGCTTGTAAGTTATATACATGCATATTCCTTGTGATATAATTAGTTAGTGTTTCAATAGTTATGTGTTCTAAGATTTAAGTGTTCAAATTCTTTTATTGCCAAATAGATATGTAGAAACATGCTAGGAATTTCTATGCTTAAAATATGCCATTGCAATAGTAGCAAGCTATTGTATTCTGTGATATTTGCACTTGTATCGTCATTGTATGTAAATGGTTTAAGCATTGTTGTAGGCAATATATAATGAGTAATTAAGAATTAATGTTTAGTATGATAACTTGTATGAGGTAATCTACATTCCATTGCTTAAGTGCATTCAGATGTAGACTATCGGACATCAACTCCTTATAGGTTTCAGACTGAGCAGCATACTGAAACATTGGCAGAGAGAATTTGCATGCACCGCCCCAGACATACGGGTATAAAGGGAGCAGGCAAGCGAATGCCAGACAGATTTTCACAGAGGAGCCGAGAATACGGTTACCGCGCATTACAGTGGTAGGGATAGTGACATGGCAATGGGAACACAACGTCTCGTTCCTTCCATTGGTGAACGGAGGTTACAACAGTAACCATGACGTTCCCCTTCCGTCACTCACTTGACGTTGTGTCAATTGTAGTGACACAAGTGGTCCCACTTAAAAACGCCACACACTTCCCCATGTTACGTGGCTGCCGAGCCAGATGCAAGCAGGCTGTTGCATGCTAGAAGCAGCTGTGTCGGCTGCACGTATCCCTCCCCAACGCCCCCGATAAAAGGTGTCATATACCGCTCTTAGGTTCCCCGTTCCCGTATGGAAACAGGCGTCATAATTTGCATGGGAGCCAGCTTGCCAGCCACACCTTTTCTCGCTCTGTTTCTCGTCATAGAGTTAAAAGCAGCTTGGGCAATCTTAACGCTATAGATGCATGGGGGAAGGCGTCCTTTTCCGTTCCTATTCCAAGTGCTTGCGCAGTGACCTTCGTAGCTCTGAGAGCGAGGTCGGTGGCAGAGCGCAGTTCCTGCAGCACGTCAGGATCGGGACTACTCAGGTGCAGATCTTTGAGTGCCTTGGCTTGGTGTACTTGCAGGAGAGCCATGGCATGCAAGGCAGAGGCGGCCTGGCCAGTGTTGCTGTAGGCTTTTGCAGTAAGTGACAACGTTGTCCTACAGGCTTTGGAGGGGAGTATCAGGCGGTATCAGACGAGCGAAAATAAACTCTTTCAGAGAAGTCAACTCTTTTATAAGAGAAGCACTGTCGAAGCACCCAGGGGCAGAGCCTGCACGGCATACAGAGAGGAGAAAGCTGCTGGAATGCACCGTCAGATCCAACAGCAAGCTCTCTTGCAGTGGGTGAAGCAGTCGTGTGTCACACAGCTCGCTGATCACACAACCGTTCGGCTCCAAAGAAAAAAATCTGTCTGGCATTCGCTCGCCTGCTCCCTTTATACCCGTATGTCCAAGGCGGAGTATGCAAATTCTGTCTGCCAACTTGACATTGGCCTTTTCTCAAGTTCTCAGAAGAGACCTCTTCGAGTGAGTGACAGAAGGATAACATGACTTAAGGGGCTCTGTGTTTGTGGGCTGAGAGAGATTCTGTAGACTTGTGTACCATATGCATGTTGAATTTTTTCACTCTCTATGCACTACTGTTTTTATGTTTTTCAGTCAATGACTATAGCCATGAATTCTCTGAAATCTGTCTTGATGGCCTACTCTAGAAGAAATCAGCACATTCTCAACATTTTACAACAGTAACTATTTACACACATTACACAGAGAAACACACAGTGCTTCAATAAATATGTGATCAAGAAAGGAAATTATTATATACTGTACATACTCCTTATACTGTAAGTTCCAATTCACAGAAAAAATGTAAAACATTTCTCCTAAAGTTATTTTAGGTGTACAGCCATAGCCAAAAGTATTGGCAGTGAAATACATTTTGTGTTTTGTTAAGTTTGCTGCTTCAGAATTTGTAGATTATTGTAGACATGTTTCTATGGTATACTAGAAAACAAAGGGTTTTAAGGCTTTTATTGGCAAAAACATTCAATATATACAAAGAGTCAATGTTTACCCTTGTTCTTCATAACCTCTGCAATTCGCTCTGGCATGCTGGATATCAGCTTCTGGGCCAAATCCTGACTGATGGCTATCCATTCTTGCCTTATTAGTGCTCAGAGTTGATCACAATTTGTGGGCTGCTGCTTGTCCACTCGCCTTTTGAGGACTGACCACAGGTTTTCTATGAGATTAAGATCCGGGGAGTTGCCGAATCACTTGCCTTGCCGTGACATGGTGCCCCATCATGCTGGAAAATGCACGGTTCATCACCAAATTGCTCCTGGATCGCGGCTTCTTTGCTGCCCTTCTTCAATCCAGGCCATTGTCCAAAAGTCTTCACCTCACTGTGCATGCAGATGCACTTTCACCAACCTGCTGCCAATATTGAGCAAGCTCTGCACTGGTGGTGACACGATTCCATAGCAGACTCAGGAGAGATCCACTCTGGGACATCCTGAAGCCTTCTTCACTGCAGTTGAATCTCTCTCCTTGAAGTTCTTGATGATCCATTAAATGGTTCTTGCAGGTGCAATATTCTTTGAAGCAATTTCCTTGCACGTGAGGCCATTTTTTAGCAACGCGATGATGGCTGCACATCTTTCTTTAGAGGTAACCACTGTGCACAATGATTGGAAGCACTTCTTCCCTCCTTTTAGAGCAAACAGTCTGCTCTTATAATCCAATTTAGAATAATAGAGTGATTTCACCTGACTAGTACTCGTTCACAATTTCCCAGGTGCTGCTGATATGATTAGTGAAATTATGTTAGCTGGTCATTTTGTGCCAGGGCCAAAAAAACTGTGAAATTTGGGTTTTTGTGATAAAGTAAAAAAAAATATTTGCCCAATGAAGCTTTTTGCAATTATTTAAAATGCATCTGATCACTCTGCACAATAACCTAGAAACAATATGATTGTGATGACAAAATCAACACCACAAGAACTGAAGCAGAAAACTTTGCGAAACACAAAATTTATGTCACTGCCAATACTTTTGGCCATGGCTGTACTCTTTAGGTCTGTATTGGTAGCTATGACATTGACTGTAGAATTTCTAAGGAATGATAAGCTAGAAATGCATCATTAAACAACTTGATTATTTTTAAATTTCTCTTTTTATATAGGCCTACCTAATGTTATCATAATGGCCCTCATTTCAAATATGTCCAAGGTTGTGTCATTGCCGGGTATGAATAATATATTGTAGAATTCCACCAGATGGCAGTTCATCTCTCATCACACCATATTTACTGAGCTCAATCACTTTTGCTTGCTCCATGTCTCATGTCATCAGACACTTCAGAGATACTTCAGTTTTGGTCCTCACTGTCAGGATGTTTTCTGCACACATGCCCAAGCAGGTTGAGGCCTAATTGCTGTTTGAGGCTCCCAGTGAATTATTTTTTTCTATATTAACAATCTATGAGAGAACCTCATCATTATTTCAGTACATGCTGTCACATGGTCTCGTCAATAGTATGCTTAATGGTGCTTATAGAGTACAGTTATTCCACGTTATATAGAGTGCCTTAGAAGTATTCAAGTTTAGAGGTTTCTGATAATTACTAAACAATGTCCATTTTAAATGGTTACAGTATTGATATTGTAATTAATACAGTATTAATAGTTACAGTATTGTGTCAATAAGAGATATGCTTGTGCTGGGAGTTTTTAAAAACTTCCAGCACAAATTGGGTAGTGGATTGAGTAGTTTTGAGTAGATCATGTCTCACTTTATAGCTTTGAAGAGACCCAGACATATCATAAAAGCAGCCTATGTGACTCGATTGTCATTCTGATGGCATTAAATAGGTTTTGGTAAGAAATAACCCAAATTCTAGATAACATTTTTATTATGAAAAACAACATCTGGGTTGTTTCTAAACAAAATGATATGCTTTCAGAAGACAGATGAGTGCAATCACTCATCTGCAGATGAAAGCAGAGTGCTTTTACAATACTTTTTAAAGCTTTTTTTTTTTTAAGCTTAAAAGTGAAACATTATCCTCTGTCATTGCAATGCTTTGCATTATTGTATTGCATTGCGCATAAGAGAAAAAGTTATATGGGTTCGGAATGACATGTGAGTGTGAATAAATTTTGATAGAATTGTAATTTTGGGTTAACTATTCCTAAATGTAAGTAAATACTGGTAGCCAAGCCTACACAGAAGAGGGGAAGCTGTTATGCGCTGTAACTTTGGGTGTCCATTTTCTACAGTATATTTGCTATTGCTTCAATTGCTTGAGACTTTTTATCTGTACAAAATAAAAATAAAAATATATAACCAATGTACTGTATATATAGTAGATTATGCTTGCACAGAATAATTAGGAGACAAGTGGAAATAAGGCAAGAGTGTAAGAATCAAAGAGAGGAAGCAGGGAGAAAACCTTTCATTCATTCCAGCTGTTTTGGAATTGCTGGACAGGCTGGATAGATGAACTTGAAAGACGCCATGTTCTCCGAACTCCCTAGATAACAGCTAATGTTCATGACTGCTCATAAAGCAGTATAATTAGACAGAGCCCCAGAGACTATCATATAGGGTATTATTTTCTAATAAGAGGCTATGCTTTTATGTGCTCTCCAGAGTCCAGTCATTGTTGGAATCCCCATTTCCAGGTTTTGGGAGTTGATAGGGCTTTCATAATTGCTTCAGCTGTACCTATAGACAGCATTTTCCCACCATTTCCTATGGTGTTTGACCTATTTTACAGTCAGATATAAGACAAGTAATCAGACAGCAGTATTTTATACAAAAGACAGCAGTTGGTCTCTGTGAATAGATGCTCAAGACAGGTTGACTTATATTGAACAGTTAGGTTAGGTTTGCATACTAAATTAAAATGAAAACAAATAAACAACCATCACACACCTGCTGATCTTCAGGTACATAGGACACTTAAAATGGCTAAAGAAGGACTTTGGCTGAAACTTTGCTCAAGTTGTGCAAGCTACGACAGTGTGAAAGAGTTTTCTTTGTTACCATTATATATGAATTTTTTTTTAAAAAGATAAGAAAATAATCTGAAAAGTTATTACTTGAAAGTATTATAGAAGTGGTCTGCCCACCATTTTCTAATGAGAAATATGTGAAAATTGTTAGTTTTACAACAACAATTTAACACTAGACCAGGCCTGAAGAGTATTATACTTTGTGCTTTGGTGTGGATGTAACAGCAGTGTGTGTTTGTACTTGTATGGAGTTACTGACTTCCAGCTTTTTGATGTGGTTAGTGGCTTTATCACATCACCTGGCCAGGTGTAACTTGGGTGGAGTGGGTGTGAGAGAAACTCAGAGCTGTACCAGGTGGTGTCTTCTGGTTTTAATGTAACCTTGAAATGTTTCAGTTAGCCTTTCCTTGTAGTTGAGTTGTGCAGAATTTTATGACTTTTACTCAGCAATTGCCAGATGAATGCAAGTCGTGGTGAACTGACCATATGGAAAAAAAGAAGAGGTTAGGCAGAATGATGGAGGCATCATTCACTTTCATTGTATTGAAAAAAGATGCAGTAATAGTGAATGGAGAAATTTTGCATAACATCTGCTTTTATTTTCCATAGAAAAAGACAAAAAAGTCATACAAGTTTGGTACAACATAAGGATAAGTAAATTATTATAAAATGTTTATTTTTGGAAGAACTATCCCTTTAAACTGTGTCTAAAACTGAAGAAACCTTTGTTGGTGGTTAGAATGTATTAGTAATTTGTTATGGTTCCATGGGTACATTAACAGTATGGGTTTTATGAGGTTAACCACACATTAGTTGTATGCACACAAAACACCAAGATATACAGGGTTGGGAGGGTTACTTTTGAAATGTATTCTACTACAGATTACAGAATACATGCTGTAAAATGTAATTTGTAACATATTCAGTTAGATTACTCAAGGTACATAAAAAAAAAAAAAAATTCTGAAAAACCTAAATATCTTATACAGTGTTGTTTCTAAAACAAGATGAATATAATTGATCTTGTTTTAAGGATTTTTAGATCATTTATAGGAAAACACAAAACCATTATCGAGAATATGATTTTTACTGTATTATCAAAGGTCTTACTAGAAAAAATAAATTATGATCCAACGTGAATTTTCTTGATAAAAAAACATGATCGTGCCTGGTAATGTGCATGTAATATATTTTAGCTTAGCGTAAAAGCTGAAAATTCAGAAAGTTTATTTCTATTTCTTCTGCTCCAAGCTTACTTCAAACATACTTCTCTGTCTGCTTGTATGAATGTAACACATCCGTGATGTAACACATCACACAAAAAGTGCTTCACCGCTGTTCAAATGCACTTTTGATCACATAATTTATATGTATAAATGTTTTCCATCTGAAAGAACTAAATATTAAATGAAACAACTGACAAAAAAATGCAAAGTAATCTCTTTAGTAATCAAAATACATTTGGAATGTAACTGTATTCTAATTACCAATTATTTAAATTGTAAATGTAGTGGAATACAGTTACTTATTTTTTGTATTTTAAATACGTAATCCCATTACACGTATTCTGTTACTCCCCGACTCTGAATATAAAAATGTAATTTTGGGCAGCCAATAAATAGTATTGTTGCAAAGTCAGCATTGAATGTGGTAACTCTTGGGTGTCCATGTCCAGCTATGTTCATATTGACTTCCTCGTCATACTTCAGAGAAAGTTTATCTTAAAAGTGTGCAAAACCTTTTTCTGTAGATGCTTTAATATTATCTTGCCATTAATGGAGTTCAAAGATAGGTACCATAACCATTAAAGAGCTGAACATTCATACATGCCATTACACAAATAAGACTTGTGTAGGGTATTAGGGTTAAAGATTGGTGCACGTGTAGGTGTGTGTGTGTGTGTGTGTGTGTGTGTATTTATTTATAAAACAGTTAGTTCCTCAAATCTGATTGAATCCATGAGCACTGATGGTCTGACAGGATCAACACTCGGACGCTTCACTGTGTGTATCACTCCGCTTGTGTTTGTGCCATTCTAAACTAAGGCGTAAGAGCAGTGCATATCTGTTAGGGGTTACTGGCTTTATTTTTGAAATTACATATGTTAGCCAGCAGGTGGTGGCAAAAGATAATTTTTGTGTGTAATATGAGCCAGTTGGTGACATAAAGTGAATCCGTTAGTCATTGTTTACATATAACAGCACTCTGTGATCGCTCGTATTACCACTACATTACTTAAGATAGGACATTGTTTTAAATGGCTTTAAATTAACAATTTCAGGATTAAGGCTCGTTGCAACTAAGAGACACGAAGGACTGTTTGATTACAGAACTTGAGGCACTTACCGAGTTTCCACATTGAATACACAGTTTAAAAATGGCGGAGGACATCGCTGTTTCTATAGTGATCGACTCTTGCTACCACAAAATAGGGAGAAATACCCCTGCTTGGACTCTATTCTTCCTCTGAGAAAGCTTACCTACAGAACGCTGACAGCATATCTGCTTGGGAGTGGCAAGAGGTGTTGCTGTATATATACAGTACTGTGCAAAAGTTTTAGGCACTTGTGAAAAATGTTGCATAGTGCTGATGTCTTAAAAATACCAATCATACAAAGTCCAGTACACATAAAAAAATAAATCAATATGGTGTGACCACCTTTGCCTTTATAACAGCCCCAGTTCACCTAGGTAAATCTGGATACAGTTTTTCTTGGTTGTTGGCAGATAGGATGTTCAAAGTTCTTCAATCTATTTAGGCTGTCTCAATTGCTTCTGTCTCTTCATGTAATCTCAGACTGACATGATGTTCAGTGGGGGGCACTGTGGGGGCAATGCCACCTCCTGCAGTGTGACCTGTTCTTATATTCTAATATTTTCTATTTGCAAAAGTAATGTTTGGGAGTCTAAAATGTATTTTACCTATTGACACAGTTAAGATTAATATATAAATAATCATTTTATGACAAATGTTTTTGTGAAACATCTTAAGTGCCTAAAAATTTTGCACAGTACTCTGATAAAAAATCATTTCGTGACTTATATATAAGTCATGAAAGGATTTTTTTTATCACACCAATATAGGTCTGTCCCACCACACTCACCCAGCAACTATCTGTTTGATTCACATAGGGACCAGAGATCAATGTCCCTGTTGATCTCACTGTAAATCCTTACACCTTCCTTGTTTGTAGCTATTTTTGCAGAACAGGATCAGAGAAATGTAATAGGCCCCTGTGGCAAGCCAATGACTTCTATTCCTTCACAGTTGGGAGGTAGAAAACTCAAAGCTTGTGCACACCCAACTGTTCGCAGACCACACAAGTTTTTACCAGTGGTAATAATAGTCCTATTGTAACTATTTTTTTAATTTATCATTTAGTTCTAGGACATGTTAATAGCTATTATAAAAACTATAGAATAAGACAGAATGTTGCCACTTACTGGATTCTTCCTGGGTTATTGTCACACAATGGTTATCAAACTCAAAGTTCATCTATATTTTCTCCTCCAGCTGTTCTTTTGCTTGTGCTTTATTTATCCATCCTGTGCTAGTCATACTTTTAATGATGGACACTTTCAGTGGGGATATATTTGCAAGGGTAACTTTACAAGCAGTGGTCATTTTAGTAGGGTGATAATTAGTCCATATCAAACACAGAGATCTCCAACTTCCTGCAAGTTTCTTGGAACTTTTGGTTAACAAAATTGAGCTTAACAAATCTTGGTAATTAGGGCCACCATAGTGATAGATTTTGTTTCTAGTGCTAGCTCTGTGACAACTTGGAAAAACTGAGACTAACAGACAACCAATTTATCCTGCTGTTTGTTTGTTAGTAATGCTAATGTGTATTTGTGAAGGAAAAACAATTTCCTTATTGAGAAGTCTAGTCTGTCTTCCTGTGTTTTCACTTTGTTGAAGCCATTGATTGTTTAAGGTTTACAATGTAGCCAGGCAAGATAGACAGCGACTTTTCCCAATGAGAACAAGTCTGCTATTCTTTAGCACACTACATGCAATTAAACACCCACCACCTGCTCTGAACAACCACCACAAAGACTTTCTTGACCACCACTAAAGTCTGGCAATGCTTGTCTAGACAACAGAAGTACTCAGAAGGGGATATTTTACTGTCTGTGTTCCATATGTGGATTCTCATTATTCGTAAAGGGAAGTGGTCATTGTGATTGTTATATCTTCTTGTTGATGTATTTCTTTAAATCTAAACCTGCTTTTTTACCACTTTTTGTCATTTGTATGTTTGCCTGTGCAGTTACGGCGGGTTTTTGTGCAGTCAAGCTATTGTTTGTAACGTTCTGGCAGGCAAGTACAAGCAAGGATGAGACAATGATGTGTGAGAACCCAAGTGCAGTTATTTAATTGAATCCAAAAACATGAATACAAATTGAAAACAAAACAGAACATAAAACAGAACCTAAACTTGACTACAAACAATGCATTGACTAGACTAATAGAAAGAACAATGACACAACATTACACCAACACAATACTTGACCAACAACAATGGCAAACATGAGGGCTTAAATACATGAACATGGGTAACTACAAGACAGAGACAACCAATGACAAGACTGAACTAATGAACAGGATAACAAGGCTCATAAACATAGACAATGAAGAGACAGGACTAATAAACATAGTGAAACAAGAGGGTCACATGACAGTAACATGACAATGAAACAATAAGATCAAAACACATGAAAACATGGCAGAAAGTTCCTGGCATGAACAGGAAATCACATGACAGGAACAAGGAACTTAGTTTTCAAAATAAAAGACATGAACAAAAACACACAAAAACATGACAATAGTCTGCATCTGTCTGTCCCAGTATACATGACACAATGCGTAATCGAATATTTAAAGGAAGAATGTCAGCTGAGTAAGTGCCCAACTTACATGTTGCTTGTCAAGTCTTGTGATGCACGTGCAAAATGCAGTGGTCAATTGCTGTCTGATTAATGTGTATACATGCTGGATGAAATCAAGCTACATTAGCATTATCAAGATCTGTAAGTCAGACTAAAGTGTTTACAAGACATTTAAAAAAAGACAAATTATTGACTGAAATCCAGCTTTTAACCCTGTATGGTATGCATTATTTTATAGCATGGTGAAAAAAGTTTGTCAAAACCAATATAATTTTCTACATAATACTTCAAATGTACAACATTATGATAATTATGATGATTAAATGTATGTATTGGGGGGTCATAATTCTTGGCTTTAATGCAAAAATATTTAGATAATTCTAACTCTGTCTTATAAATGCAATGTACTTACAATAATGTTGCCTCAGGGCAACATCCACATTTTCACAGTTTTCTATCACATATGTGTACATAACTTGTATAAAGTTATTAAAAATACATCTTTACCTTTCAATTAATGAGGATACATTTTTATCTTCATGAAAAATTATAGGCACATTTCATAAAGGTTTACTTTTTGCCTTCAAATTCTGTGTAAAGATGCAGTACTGCATAAAAGCCATACTAAAATATGCCAGTTCTGATCGTCATATCCCCTAGTATCAGAGGCGGCTCTGAAGCGGTTTTTATGATTCCTTGAATATTGCTGTTGTTCTGACAATTAGCATAAATCTTATTGAATATAAGTTGTTTACAAGAATCAACTGCTGTATACATTGGTCCAACAACTGTGATATCTGTTAAAATACATTTACAGTGCCGCCTCTGTGCAGCATTAAAAATGTGTAAATATGCCATTTCAGATCCAGTTTTTGTGTTGCATTTGTGGTGTTAAGATGGCTTAAAGAGAGAGTAAAATTTTATTCTCTTATGATTTACTCATTTACCCTCATGCCATCCCAGATGTGTATGACTTTCTTCTGCATAACACAAAGTAAGATATATAGAAGAATATATCAACAAAGATCCTCACAAAGTAAGTGAATGGGTGCCAAAACCTTTAAGATCCAAAATCCACAGTATGCGAGCATAAAGGTAATCCATATGACTCTAGTGGTTAAATCCATGTGTTCAGACATGATAGCTGTGGGTGAGGAACAGATCAATATTTAAGTCATTTTTTGTCATAAATTCTCCTCCCTCCCCATTAGGAGGCGATGTGCAAGAAGGATGTAAATCACCAAAAACAGAAGAAGGAGATGGGAAAGTAAAGTGTAAATTGACTGAGCAGAAAGGAGAATTTAAAGTAAAATATTGATCTGTTTCTCACCCATACCTATCAAATAGCTTCAGAATATATGGATTTAACCACCAGAGTCATCTGGAATAATTTAAGTTGTCCCTTATGTGGATTTTGGATCCACCTTCAAATTTTTGGCACCCATTCACTTACATTTTATAGACCTAAAGAACTGAGAAATACTTCTAAAAATCTTCGATTGTGTTCATCAAAAGAAAGAAAGTCATACGCATCTGGGATGGCATGAGGGTGAGTAAATAATGAGATAATTTTCATTTTGGGTGAGCTAAATCTTCAACTTCCAATCAAACTATAAATTTATATTTAAATATGATATTTATACATTTATTTTAAATATGACTCGACAAAGGTCAAGCACTTCTAATTAGAGAGTAGCTTGTCAATAAGCTCACTGAATCAAACATTCCAGAGGTTTCGGTAGCTAGGATTCCATCCAAAATGTTAATTTTTTTCATGTGCATTTCTGTATATTCGACTAAAGAAAATGAAAATCATTGTGCGTTTCCATCCACTACGTTATACGCATTATCTTGAGGGAGCCCGCCTTGTCATGATGGAGCCCGTTGCTTCAGAGAGTTATTTGTGGTGTTGGACATCATTTTATTAAATGCTGCCTGAAGACACCGAAGAATGAATGTAATATCTCATATTATAAGGGCTGAAATGGCTGCTACGCCCATATGTCCGCACCTCCGTATATATACCTATAAGCGCTCGCGCTCAAAACGTTTAGATGCGAGTTTAAACTTCCAAATGTCAAGGGCTATGTAGGAAGAATTGTGTCATGAAACAGAGGGAGACACAGATGAAAGTTAATGATATTTATTTTTGCACTCAGGAACAGTCACGGCAGGGGGATAGTGTCAGGATGATCAGTGGTGTAGAGGTTTAGACAGTGGATGTAGTTGAGAGACTTCTTATCTGATGTTGGAAGGCTGGATGGAGAATGCGGATGAAGGCAGAGTGATGGAAACAGACAGACTGGAGATCGGTTGCCCGGGAAGGCTGGACGGAGTTTCTGGAAGAGGTAGAGCACACGTATCAGGTTAGTTGAAGGTACACAGATGAGGGAGTCAGGAAGTCATTGGAATTCGACAAGACCAGACAACTGAGTGAGGGAACTGGTGTGGTATTTAAGGGGTGCAGTGATTGAGTGCAGAGTGCCGGCAGGTGGTGAAGACAGGTGCAGATGATTAAAACTCCGGTGATGCTGAGCGAGTGGTTGAAGTGAAGAGGTCTGGCGGTGCTGTGGGTGTATCCGTGACAGTACCCCCCCCCCTCCACGGCCAGCTCCTGAGGGCAGAAAGGACCGACGACGGGGACGACCCCGACCTCTTGGCGCCGGACGACTGGGATGAGCAGAGTGGAATTCCTCTAAGAGTGTGGGGTCTAGAATGTCGTCCCGGTCGACCCAACACCTCTCTTCAGGTCCAAAACCTTCCCAGTCGACGAGGTATCCCAGATGGCCGCCCCATCGTCGGGAGTCGAGGATTTCTTGGACTCGGTAGATGTTTTCATCCGCGGGATCCACAGGAGGGGGAGGAGGTACGTCGTCAGCACCAGACCCTGGGGAAGAAGGAGTGAGAGGATTAGTGTAGGGCTTGAGTAGTGAGACATGGAAGGAAGGTGAGATGCGGTAATGTGCAGGGAGTGATAACCGGTAGGTGACTTCGTTGATCTGCCTCTGAATAGCGAACGGACCGATGTACCTGGGACTCAGCTTGCGGCAGGGCTGTCGGAGGCGGATGTCCCTGGTGGAGAGCCAGACCATTTGCCCTGGTCGGTATAATGGGGTTGTAGATCTTCTGGCGTTGGCCTGGTTCTTATGTCTCCGAACAGCCCTCTGCAGATGGATGTGTGTTGAGTCCCAGACCCTCTCGCTCTCCTGGAACCAGTGATGGACTGCTGGAACATCAGATGGCTCTCCTGACCAGGGGAATAGGGGTGGCTGGAAGCCGAGTATGCACTGGAAGGGCGTGAGGCCCGTGGTAGACTGTTGCAGGGAGTTCTGTGCATACTCGGCCCAGGGAAGGTAACGGCTCCAGTCGTCCTGATGATCGTGGCAATATGACCGCAGGTATCTCCCAATCTCCTGTATCTTTCACTCAGTCTGGCCATTGGACTGTGGGTGGTAACCTGAGGTTAAACTGACAGACACTCCCAGGAGATTAAAGAAGGACTTCCAAACTCAGGATATAAATTGTGGGCCGCGGTCTGAGACGATGTCTTCTGGTATGCCAAAATGTCGGAAGATGTGAGTGAATAAGGTTTCAGCAGTCTCGAAAGCAGTGAGTAAACCAGGTAGTGGGATGAGTTTACAAGCTTTTGAAAACCGATCAACTACAACTAGGATGCAGGTATGGGAGTCAGAGGATGGTAGGTCGGTAATGAAATCTACACCGAGATGGGACCAAGGTCTAGTGGGTATTGGAAGCGGCACGAGTTTTCCCTCCAGGAGACGTCGAGGAACTTTGGCCATGGCACAGACTGAGCAGCTCTTCACGTACTGGGAGACATCCTGGGTCATATTGGGCCACCAGTAGCGTTGCTGTATGAGCGAGAGGGTTTGTTGGCTGCCTGGGTGTCCAGAGCCCGGAGACGTGTGGACTGAGTCCATGAGGGACAGACGCAAGCGGGTTGGAACATAAGTCCGTCCCTCTGGACCTCCCGGTGGAGCAGGTTCTGTCCGTGTGGCATCGGCGATGTGATCATCTAGGCTCCACTGAATGGGACTGACAATCAAGGCTGGAGGGAGAACGGATTCTGGGTTGGATGTGATGATGTCGGGTTGGTATAGACGGGAAAGGGAATCGGCCTTGATATTCTTGTCTCCTGGGCGGTAAGTGACTTTGAAGTTGAACCGGGTGAAGAAGAGTGACCAGCGAGCTTGACGTGTATTGAGTCTTTTGGAGTCTCAGAGGTATTCTAGGTTTCTGTGGTCAGTGATGATGACAAACGGATGTTTAGCTCCCTCCAGCCAGTGTCTCCATTCCTCCAGGGCGAGTTTGATCGCCAGTAGTTCCCGGTTGCCTATGT
This sequence comes from Moxostoma hubbsi, assembly GCA_032164185.1. Classification (NCBI taxonomy): domain Eukaryota; kingdom Metazoa; phylum Chordata; class Actinopteri; order Cypriniformes; family Catostomidae; genus Moxostoma; species Moxostoma hubbsi. The sequence continues at coordinate 21,648,060 of JAVLUX010000012.1, forward strand.
CATAGTTCTGCTCAGCCGGGGACAGCTTTTTGGAATAGTAGGCGCATGGATGGAGTCGGGGATGTGTCCCCTGCCGCTGTGAAAGAACCGTTCCTACCCCGTTGGTTGAGGTGTCCACCTCGACAAGAAATGGAAGATCTGGGTTGGGATGGACGAGGGTAGGAGCGGAACTGAAGGAGGCCTTAAGCTTCTCGAAGGCATCGGTGGCTTCGGTAGTCCAGGACAGAGACTTGGACCCTTTTTTCAGGAGTGAGGTGATGGGCGCACTGATTTGGCTGAAGCCTTTGATGAATCAGCGGTAGAAGTTTGCAAAGCCCAGGAAGCGTTGAAGCTCTTTGATATTGGAGGGTTGAGGCCAGTTGAACACAGCTTCCACCTTCCTCTGGTCCATGGTGATTCCATGTGGTGTGATTATGTAACCCAGGAAGTGAATAGTTTCCTTATGGAACTCGCACTTTTCCAATTTCAGGTAGATCTGGTGGTCGCGCAGCCATTGAAGGACAGATTTAACGTGGAGGTGGTGCTCGGTCAGGTTGGTAGAGTAAATGAGGATATCGTCAATGTAGATGATGACAAACTGATGTAGGTAGTCTCTGAAAATCTCGTTCATAAATCCTTGGAATATTGCGGGTGCGTTGGACAGACCGAAGGGCATGACCCTGTACTCATAGTGGCCAGCAGGTGTGATGAAGGTTGTCTTCCATTCGTCACCTTTCCTTATGCGCACCAAATTGTAGGCACTGCGCAGGTCCAGTTTAGAGAAGACACGAGCACCACGGAGTTGTTCTAAGGTGGCTGGGACCAGAGGAAGGGGATAGCGGAACTTGACAGTGGAGTTGTTGAGGGTCCGGTAGTCGATACAGGGGCGCGAGCCACCGTCCTTACTTACAAAAAAGAAGCTGGAAGCGGCAGGGGACGTAGAGGGACGAATGTAGTCTTGCCAGAGAGCCTCCTCGATGTACTCCTCAATGGCCTTCTGCTCCGGGATGGACAGCGGGTAGATCTTACCACACGGCAGCACCGCCTCAGGCAGCAGGTCGATCGCACAGTCCCATGGCCGATGTGGTGGAAGCTTGGTAGCCAGTTGTTTGTTAAAAACATCCTGGAACGCCCGGTAGGGAGCTGGTATCTCTTGGATTTTGACGGTGGGAGGGCTTTCGACGGAAGTGGAACCTATGGTAACCTCCTGTACCAGAGTGGGAGAGGTGTGAGGAATCTTCTTAACAGCGTGCAGGCAGTGAGAGAAACAGACATCTCCCCATTGCAGAATCTCACCGGAGGACCAGGCGATGTAAGGGGAATGAAGTTCCAGCCACGGGCGTCCCAGGATGAGGTCAGCGGTGGAACCCTTCAGCACCAGAAACGTAAGCTCCTCTTCGTGTAGACAGCCGATCCTCATGGTGATGACGGGGCTGCTGTGACCGATCCGCCCTCGACCGAGCGGTTTCCCCAGAATGGATTGTACATGAAGGGTTTGAGCAATGGGTCTTTGACGGGTCTGAAGTTTTTGCAGAGTGGAGAGTGATATAAAGTTGCCAGCGGATCCAGAGTCGATTAGCGCTTGCGCTGGAAGAGATCGTCGTTGATAGGTTAGAAGCACAGGAGTGTATTTCATTTGAGAAATGGGAGAGTGAAGACGGGCTATACTCACTGCCGGTCAAGGGGGCCGAACTGGACAGGTGATGAGTTGGTGACCAGCGGATCCACAGTACAGACATAGGCTGTTGATGATGCGACGTTGACGTTCGGAGGGAGGTAACTGCGTGGAGTTGATGTCCATGGGTTCTGGTGCTGAAGGGTTAACTGAAGCTGGGGAACGAGGAGGCGGCAGTGCAGGGCTATCGAGCTGGCAGGCAGTGTGGCGTTGATCCACGCAGATGGAACGCTGTATGAGGTTCTCAAGCCCAATGACGTCATCGTAAATGGCCAGTTGTAGACGAATTTCGTGATTCAAACCTTGACGGTACGCTGTTAATAGAGCCGGCTCATTCCAGCCGCTGGAGGCCGCCAGGGTGCGAAACTGTAATGAGTAAGATGATACTGATGAACTAACTTGCCGTAGGCGAAATAGTTGATCCTGCACAGAGAGGGCGTTAGTGGCTTGAGAAAACACTTCACGGAAATGCTTAATAAAGGCAGTGAATGATTGAGTGACTGGGCCTTGACCATTCCACAGCACCTGTGCCCAGAGAAGGGCTCGACCGGTGAGGAGAGAAATAACAAATGCCACCTTCACTTTTTCTGATGGAAACTGTGAGGTGTTCATCTCCATATACAGCTCGCACTGCAGAAGAAAGCCACTGCACTCCCCCTCCTCGCCAGAGAAGGGCGCTGGTCGGGCCATGGGACTGACAGAGGCTGATGGTGAAGAAGTGATGGTAGGAAGTGTGAAAGCGTGTTGAATGTCCCGTAGCACATCAGTGATTGTGACCGGGGGTGAAGTTTCCTCTTCACCGTGAGCTGTTGGTTCGTGCATTGTGGTCTGGTCTTCTGTCATTAAACAGAGGGAGACACAGATGAAAGTTAATGATATTTATTTTAGCACTCAGGAACAGTCACGGCAGGGAGATAGTGTCAGGATGATCAGTGGTGTAGAGATTTAGACAGTGGATGTAGTTGAGAGACTTCTTATCTGATGTTGGAAGGCTGGATGGAGAATGCGGATGAAGGCAGAGTGATGGAAACAGACAGACTGGAGATCGGTTGACTGGGAAGGCTGAACAGAGTTTCTGGAAGAGGTAGAGCACACGTATCAGGTTAGTTGAAGGTACACAGATGAGGGAGTCAGGAAGTCGTTGGAATTCGACAAGACCAGACAACTGAGTGAGGGAACTGGTGTGGTATTTAAGGGGTGCAGTGATTGAGTGCAGAGTGCCGGCAGGTGGTGAAGACAGGTGCAGATGATTAAAACTCCGGTGATGCTGAGCGAGTGGTTGAAGTGAAGAGGTCTGGCGCTGCTGTGGGTGTATCCGTGACAAATTGACATTTTGTTGGGCTAGTTACGTCAAGCTATCGCACACCCATACCCACCGACAAGCATAATGGCATCACCTTAATGCACATTTTAACTCGTGCAAAACAATAGAAAATTAAACTCTTCCTAGCCCAGTAAATTTCTATGCGAATTTAGAACGTGTATTTGCATATCAAGCATTTCCATTCAGGATTACTTATGCACATTTTCAAAATGTGCATAAAAAATGGAAACGTAGATACTGAACTCTATTACAGACTTTAGTGGTCCACAATTCAAAACACTACATAGAAACAAACAACTGTCTAGTATATTCAAGTCTTGTGTTATATTTTTTTATATTTAACAGTATTTTTTTTACATTGTGACCCCACTTCTCACACTTCTATTAATTTTGGAGGCCTCTGTTATTAAGCCACTTAGGTCTCTGGATGGCCATTAGAGCTGACACAGGGATTTTACGTGGATAAATCTGTGTACACACAGATTTTCACCAGGTTTTCTGGAGATTCCAAGAATCAAGATTCATCCTTTCGTTTTAGTTCTGTAGTCATTTGATGCAAAGACAAAACATACTATTAGAGATAATATTGTTCCCTATTTTTATCTGATGTGGTTTTTATATTTTCATACATAGAGAGAGGGAGGGAAAGATAGATGAAGAATAATCAGTGATTGCTATAAGGAGAGACTTTAATGGTCTTTACCAATTATACTTAGAAGCTGGACTTGTGGAAGTTTGTGACATACATGCAACAGCAATTTGTATGCTATTGTCTGTGCTCTTTTATAGCAGTAAGCACAACTGACCATCCATACACACTGTTTCAGGCACATGTTTGACTGATGAGATGGAGCTTTATGTATTAAAGGGGGGTCATCCAATATCACATTCTCTCTCATCCAGTTCTATATTCTCAGTATGTGTCCTTGAGCAGCGGCTTCATGGGCCTGACTGTGATCAGTCCACTGCTGAAAGATACCTTCACTTGCTAGTTTCTGCCATGGGTATCACAGCCACATTCCAGAGACCGGGATTGAGAGGTCAACTCCCAGATCACCAACGCAGACTCTTATAACTCCTAGTAGACTTCACATGGCAGCTTTGGCACACATTCCATGAGGTGGTTGAAAATATCGTTTGCTTTTAAAACATGCATTTCACATAATTATCCTGTTATTCAGTCATTTTTCTACAGAAGCATCCTCAATTATCAATTTTTGTTCAGCAGTCATTATGAACAATCTTTTCAGGCTCTTTTAAGGTGAAATTACTAAATAAATTGAGAAATATCAAAGGTTTTCTGATTTTTGCCTTCAAAAACCTGTCATCTATGCACAGATATTCATCTGTGGCTGAGGAATAGCTTTTACTCAATATGATATGATCTTACGTGTCAAGAGTAATTTGTTTTGCAGCTAGAAAACACTCATGAGTCTTCATCTTTGAGCAGTATTTCACTTCACACCAAGGAGTTGGGGGTATTATTGTATTCTCATTCCTATATGGTGCGTCTTTTGGGGTTTGGGTCACACAAATCCCTTTATGTTTCCACACCTGAAACCAGACATGAGGCCATAAGAAAAACACTTGAAGTGTCACCACAGCCTCAGGTCTTATTATTTATCTCCATTGGAGACAGGTATGACAAATGGATGATTTACCTTTTGAAAATACTTTGCCTAAATGGTGTTTTAAAGGTAATTCATATCGAATAGCAAATGGAAAAGGATGGGGGTTTTTTTTCTCCCTAAAACAAATAGCTGCTATACACTCTAGCCATTACATTTAAAATTTTGTTGACTTAGTATCTTAGATTTAGGCTTAAATCTAGACCATAAACAGACAAAAATTATTGGGATGGAAATTTAAGCTCTAATATAATTAGAGCTTCCAATTCAGTTTAACAGATTGGTGCTCTTATTTCCCTGGTTTCTTCTTGACAAATCCCTAAAGGAATGTCTAGCTACCTGCTTTTCTTTCTCTAGTTAAGGGGGGTTGGGAGATTGATATCTCAGGCTCACTATACTATTTACCCCAGCTCAGCCTAATTAGTCTATTCAGACTTGTATGCTTCGTTGTGCCTTTGTGTAAACTTGTAAAGAGTGCATTTGTGTTAAATTAGATAAACAGTTTTTCTGTTTTTGTTTATTAAGTGGGTGGGTTGTAATTTTCAGTGCACGTGCCCGGCCACTGTGTAAGCAACCTTAAAGGGGACCTATTATGTAAAATTAACTTTTACATGGTGTTTGAACATAAATATGTGTTGGCAGTGTGTGCACACAACCACCCTATAATGATAAAAATCCACCGTTCACAGATTCTGTACAAAGTGATGTCACTTTATATAGGCCCTGCCCACGACTGTTGATGGACACTGCTGTCAGACATGTTTGTTTGTGTGTGTTGTTTCGTTATAAAGCATAGCAAATGTTGAAACAGTATTTGTGTGTGTGTTTGTTGCTCATCCATCATTGCAAAACTGCTGAAAAAACTCCACAACAAATAAATACATTTATCAAATAACCATTCGCAAACTTCCTGGTTCATTCTCAAAGTTGTTACTTCTGACAGAGTCTCTCCCTCATCAGTGTCTGACTCCGGTCCAAACATATAGGTCTGAACACCTCTCATGAACACCTCTCATTCTTTGAGAAAAGGTCGATGAGAATTGGCGAGTGGAATTTGCAAGCCACTCCTCTGTACATACGGGTATAAAATGAGCTGGAATGCGATTCCATTCAGGTTTTGTGCTGAGGAGCCGTGTCACTGGGGCAGAGAGAGCTCTGCCCAAGGGTGACTCGGGTCTGGTGACAGGGAGACCGTACTGCGGAATATACATCAAAGGGGTTACCATAGTAATCGGCACCTGTGGAGCAGCTATCCCAGTACAGGGCATATTAGACCCTGTAGTGGGGCTGACTGCAAACTCCTCCACTGAGTTTGTGAAGCATAGGGCTAGGGAGGAAGGACATTCAGGGTTCACGACTTAGTGAACTCGACTGGGGGTAAAAGTGCACGTTTAAGCCTCAGGGGAGAGGAAGGGTGCTATACACAAGCGATACACCCGGCCAGCTGTTCCATATTACCGAACTCTACTTGTTTGTATCTGAAAGAACACGGGACAAAACCGGCTCAACCCGGAGATTGTCAAATCTTGCGAACGTATTGGGTGTTGCCCAGTCCACTGCTCTGCAGATATCTGCTAGAGAAGTGCCATTGGCTAGTGCCCATGAGGAAGCCACACTCCTTGTAGAGTGTGCTTGAAGACACAAGGGGGCAGGCACATCCTGGGTCTGGTAGGTCAATGCAATGGCATCTACGATCCAGAGGGAAAGCCTCTGTTTAGAGTCAGCATTCCCATGTCCACCAAAGCAGACAAAGAGCTGCTCAGAGCGTCTAAAGCTCTGTGTGTGATCCAAGTAGGTGCGCAAAGCACGCACTGGGCACAGCAATAACAGGGCTGGGTCTGCCTCCTCCCGGCGCAGTGCTTGCAAGTTCACCACCTGATCCCTGAAGGGGGTCGTGGGAACCTTGAGCACATAGCCCAGGGGTCAGGGTCTCAGAATCACGTGAGAACTCTTGATGGAGGTGAGCGCAATCAGGAGGGCCGTCTTTAAGGAGAGGGCTTTCACCTCGACTGACTCTAGCGGCTCAGAGCAAACGCCACCCTGGAATTTATATATGCTACTGTTGATGTGTTGTTGGATCGGACCAACACATGCTTGTCTTGGATCAATGGCAATAGCCTCCACAGGGCGAGTAGTACAGCCGGCAACTCTAGGCAGTTGATGTGCCAACCCAGTCACGGTACTGACCAGGAACTGGCGGCTGCATGCTTGTTGCACACGCATCCCAGCCTAGTTTGGAGGTGACTGTGGTGACCACGACACATCTGGACACCTGCTGTAGTGGAACTCCTGCCTGTAGAAATGCAAGGTCTGTCCAAGGGCTGAATAAGTAGCGGCAGAGCGGTGTGATAGCTATGCAAAGTGTGCCGCAGCGCCATGCCTATCTTGGGACTCAAGTCTCATATGCATCAACCCGAGCGGCGTGACTGCTGCTGAGGAAGCCATTTGCCCCAGGAGCCTCTGAATTCAGTGGAACCGTTGTCCTCCATCTAAATGACTTCAGGCAGTTCTGCACTGATTTCGAGAGCTCACTTGTGAGATGCGCTATCATTGAGACCGAGTCTAACTCCATGCTGAGAAAAGAAATGCTATGAACCGGGGAGAGCTTGCTCTTTTCCCAGTTGACATGAAGCCCTAGATGGCTGAGGTGCCTGCGCACCAAATCCCTGTGCGTACACAGCAACTCCCGAGAGTGTGCTAGAATCAGACAGTCATCGAGGTAGTTGAGTATGCGGATGCACACTTCCCTTAACGGGGCAAGAGCTGCCTCTGCGACTTTCGTGAAAATGCGAGGGGAAAGGGAAAGGCCGAAGGGGAGGACCTTGTACTGATATGTCAGTTCGTCGATGGCAAATCGTAGGAATGGTCTGTGTCGAGTTAGAACCGAGACGTGAAATTACACGTCCTTCAGGTCTACCGCCAAACCAATCTTGATGCCGGACACACGTCAAAACATGTTTCTGCGTCAGCATCTTGAACGGGAGTCTGTGTAAGGCACAGTTCAGAACTCACAGGTCCACGTTTGGCCGCAACCTACCGCCTTTCTTTGGCACGTTGAAGTAAGGGCTGTAGAAACCTTTCCCCATCTCGGCTAGAGGGGCAGGCTCTATCGTGTCCTTGTGAAGAAGGGTCGCGATCGCCATACGAAGGGTGGGGCCGTTCTCGCCCTGCACCGAAGGGAAGTGGATGGCGCTGATCCGGGGTGGGTGCCTGGTGAACTGAATCATGTAGCCGAGTCAGATGGTCCTGGCCAGCCACCGTGACAGGTTGGAAAGCATTAGTCACGTGTCCAAGCTCCGGGCAAGGGGCATTAAGGGGACCGGACAGGAGCAAACGCGTATTCTGGGGAATGGGAGGTCCGCAGGGAATTACCAGTCAAAACTGCGCCAATTGAACCCCCAAAATCACCTCCAGCCGGCCTCATACCCGTGGGTAGAAGGCGCAGCGTGGGGGGCGGCTTGAGTGGCTTCCCACGGAAAAAGGAAAGCCGCGACCACAATGTTGCCATGGTTATATTCTCGCAATGTGAACATGAACCATCCACAAACTCTGCCTCAGTGTGATTGCTGCCCAGACACGTGAGGCAGCGCCCGCAGCCATCGGAGGCAGAGAGATAACGACCGCATCCAGGAATCACACAAAGATGGAAAGGCATCTTTAGAAATACGTGTCTTTAAAAAGACGTTCGACGTCAATGTGTGTGCTCTAATAGATCAAATATACTCTTTAGCAGGAATATACACTCTTTTAGCACTTTCGAAGCACCCAGGGGCGAAATCTGCACTCAGGAACTTCTGGAAATGCATCATATATCCAACAGCATACGCTTCTTAAGAGGTGAATGGAACAGCAGTAGTATTCAGCTCGCTGATAGTACAACCGTTCGACTCCGAAGAAAAGATCTGAATGGAATTGCATTCCATCTCCTTTTATATCCGTATGTCTGGGGGAGTGGCAAACAAATTCCACTCGCCAATTCTCATTGGCCTTTTCTCAAAGAATGGGAGATGTTCGGGGCTCTCAAGAGCAACAACCACTAGTGTCACTACATCGACACAATGTTGAGTGAGTGACAGAAGGGGAACACCACTGTTTTCACGATCAGTCATATTGCTTATGATGTCTAGTTATCCAAAGCAGAGATGTCAAAACTCCGCCCTATTCTGGATACGGGGCGGGGAGCACCAGCTCATTTGCATTTAAAGACACGCACACAAAAACAGCTAATTTTTATTCCCACCAAAATACTGGCATATTCAACATGGTATAATAAATTATCTGTAGGGTATTTTAAGATGAAAATTCACAGACACATTCTGGGGACACCATATATTGAAATTACATATTGTGAAAAGGGGCATTATAGATGCCCTTTAAAGGTTCAAGGAAACATCAAGCATATCTATAGAAGTCTCATGAGTTTGGTATTTAATGCAATATTTAAACTCACTGAACTTATACCATACTGACAAACTGTGGCTGGTTTATACCAGGGTTTTGACACCTTTATAAATTTTAGGTGCCCAACTTTACTCCTGTCAAACAGATGTTTTAGTGTCATTGTAAAATGTCATGCCAAAGGTTAAATAAATACAGGAAAAGCAGAAGGTAAATCAATGGATGAGGTTATGAAAGCTGGCTTTACAACTAAAAACAAGTGAAACATAGAAAATGGCTTTGATCATTTTAAAGCCAATTCTAATGTTTTATCAGCCTATTTGTGTACTTTTTTCTTCTTACATTAACTGAATGTCAATTAATCATAACTACAAATTGTGTGAGTAAATAATAATGCAACAATAAAACAATAATCAATGCTTTGTTTAACAGATCTCTGAACCTGATGGATTTTTGAACCTGCAAGTATGTAAATTAATGTCCATTGCAACAAGGAAAAAATAACTCATCTTCATCATCATCATCATAACAATCATCAAAAATCATTAATTTGTAAGCTATGAGTCATTGTTTTAATTATGTTAGATGCACATGTATCTTATCTGTTTTATTTCAATATTTTAATCATTTCAAATTAGTGGTCGACCGATATGGGTTTTTTATGGCCAATGCGATATATCACACAATTTCAAATAGTAAATAACATAAACATAAAATTGCTGAAAAAAGTTATAAACTCTTATTTGGCAGTATATTTACTCAATTTCACAAAAAAACTTTGTAAAAAATAATCGAATAAAATAATATTGTATTTGAAATAGTAAATAGCAGTTTATATTAATAGTAGTTTTTTCTGATTTCTGTTTAGTCATCAGATTTTAGTAATTTATTTGCACATGATGAAATTGTTCATATATTTGGAATAAGGAAATAAGTACACACAGCAGTCCAGCAACCATGGATGACATGTCCAGTTTCAAACCATTTGTACATACAGTTTATTGTAAATAAGACATGTACTTACAACGTATGTGAATTTCGGGAAGACGCGAGGGGAAAGCGAAAGGCCGAAGGGGAGGACCTTGTACTGATATGCCAGGTCGTTGATGGCAAACCGTTGGAATGGTCTGTGTCGAGTTAGAACCGAGACTTGAAAGTACACGTCCTTCGGGTCTACTGTCAAACCAATCTTGATGCCACACTTTGCATCAAGATTTCAGAGGAACTTTTGATCCTGTTCCTGAAGTTTTGATTCTGTACATGGTATATAATAGAAGTTTTACTTATATTTACCTTTTATCTTCATAAAATTAATTTCAAAGTGACGGGAACTGCTGAGGAGAGGCTGATAGAATACGTGCTTTAGAGGTAAATAAATGAGCTCTCCACAGGATGCTGGATCTGCTCAAGTTTTTTAAGGTTTGTTAATTACATCCGTTTAAATGACAGTATATGATATTAGTTTTATTGACATTTGCCTTTTTATCATTAGACAAGACAGGGACAGGGAATGTTACAGGGAACTTTTGAGCGGAGAGAGGGAGAATGAAACAGGTGAGATTAAACATTATGCGCTCAAACGTGTCTGCCACGTCTCTGATATTCTGACCATTTTAATGAGACTGTGTTGCACACCAGTCTATTATTGTATTAACATGATGGCACGTAACAATAAAACGAACTGTGACTGGTCGTTTACATGTCTCAGTCGCTTCACATGCAAGCTGGTGATTCTCAGCGCCCTCAAGAAACAAATCGGCCAACTGGGAAAATTTATCGGGCAATGCGATAATTAAAAAAGTCAATATATCAGCCGATTCAACAGACTTGCCGATATATCGGTCAACCACAATTTCAAATCTAATTAGCAAAGAGTTTAGAGTTCCTTTGTTGTTTTCTGTTACATATGCCAGAACTATAACATTTTGGTAAGCTATATAATTGGATGTACAGTAGGCTAAGTCATCTTTCATCACTATGCTTATTGTGAATTTAAAGTTAAATCTGTTTTCTGGCTCTTTATGTTATAATGCATGCTTGGTTTTAAATGGCCATTGCTCATTATGTTTTGGCTTAAGGACTGGTTACGTTAATTTGTAATAAACTGTGCTTTCTTAAGTTTGTGTATACACAGTCTTAAGGAAAATATTGTTGGCAGCAAAGTCTGTTTATATTTACTAGATTCTTCCTTCCAATGTCATTATGTCAGGTAATACTCAACAAAATGATCATGTGATTATAAATGGATTGTATCATTAATTTTAGTTCACATATACAGTATTTCTTTTAATTAAACAATACTTTATGTTTAAACCATATTTTTGTATCTAATTGTAGTTTTGTATTGTAATGTCATGCTCTGGTGCTCATTTTATTTAGCTTATTGCTGCAGATACAGTTCAGCATTAACTATCACTACCACTGTTACTTATCTGTGCTGTTGGAACAAACTCTGTGTAATATTGAGCAAGAAGAGCATGTTCAGCCTGCATGTAATAAACAAATTTACCAATATTTTCACTTTGTGATACATTTTGATCTCGATAGTGATTCAGTACTTTACAAAATGAATTGCTCCAAGCAGATGTCAAAATAGATGGCTAAATATGTCATATGCTATGCACAATAAAACTGCCTCTGTCTTATAATTCTGGTCAGAAGTAATTGGAATTGTATTTATGATTCATTTCCTCACATGCTTTGATACCTGGTTAGAGAGCAACAGCTCTTCTTTAGTTAACTGCCAGTTAAGACTATTTCATCCTCAAAAAGTTTGTACTTTTGAGTATAATAAAATTCTCAGAATGTGTTTCTAATAAAAATTATAAAAAAATAAAATAAAAATGTGCCCCAGGTGAACACTGAAACACCTTGAACTCTGCGCTAAAAGACAAGAAGACAGGAATTAGTTGTCACCTCAGAAAATTATTTTCAAACACCTGAACATCGGAGGCCCCTTTAAAAAAATTACCTGACATGTTCATGTAAACAAGAGGAAGAGGAATGAGAGGAAGTAGTAGATGATGCAATAAAGTCATCAAAATGCCAGGGAGGAGGCCATGGGACAGGAACAGGAGGCCTGGGAGTAGGCCACGGGAGAGGGACAGGGTCAGAAGGCCTAGGGGAAGGCCACAGGACAGAGTTAGAAGGCCTGGGAGGAGGCCATAGGACAGAGTCAGAGAGCCTGGGAGGAGGCCACAGGACAGGGTCAGAAGGCCTAGGGGAAGGCCACAGGACAGGGTCAGGAGGCCAGGGAGGAGGCCACAGGACAGAGTCAGAAGGCCTGGGAGGAAGCCACAGGACAGAGTCAGAAGGCCTGGGAGGAGGCCACAGGACAGGGACAGGGTCAGGAGGCCTAGGGGAAGGCCACAGGACAGGGACAGGGTCAGAAGGCCTGGGAGGAAGCCACAGGACAGAGTCAGAAGGCCTGGGAGGAAGCCACAAGACAGAGTCAGAAGGCCTGGGAGGAGGCCACAGGACAGGGACAGGGTCAGGAGGCCGGGAAGGGTCCGAAGGCGGAGCCGTGGAAGGGTCTGGAGGAGGCAGAGCCGTGGGAGGCGGAGCAGGCAGAGCCGTGGGAGGTGGAGCAGGCGCAGGCAGGGCCGTGGAAGGCGGAGCAGGCGCGGGCAGAGCCGTGGAAGGCGGCGACATGGAGGAATTCAGGGGCGGAGCCGAGGAAGGCGGAGCCATGGAGGACTTCAGGGGCAGAGCCGTGGAAGGCAGAACCATGAAGGACCTCTGGGGCAGAGCCGTAGAAGGCGGAGCCATATGAGTTGGAGCTATAGGAGGCGGAGCCATAGAGGGTTCAAGGGGCAGAGCCGACTTCAGAGGCGGAGCCGTGGTAGGCTCCAGGGGTAGAGCCGTAGAAGGCACTAGGGGCATGGATAGCTCCGGAGGCGTGGAAGGCTCTGAAGGCGTGGAAGGCTCTGGAGGCGTGGAAGGGCCAAGGGTTGGTGCCGTGGAAGACTTCAAGGGCGGAGCCGTGGGAGGCTCGAGAGGCGGAGCCATGAGAGGCGGAGCCATGGGAGGCTCGAGAGGTGGAGCCGTTGAAGGCTCGAGAGGCGGAGATCTGGGTGGCTCGAGAGGCAGAGATCTGGGTGGCTCGACAGTGAATGGAGAGCCGCAGATCTTCAGGGTCTCTTCAATTAAATCGCGGAGCGTCCAGCGCGGGGTCGCTGGTGGCAGCCGCTCCTTTAGCGAACAGTTAAGATTTCCCCTGAAGAAGGCCACCAAGGAAAACTCTGGGAAGTCAGATGTATAGGCCAGCTCCAGAAACTCGCGGACGTGGGCCTCTATTGGGCGGTCCTCTTGTCTGAGGCAGAGAAGCTGGTAGTTCGCCTGCTGGGCTGCTAGATCCATTGTTGTTCGATCGTTCTGTAACGAATGGAGCAGACGCGGAGTGGGGATCTAGACGCAGCTTTTATTGAAAGTTAAACAAACACAAACGGTTGGTAAACACAGGAACAAAGAAATATCCACAATGGGAAAACCGAGGTAAACACTAAATAAACATCCATGAAGGGGAAAGGCAGAAACATGGTCAAAGGCTGAGACAACATTCAGGTGACACACAAACGACTGGCAACAACATTCAACGATCAACACTGAGTGGGAAAACAACAGGGTTTAAATACACAGGGTTAACAATAAACAGGTGCAAACAATGAGGGAAGGCTGGATGTGATGAGGGCCGGGAATTGTGGGAAACATAGTTTAGAGTGAAGGTGAGGGAAAAACACAAGGCAGACAATGGGAATCGTGACAAAAACGGCAGTATCAAATATTCAAATAAACATTTAGAAATAAAATAAATAAATAACATAAAACTATATACAGTAGATTACAAGTCTCCAATGCATGATTATAATACATTAATATTAATATAATACATGAATATATAATACAATAATATAAGCTACATAAGTTATCCACCTAAGAGTTATGGGATAAATATAGTATTGACATTATTCACAAATGCGTAAACGCTTATCCATCAATTCAATAAATGTTATACATGCATTTTATTATCTACACACTAATGCCTTTCCATTTGTGTCTGTGAAATTCAGAATTAAGAGAGAAATTATTATTATTTGTACAAATAGAGATATATTTAATACATATGTTCCCTTTTGTATAAATGTAACACAATTTGCATGTCTAACCAGAAGAAGTTGTTCCAAAATAAACACAAAATGGCCTTGTGAAGCACTGAACGTTCATTTGTGGGTCAAGTGACACACGTGCATTCATTGACATGTTTTTGTGTTTTATTTCTTTGAATTTCTTTTTTTTAGCTGTTTTTACCATAGCTTACCCACACACAGACAACTACTAATTAATAAGTCCTAAATTCATCCATAAGTGTGGGCACATCTACCCATCAGTTTGGGAAAAATTCACAAATGCGTGTTATCAGCCTTATACAAATACATTTTTACTTGTGTATGTGTAATTTATGTATGTGGCACGGTGGAGGGCGGGACCGGGGCGTGATTAGGCACGCCCGGTCCCGTATTAGGCTAATTAAGCCGTCAAGAGGGATAAAGGCCACTCGCAGACGGCGATCGAGAGAGAGAGCTCAATTACGGACATGTCCGTTATCTTATGTGTTTGTCTTTTGAGTTTTCCATTAAACCTTTAAGTTATATGTTAAGCCGGTTTCTCGCCTCTTCCTTGCCCATGAATTTGATCTGTGTTACATTGGTGCCAAATTCATGGGCAAGGAAGAGGCGAGAAACCGACTTAACATATAACTTAAAGGTTTAATGGAAAACTCAAAAGCCTAATACGGGACCGGGTGTGCGTAATCACGCCCCGGTCCCGCCCTCCACCGTGCCACAATGTACAATCACAATTTGTGTATGCAATCAAATGAAGATATACTAAATTTGACACAAAATGACCTTGTGAAGCAAGTCTATTCTGTTTTATTTCTTTGGAGTTTGAGACTTCCTTTCTGCTGCACTGCACGATCCACACGTAACTTTATGTAATAAAAGCAGCTACCACTAAACAATGGTTTCATTTTACAGATGTACCATCAGGCGGCGCATGGTTTATTCACAAGATCACTTGGCATGCGCCGTTTACGTGCGCCACTTCAAACAAATAGCATCTGAGTTCAGCAGAAAGAATCAAAGTTTGTCTCAATTTTTTTCATATACAACCCTGGATAATGTCACATTGTAAAAGGTAAAACAT
The DNA here is from genome assembly GCA_032164185.1 of Moxostoma hubbsi. Classification (NCBI taxonomy): domain Eukaryota; kingdom Metazoa; phylum Chordata; class Actinopteri; order Cypriniformes; family Catostomidae; genus Moxostoma; species Moxostoma hubbsi. The sequence continues at coordinate 21,663,268 of JAVLUX010000012.1, forward strand.
TTTAGAGTATGTCCTGGTGACAATATGTTTGTGTTACATGTCATTAGCTTTTTAGATAATAGGATTCCAACACCTGGCTCAGCAGGTCTTTGTTCCAGGTCAGCATTAGTATCAGCTACTTCAATGTCAACTAAGTTTCTAGACTGAAATTTCTGACTACACAATGGGAAATATCTGTTTCTGTAGTCAAAGCATGAGTACAGTTTTTAATGTTTGTATCCAATAAGGCTGGGCAGAATGGCGATATATATATCATAGCAATGGAATAAAATGTCATTCAGAAGAAATGTTTCTATATCGTGGTATACAAATTTCTGTGCATGCAATGCTCTACTTGGCTGAAGATGAGAATAATACTGAGACAAAAAAACACAGAAATAGTTGTGTTCTAATTCTAATGCATGATGCACAATTTTCTGAAGTTTGTGACTAGTGAAATGTTCTGCCTGAAGTATTGCTGTACAAATGTTGATACTTTTCTATCAGGCAATTAGAAAAAACTTGATAAAGGCTAAGCATAATTATAAATAATTTTATCATCTCTACTTTCCAGATAATTTATTATACAAATTAACACACTCTCTACATCAGGGGTCGGTATTATTAAAAAAAACTAAAAATATTTAAAAATATTATTATTAAAAATGTCACTGTTTTATTCTTACATTAATACTTTTAAAGCTACTCAAGTTATTCAGCCAAAAGTAGTGAGTGGTTTTCTCGTTTCCTTGTTATTGTTGTTTGATTAATAGCCTTTATATGACATAGCCTACTAGAAAATTCAGTTATGTGCACACTTCAAGTCCAACATTTTGATGCAAATACGCTTTTTGTCCCACTGTTTCTGTTCACTTTAGACCAAACCGACTACGTTTACATTAAGTGCCTCACCAAGACGGACACTGTTCGATTTATGAAGTGTGTTTGACCATTTAGGCACGTACCTGCATTAGCACTCTCTGAGCACATGCGCATGTAAAGTGCACAAACATTAGCCACCTGTCAATCAAACAGCACGCAGCTACAGACGTCTGGAAATAAAAAGTCAATCTTTTATATTTTATCTAGATCAACCAACCAGTGGTTGTCTTGCTGTCATGATTGATGTAATGAACACCATTGTTCTAGATGTAGAACATAGTCTAAGTATAGAAAATTACTCAAAAGTTTATCATCAATTTCGAGAACATCTCTAGCCCAGCCCTATTTATAACATTACCTCAATCTCTCACATCAACCCAATAATCTCAGTGATAGAAAGCTAAATTAAAGGCTACGTTATAGACACACAGAATCTAGTAAGAAGAAATATTAAATTTACCTTGAGATGTTTCTTAAAATGATAAGCAGGATTAATGCTGATATCTGGCTTGCGCAAGTTAAACTCATATGACACAATCATGCAATTGGCCTTTTTCACTGTGAAAAGCCCTTTTAGGTGCGGCCGTGATGTTCAGGTGTTGAAAATGTGTTTGAGGCATCCTTCACATCCTTTACAAATCTACAGCTGCCGTTGAAGTTTTTTTAAGTGTGATTTGATTTTACTGGAGTCAGGAGACTCTCCCTAGCCAATCATGTTGATGGATAAAAATAAAATCAGGTCAGGTAAATACCGAACATAGATGGTGGGAAAATAGCACATTAAAAGTACAGTTACAACACTTAAAATGTACTCAAGTAAAAGTATGAAAAAAATTACATAATTACAGTAATGTGAGTATTTGTAATTTGTTACTTTACACCCCTGGTGACAGGACATTATCCTTGGTTGTATATGTGAAAAATTGAGACAAACCTTTTATTTTTCTGCTTATCTCAGACGCTGTTTGTTTGAAGTGGCGCTTGTAAACTGCGCATGCCAAGTGACCTTGTGAATAAAACATGCTCCGCCTGATGGTACATCTGTAAAATGAGACCGCTGTCTAGTGGTAGCTGCTTTTATTACATAAAGTTACGTGTGGATCATGCAAGGCAAAACCAGTGTAAAGGAAGTCTTAAAATTCAAATGAATGAAACAAAACACAAAAAGACGTCAATGAATGCACGCGGCACTTTTTCCACAAATGCACGTTCAGTGCTTCACAAGGCCATTTTGCGTTTAATTTGGGATGTCTTCCTTTGGTTAGACATGCAAATTGTGTTACATTTATACAAAAGGGAACATTTGTGTTCATAAATATGTCTTTATTTGTACAAATAGGTGTGCATTCATTTGGAATTTCACAGATACAATTTGAAAGGCATTTGTGTGTGGCTAGTAAGATGCATGTATGACATTTATGGCAGTTAATCAAACAGGTGAATGGGTGAATTTCCAAAATGTAAACAGTTGAAGAGTAATTCATATTCATGAAAACAGTGATACCTGTTTGGTCAGAGAATCTATAACCTCTATACCTCTAAGCCTAATGCTATCGAATCAGGTAGAGCTTTCCTCATAAATATGAATGAGTCTTCCCCTGCAATCCTACGTTACGGAAATCCATGCCCAAGGGAGCCTAAGTGAGGAAATAAAAAGTTATCCTTATTCTTGTTATTTTGTTAAGTTTGTCTCTCTTTTACATTTCCCTTTTGACCTCTCAACGGGGGTGCACAAATATCATCGCTAGGTGATGCCTCGCTAATGCAAATGCCCAGTTGAAATAATTTCTACTATTTCAGTTTAATGTGCAGTCAATTACAAGTGATCAATTTGTAGGCTGATTGCTCTAAAAAAGCAAACTGTAACTTTGTGGTGCTATCAAAATACTGCTCTTTTTGTTTGAGAATCCCAACCAGCCTGACACAGCAACACTGGCTCAACCAATAAAGTTAGTTTTGCCCAATGGCAGATGGGGTGGGGGAGTGTTTGAGAAGCCTGTTTGAAAACTACACACTTCGCCTTTAAGAAATCATAAATCATAACTTTTAGAAATTATAAATCATACTGTCCCTGTGTGTACAGATGATGCTAATAAAATGATATTCCCTTGAACTTATCTTGTATTCATAAATAGAAAGGCAATAAAAACAGGGAGAGTGTGGTCCATCAGTTCACATATGTAATGCTGTACGATTCCTGTGGTCAGCTGAAGGGTAGAGGGGAGTGTGGTTAGGACAGAGGGAGACATGACCGCGGTGCAGGAGGAACGGTGCCACTGGGCAGGGCCAGGCAGAATGCCACCCCTCTCCCAGCTCACTCTGTGCTTGATGAAGAGAGGATATTATCCTAGGATCCTCTATTTATACTTTGAGTATATTTACAGCGGTGGATGATTGGGATGCTGCAATGTGTGAAAGCAATGTGAAAATGTTGCAGTCCTTTCTGGGAAAGAGTTATTCTAAGGTAGAGAGAGTTTTGGCTGATGCTGGCATAGCTGACTAGCATAACTGCCATGACATTGAGGGCTTGGTCTACTGAACCTGCCCTGAACTAAGCCAAACAAAACTTCATTACAAGACACTCATGAAATAATACGCTTTCATAAGATTGTACTTGACAGTACATTCGAACTCTACTCTGGTGTCTATTTTGTATAAAAAGATATCTTATAAAAATGTAAAGCACAGCACATTCTTTAATAAACGGTTCACCCAAAAATTTAAATTCAGTCATTAATTACTGTCACTCTTATTTCTTTCTGTCTACTGTGGAACACAAATGGTGAATTTTTAAAAAGTCTTCAGCATGTTTATAAAGTGAATATAGATTTTGTTTTGTCAAGCTTGAAAAAAGGATAAGAAAAAAACGTTATTCACTCTCAAATTAAAATTAAATAAAAATATTATAATATAAATGATATACACTCTGTGAGGACTTTTTTAAAACACCCTTTGTTTTTCATGGAAGAAAGTAAGACATTCCGGATTAGAACAACATGAAGGTGAGTGTATGATGTCTGAATTAAAATTTTAAGGTAAACTGTCCTTTTAAGTTCTCCTATAAAACACCACTATGTACAAAAAGTTTGTCTGCTTTGCTTTTAAGTGACTGAATTTATATGCAAGTGCTGAATGACTAGTATGTGGCTCTCAACATACTTGACAACATATCCACTTTATTGGGAGACATGTGGAGGCACAGTTATTGTGCTTGACAAAGACTGTATTAACATAGTGGCATGTTGCCTGTTACAATGCTTGACTACAGCTGAAGAGGTGAAGGGTTGAGTGCTGGTAGCGGTATTTGCCTGCAATCTATGTATCCCGAGAAAGTGATGCATAGCCACAACTGCTGTGTGCAGCTGGATGCAGACATACTTTAAAATTACTATGTGTATGTGTATGTGTAAGGCTGAGAGATGTTAAAGTGTGATAAGGATACTGAACAAAAGAATAGGGATGTCAATCATGATTAATATTACTATTTAATATGATTTTGCAAATGTAGATTGATACTCCTTGGTGCTAAGATTTCACTCCTGAGGCCGATAGCATAAATCTGTTTTAGACTAGTCTTAGAAATTAATCTAACATTTTCTGTTCAGACTGGTCTTAACTTTTATGTCATTTGCAAAACTTAATTTAATTTAAGTTTTAAATCTAATTAAAGACCAAAAAGTAAAACTGCATGTTATTTAAAATGGCTCTCAAATTCTGCAGCCAATGGTTTGGTCGACGACAAAATTACACAATTTGTGGTCCAGCCCTTGTGTTTTTGTATATGCATTGTAAGGAATTTGTTCAATAAAATGCATTTGGCTGCACTGTATTCCTCAAATGTGTCAAATGTGAATGTGAATGTGAAATGTGTTTCAGGGAAAACTGTGTGAAGCAGCCACTGTTGGCACCATTTTGTTTGAAGTTGATGCAACAAAAACAAATTGTTTGCTAAATTACATCAGATGGTGTAGCTTTCCTTTCATGCATTCTCAATCCCAAGTTTTGACGTAAAAGCTTAGAGTCTGCAAAAAACTAACAAAATGGAGAATAATTCATTAATTCTTTTCTTTTTTTAAATCACAGCCTCTTCGTAAGTCTAACAAACTATATTATGCCTGAATGTAGTGGTTATAGTCTTGTGTCCTGTGCACAAAGTTCATATTAGGTTGACTGATCAGATAAAGGCCTACACAGAAAGGGGTTGAAAGAGAGAAAGAAGAGAAAAAGTAAATACATTTTCTCTGAACAAAAGGTGTGTACAAGACATGAGCTTGAAAGATGTAATTAAAAGAGGAAAAAGGAAGAGAGCAAGGAAGGTATTTTATTCTTAATTTATATATAAAATATTACATCTCCTTCTAGTGCTTCTTCATGACAGCAACGGCTCAACTGTGAGTGTTGCCACCTTGTGGAACCACTAATAAGTCCAAATAATTCCAGCACATGATCATCCTGTGTGTTCATGGTAAGCACAGTTAGAAAATTGGGCAGTGTGAGTTCAGTGCTTGAGCTCTCACAAATTTGCATCACACCTAGTGTTCACGACTAAACAAACTACAGTAGACGCATTGTTTGCTGTAATAAATTAACTGAATTTGAATTTGAGATATATACATACAGTATATGTTTAGATGCATGTACATACATTTACATATATTGTACATACACATCATAATTTGATGAAATTAAATTTTATAGTGCTGTATGTATGGGCTCCTTTCCAATTAATCATTCAATATCTCACTAAGTGTCCATTTTAGGTGCTTCACTGTGCATCAGTTACAAGTGCACCAAGGTTTATTTTAGCAAGCAACATAATAGAAATTGACTCATCCAGCATCCATGGCATGCTGGGTATTCTGCGTACAGGGGTTTTTTCACAAGTGTTGCTAAGTGTGGTGTTGTGTTGTCCCAAAAATGTGTCAGAATAAACAGAGTGCCCTTTATTTTGGTTCATATTTTTAAAGACATCATATAATAAATTAGCTTCACAAGTTTCACAATTTGCAATAACTGATAAAGCCTGTGTATGTTTACTATACAAGATGTAGTATGACCTTTGTGTTCTCCAAGAGATTTCTGGTTCACAGTGGGCTAATAGGCCTGGAAAATATTAAATTAAAACCTATGAATTTATGCTTTGATATTTAAGAAAACTTCATATTCATCCTGGTAAGGGCCAAACAAAATTGTAGAATTCATGACCTCTCCTTTAAAGTTTATATATGTAGAATTGTCTTAAGATTCTGTACTATTATTAAATAATATATCTTTTGTTTTCAAAACATATAGTAATTCTGATTTAGAAATATTATTCTGTATACTGTGATGAACCAAGGCAAAATTAACCTCTAAAACATGTGTATTTGTTACACATCTATTGAGTTCAGTTGAACTCAGTTTCTCAGTTCCCATAAACTAAGAAATGTCAAATATTTAAGAAAATGATGACCCAAACAAAAATATTATTGGTCATTTAATCGGATATGTAGGGTGGCATCAATTACCATATAACCATTTGAAACACTGCTCCATAAATGGAAAGAGGGTATTTATATCTAGATGCAACCACAAGGTTTCCATGCACAGTATGTAATCTCAAGTATCTACCCTGATTCTCACTTCAGCTGGGTCATACTAAGCTGATATCGCAACAAAAATATGAACAAAATGAAGTGACTCTTTAATGCTATCTTTTTTTATTTTTAATTGGATCCTTAGTGGCTCCACCACTAAGGTGTAAAATGAAATATATAAATTAATAAATAAAGAGAATAAAAGCTATTTGTCCTCCTTTTTTTTAATTGATGTTGGATGCTTGTATTGTGCCTGAGATCATGTTTCACATTAAGGGGTAAATTCTACATACTCCTGTCAGCCATGGGGGATTTCCAAACCCCCGCAATATAATCGCAAAAGTTATATTTGGGCTCTCTAGAAATAAACTTATATGAGAGGATTTTTAGGCAGGAAGCAGGACATCACACTTCTTATGATCACTTCGAAGCATGCCATAGGTCAAACTGCTGATGGTTCACAAATAAAGTGTCATTTAGAAATGTCTAAACACTCATATACTGTATATTTCAACAGTTTAGCACTGCCGTTTATTTACACAGATTCTTGTTTAATTGGAATCCCATCAAATGAATTAAATAATATTATTTCGTTTAATACAGGGTCATTGGGTGCCCTCTGTTAAACCAACTGGACAAGTATTTTGTGGCTTGACCTTTCAGCAGTCCCATTAGGTGACCCCCAAATTATAAGCACGTGAACGAGTATAGTAACTCAATAAACACATAATTTAAAGCAAACAGAGCATGAGTTTATTGACTGTAAAATAATAATAAAAAAAAAAACAATTAATTACATCACATGTCATTGTAACTCTGGAACACATTGGAAAATGTAACAATTTAGAAATAACTTTGGAAATGACTGATTACTGATTTAAACTTTGCAGAAATCAGACAGGTGAATAAGATGGGAAACATTATTAATTTCAATCTCCAGATGACAGCTATATTTCAGGGGCATTTTGTTTTTGCCACTCCAACAGAAGGCGCTGTCGCTACTCCAATCAGCAATGTCTGCTGTCATTTTGTCTTTTGACAAAGTTCAAAACAAGTTACTATTTTTATGAAAAAAGTCATTTTTGTCACTTTGTCAGTTTGAACAAAGAAATGCTCATGAATTAACTTATTCATGACAGTGGAAGTTTTGATGCCCTGGCCTTTATTCTTAAAGCATGAAATTAAAGCTCCTTGGCAACCATATATTCCTTGTAGCATTTGTCACACATATCACAAATCAATAGCATGTAGAACTTTAGAATACAGTATGACAAAAGAACCTTGGTTTTCTCAGTGAAGGTGTTTTTCCTTTTCTTTTTTTTTCTCTTCCTTACAATTTTGGATCTCTAGAAAAGATAAGGGGCAGAGATTTCCTTACTCTGGTCCAAATTACTTTTATCCTCTAAGCCCCTACCTTCAGTGGTTAAAGAGGGAGAAAAAGGGAGGGCTAGATTGAATGTATTGCTTTAGGGGTGATGTCGGGGGGGGGGGGGGGGGGGGCCTTAAATTAGCTGTGGGAGAGGTTGGACTGAGGGTGGAGCTTTGCAGTGTCACTATCTCCCTTGTTAAGTATTACCTGCAGTGTTTCAATAGGTTGGCTGCACTTTTGCTGTGTGTAGGGGGACAGAGAGAGAGAAGGGAGCATAGAACAAAGCCTTGAGAAATCAAGGGGACCCTCTTAATTTTAACTTGGACATTGCAGTGCATCTACTTTTGCAAGCCCCTTTTAAAAGTGCAGTGCAACTAGCTGTAGACATGGCTGGTTGTCTGCAAAGAGGAATGCTGTCTGCTGCAGAAGCACATCTGAAGTGCCTCTTTGTATTGTATTCATTAGGATATTGTCTCTCTATAGTGAATGCAGATCCTTCCAATCCAGCTTTTCGCCACAGACTACAATCTGGACCTACTGCTGAAACAATCTTGGTAGCTAACAATGGGATTAGAGTTCCCTTTGGACGCTCTGTGTATCTGGACCCTATCAATGACCTTGTGACAGAAGTGAAGGCAGGAGACCGATGTCAAATTACAGTCCTGGACAATGACCCACTCTCCCAGAGACCTGGAATGCTAACACCCAAGAAATTCCCCTGTGCTTTCGGAGCAGAAGAGGTGAAATACACTCACTTTGGTTCACGAAGCCCTAGCAAGGACCACATAAAACTACACTTGAGGTATGACTCCCACACAGACACTGTGGTGGTTCCTTTCCTTCTTGAAGTAGAAGTGGTATTTCAGCAACTGGAGATTCTCACTCGTAACATACCACTGGTTGTGGATAAGCTCAATGGGCTAAGCAACCCAATTGACAAAAAAAACTTGGAGTTTGCTTATGAAGATGGTGTCACTAAATGCAAAGTGACTATGTTGGTTGGTGCAGGAAAATTTCCCAGGTATGGCGCTCTTACAGATAACACAGTTAATGGCCAGATGATAAATTGCAGTGATTTTCTCAGGAAGGGAATTCAGTATCAACACACTGCCACTACCAACTCTCCTAACAGAGACTACATTCCAATGCTAGTGGAAGTACAAGATAATGATGGTAATACTATTCAGCAGGAACATTTCCAAATTATGGTTAGAATAAAAGAGGGTACTGAAAATACACCACCAAAGCCTAGCTTTATATCTATGATGATGATGGAGATTGACCAATTTGTAATGACAGCCATTACGTCAGATATGCTGGCAGCTGAGGATGTTGAATCAAATTCTGATGAATTAATTTTTAACATAACATCTCCCCTGGGGTATCAGCAGGGCTATATAATCAGCACAGATGATCAAAACCAGCCAATCACCTCTTTTTATCAGAAAGACATGAAAGACCTGAAAATCGCTTACAAGCCTCCATCTGAGGATTCGGACGTAGAAAGAATTTTCCAGATCGAATTTGAAATTGTCGACACTGATGGAGCAGTTTCTGATCCTTTTGCTTTCATGATTGTTGTGAAGCCAATGAACACTTTAGCTCCAGTGGTGACCAAAAATACAGGACAGCTGCTTTTTGAAGGTCAATTAAGACCACTATCCAGCTCACAAAATTTAGAGATTAGCGATGAGGATAATCTTGATGATGTGAAGATTACTGTAGTTGATGGACTGAAACATGGAGAGCTGACAGTGTTAGGGTCTCAAAGAAAATTTTTCACACCAGCTGATCTGGATGCTGGCATTGTTGTCTACCAGCATGATGGAAGTGATACATACAGTGATAACATTATATTCAGAATGACTGATGGCATTAACGATGTAGAGTTTTTATTCCCCATCACAATTGCTCCAATGGATGATGAACCTCCCATTATAAATGCAAACACTGGTATTGGGCTTTTTAAGAATGAAGTAATGCAGATCTCCCCCTTCATACTGAGTGCCACTGACATTGACTCAGAGGATTCAACCATTAAATTTATATTAGAAAAACCATACTCAACAATTGGCGAGCTGCTCCTCAAGCAGGTGGAGCCTCCTCCTGACCCATCTGTATGGAAGTTTAGTTCAACAGATGAGATGTTTGAACAGGTGGTGACAGAATGGTTTCAGCAAGATATTTTGGATGGGAAGCTGTTCTATCGTCACAAAGGACCTCACAGTATCACCACTGTGATCGACCAGTTTGTCTTTAGAGTCCAGGATGACAATGACCCACCAAATCAATCAGGAGAGAACACGTTCACTATTAAAATCCATCCTGTGGATGACATACCTCCAGAGCTTTACCCTGGAACCACACTACACATGACAGTCAAAGAATATGAGCTGACATTTTTTAAGAAGAAGTTTATACGTTACACAGATCTAGACTGTGATGATAGGGACCTTAAGTACACCATAATTAAGCCTCCTACTGACACTGATGAAAACAATCCTGTTCCTCTTGGTGCCATTGTACTGACTGACATCCCTGACATTATCATTAATGAGTTCACGCAGGCACAAGTCAACCACCATAAAGTGGCATATAAACCCCCAGACCAAGAGCTTGGTATTACTCCAAAAGTAGTTCAGTTTACATTCACTGTAGAGGACACTGCTAGTAATTCAGTTGATGGACTTTTTACAATATTTTTACAGCCTGTTGACAACAAACCCCCAGTAATTACCAACACAGGTTTCACTGTTTTGGAGCATAACACCTTCATAATAACCAAAAATGAACTTGATGCCTCTGACCAGGACACTGAGGATGAGAATATTAAATTCACTGTGACACAGATTCCCAGATTTGGGCAGCTGCAATATCTTGGAATTGACATGTCTAATGGGGAGACATTTGTGCTGGAGGACATTGAAAACAGTCGGCTGACCTACATCCATAGCGGTGAAGAATCTCTTCATGATGTCATTAAGCTGGACATTAGCGATGGCTTCCATGATGTGCCCATTGTTGTCAAGGTTAGCATCAAGCCTGTTGATGATGAAACCCCTACTATTATGTTACCAGCAGGTTTGTTAGGTGCCTCTATTGATGTACTTGAGAATGGTGCAACAGAAATCACCAGAAATGTCATCCAGGGTCATGATGAAGACACAGATGACCTCATGCTGACTTTCATAGTTGAGGAGCCTCCTAGACTAGGAGAAATAATGGTGAGGGGAGCCCCTGCTGAGCGCTTCACCCAGCAAGATATTATCAATGGCGTGGTTGTCTATGTTCACACTAGTGGTGAAATTGGCCCTATCAAAGAGCATGACTCCTTCAACCTCACCATATCGGACATGTCTGATGAATGGGTTGTTGGTGGCAACAAAGTCCAAGGGGTCCGTGTCTATGTTACCATCCTTCCTGTAGACAGTGTTCCACCTGTTGTTAGTGTGGTTGGTCAGTTTGTAGTAGTAGAGGGTGAAAAAAATGTTATAACATTAGAGCACATTCAAACAGAGGATATTGATACTGATAATGATGATATCTTATGCACTATTATTGTTCAGTCCACATCTGGCTATGTGGAGAACATCTCCCCAGCTCCAGGGTCTGAAAAATCCAGAGCAGGCACTGCCATTACTGCTTTCACTATTAAAGATGTTGGTCTTAACCACATCTATTATGTCCAAAGTATTCACAAAGGTGTGGAGCCAGTGGAGGACAGATTCACTTTCCACTGCTCTGATGGCATTAACTTTTCAGAGAGGCACTTTTTTCCCATTGTTATCATTCCGACCAATGATGAAAAGCCAGAGATCTTTATCCACGAGTTTGTCGTCATGGAAGGGATGAGCTTGGTTATTGACACTCCTATTTTGAATGCAGCTGATGCAGACATCCCAGGTGATGAATTAGTTTTTGAAATAGTTAAAAACCCCAAACATGGAAACATAGTTCAGCAGTTGAGCACTGGGGCAAATTCAGTGGTGAAGTTTTCCTTAGAGCTTATTAAGGAGTCCTCTAATATTGTTTATGAGCATGATGACTCTGAAACCAAGGAAGACAGTTTTAAAATTAGACTCACTGATGGGAAGCACATTGTTGAGGAGAAGATCCTCATAATGGTCATTCCTGTTGATGATGAAACCCCAAGAATGGCCATCAATGATGGACTGGAAGTATTGATTGGAGAAACCAAAGTTATTAGCAACAGAATCCTGAAGGCCACTGATTTGGATTCTGAAGACAAAGAGCTAATTTACATTGTCCGCTATGGCCCTGGCCAAGGATACCTCCAGCGAATTACCAAACATGGAGTCGTCATCGGCAACATTAGTGTTGGAATGAATTTCACTCAAGATGAACTTGACAAACAGTTGATTCAGTATGTTCACACAGGCCAGGAGGGTGTCCGTGACCTGCTAAAGTTTGACGTAACTGATGGAATCAATCCCCTCATTGATCGCTATTTCTACATTAATATTGGAAGCATTGATATGGTCTTCCCTGATGTCATAAACAAGGGTGTGACCCTCAAAGAGGGAGGTAAGGTCACCTTGACTACAGATCTTCTCAGCACATCTGATATCAACAGTCCAGATGAATATCTAAGTTTCAGCATCACTCGTGCCCCTAGCAGGGGTCACCTAGAGAGTACTGATCTCCCAGGTGTACCCATCTCAATCTTCACTCAGCTGCAGCTAGCTGGCAACAAGATCTACTACATTCACACATCTGATGATGAAGTGAAGATGGACAGCTTTGAGTTTGAGGTGACAGATGGCTACAACCCTGTGTTCCGCACCTTCCGTGTATCCATTACTGATGTAGATAATAAGAAGCCAGTCCTGACGATCAACAAGCTTGTGGTGGTGGAGGGAGAAACTAAGCTGATCACACCCTTTGAACTGACAGTAGAGGACCGTGACACACCAGACAACCTGCTGCGGTTTGTAGTAACTCAAGTGCCAGTTCATGGTCAGCTTCTGTTTAATGGAACTCAAGTCATTACAACATTTACCAAGCAGGACCTAAATGAGAACCTCATTACCTACAGACATGATAGTACAGAGACAAATGAAGATAGCTTCTCCTTCACAATTACAGATGGAACTCACACAGACTTTTATGTTTTCCCTGATACTGTCTTTGAAACTCGCAAACCCCAGATGATGACAATTCACATCAACACTGTGGACAATGGGGTGCCTCAAATAGTTGTAAACAAAGCAGCATCCACCCTCAGGGTGCTTCACACAGGCCACCTAGGATTTCTGATTACTAGTAAAGCTCTAAAGGCTGAGGACAGAGACAGCCCAAACAAAGTGCTTAAGTATTTTGTGGCTGAAAGCCCTCTTCATGGATTTATCATGAATATTGCTTTGGGCAATGACAGCATCAAGTCCTTCTCACAGGGTAAGCTATGCTCATACTTATTTTTGTGGTCCAAACATGTTAACAAAACAGCAAATTTATTTTGTAATTGTGTGCAGTATCGACTATTGTATACAGTATATATCTGTCTTATCTCAAATAATTATTCTCCAATTTATCATCTCATCTTTCCTCCCTGTCATTAGCTGATATTGATGATATGAAGATTTGTTATGTGCTTCTTGATGGGTTCAATGCCACAAGTGACATATTCTACTTCACAGTGGAAGACAATGGTAAGAATGTCTGATATTTTTCTCTGCCTTGTCCCTCTCATTAACTGAAAGTGTCACATGTCACTTAAGCTGGTGTTGGGATTCCAAAGCTTTCAGTTGATAATTTAAGTATATTTTACTGAAGGGGATTTTTAGGTGTGCTGTTAATTAGGAGAGTGTCTATGTAGAGTTTAGATTTAAAATGTATAGATATACATTTTGCAATCTTTATTTCTATAACCTGAAGACAGGACTCAAACTTATGTATGTATGGTCAAACTTGAACAGATGCAATTCTTCTTAATTTGACTATCTGGTCAAACATGTTCTGAGATACTGGATTACATGACTCAAACAGCTAAACTTGAGCCCTAATCCAAATGAATGGATTATGTCCATATGAAACATATTCAGAAAACAAAATTATTAAATTATTGATCTGGTAAAAACAAATGCATGTATGAATATGCTTTAGGGAAGGTTTCCAATACATTTTTATAAGTAACCCTAATGGCAATGTTACTGCAACCTTTATCCTTTGAAATCTCTCTTTGTAATTAAGTTTTGTCAAAGAAGATGGTTAAGGGCAGTCCAGCAAGAGAAAAGAACAACGCATCTGTCTGAATGTATCTAAACGAACAAAGCGAAGGCACTGTGAATCCTTCAAATTTTATGCATGTAGTAAAAATTAAGAATTTATTTAAACTCCTTTTGTATTGCTACAGTAGACACTCATTAGAGCCTAGGTGATCATTTGTGTAAGTAACTGTGTGAGGTTTGGATACATTGCCTCAGCATAACAACTGTTCCTATAACAGAAGCTCACCGTGTGCACACACACACACACACACACACACACACACACACACACACACACACACACACACAGAGACAGAGAGAGAGAGACAGAGAGAGAGAGAGAGAGAGAGAGACAAAGGAAACAATAATTAAACAAAGAATCTTTTTCTACTTGGATGAGTCTGGACAAGTTGGTAGAGCTTTGGTGGTCAGCAAATAAAAGCACTTGGCTGAAGTGCTTGGAGTGAGGTTCAAGATTTTTTTTGACTAATGCGGTTTGAATTTCTGAGTGCTTCCCAGTAATTTCAAATGAGGCTGTATTTTTGTTGTCTTGCATTTTATTTGACTTATTTTTCAAATTATTGTCAATGTCATTGCATGATTCATATAATCAGCATAAATCAGTTTGATTGGTTAGAATTTGTTGATTGTAAATTGAAACAGAGCTGATATTTCCTGTTAATAGTTTAATTGATGGCACACTAACTGCACATGAACTGGAGCATGCACTAGGGCTGGCACGCCATTTCTTTGGAAACATTTCAGCTGGAGGCAGTCACTGCAATGAGAGCCAGGAAATTATACACAATGCCAGAGGCCAAGCCAAGATGGTAGAGACAATACCATTCAGTGATAGAAAAGACTGAAAAGAAGCCACTATTCATGTATTTGTGACTTTAATGAGGAACGAGGGCCTAAGAAAGTTATTATTGTTTGAGATTTCAATTTGCAAACCTCAGATATAATATAACTTTTTTATTGAAATATATGCTTAATGCAACAGGACATTTACTGTGCCCAAAATTCCATTACAGTAAATGCAAAACAGGTTAGACAGTTGAATTCTCAGATCTGACATCTTGTCTGGACATCCAGTAAACTCACACTTAAACAACTAACATGTTTACATGCAAACTGGAGCCTTGGAGAAAAACAAAAATATACACAGGCACAATGTATGTTACAAAAGTATACATTAAAAAACATGTTCATGTATAGATCAGAGTTTCCAGGGCATGAGGTGTGAAGAGGGAGTTGGTGAAATGGATACTAGTAGAATGCTGTCCATAATATGAGAGTTGTACAGATGTACTGTTTATGTGCAGTGTGAAGCATATGTTAATATTTCAAACAGTGGCTAGTTTTTGAAAAGGTAACACATTCAATTTGCTGCATTGAAACCAATAATACCTTAATTTGGGCATCATTATGTCTATAGTATACTACTTTATCATGTTTATTTATTTAAACCAATATTTTAAAGCAAGACCTACCTTCTGATTCGCTGAAAAAATGTGGTCATAATAATTATTAGTTGGGATTAAAGTTAGTAAAATATTTGGGTCTCCAATTTGTTGACATTTTCAAATAATTATATATGAATAAAACTATGCAAGTACTTACTTATCCCTATATATATATATATATATATACACTCACCTAAAGGATTATTAGGAACACCATACTAATACTGTGTTTGACCCCCTTTCGCCTTCAGAACTGCCTTAATTCTACGTGGCATTGATTCAACAAGGTGCTGAAAGCATTCTTTAGAAATGTTGGCCCATATTGATAGGATAGCATCTTGCAGTTGATGGAGATTTGTGGGATGCACATCCAGGGCACGAAGCTCCCGTTCCACCACATCCCAAAGATGCTCTATTGGGTTGAGATCTGGTGACTGTGGGGGCCATTTTAGTACAGTGAACTCATTGTCATGTTCAAGAAACCAATTTGAAATGATTCGAGCTTTGTGACATGGTGCATTATCCTGCTGGAAGTAGCCATCAGAGGATGGGTACATGGTGGCCATAAAGGGATGGACATGGTCAGAAACAATGCTCAGGTAGGCCGTGGCATTTAAACGATGCCCAATTGGCACTAAGGGGCCTAAAGTGTGCCAAGAAAACATCCCCCACACCATTACACCACCACCACCAGCCTGCACAGTGGTAACAAGGCATGATGGATCCATGTTCTCATTCTGTTTACGCCAAATTCTGACTCTACCATCTGAATGTCTCAACAGAAATCGAGACTCATCAGACCAGGCAACATTTTTCCAGTCTTCAACTGTCCAATTTTGGTGAGCTCTTGCAAATTGTAGCCTCTTTTTCCTATTTGTAGTGGAGATGAGTGGTACCCGGTGGGGTCTTCTGCTGTTGTAGCCCATCCGCCTCAAGGTTGTGCGTGTTGTGGCTTCACAAATGCTTTGCTGCATACCTCGGTTGTAACGAGTGGTTATTTCAGTCAAAGTTGCTCTTCTATCAGCTTGAATCAGTCGGCCCATTCTCCTCTGACCTCTAGCATCAACAAGGCATTTTCGCCCACAGGACTGCCGCATACTGGGTGTTTTTCCATTTTCACACCATTCTTTGTAAACCCTAGAAATGGTTGTACGTGAAAATCCCAGTAACTAAGCAGATTGTGAAATACTCAGACCGGCCCGTCTGGCACCAACAACCATGCCACGCTCAAAATTGCTTAAATCACCTTTCTTCCCATTCTGACATTCAGTTTGGAGTTCAGGAGATTGTCTTGACCAGGACCACACCCCTAAATGCATTGATGCAACTGCCATGTGATTGGTTGATTAGATAATTGCATTAATGAGAAATTGAACAGGTGTTCCTAATAATCCTTTAGGTGAGTGTATATGAAAAAATGTTTTTTATCTAATTAATTACATGGGGTCCTGATTAATTAATTGTGATTAATCACATTTAATCGCATATAAAAATATTTGCTGAGAAAGTCCCTCATATAAATATAATTCAATATATAATGATGAAATAATGATACATAGTTATCATTAAATATTACAAAATTATATATATATATATATATATATATATATATATATATATATATATATATAAATAAATAAAATAAAAAAAATATTCAGATAATTAAAATGCATTACATTCTTGTGGCAGAAGAGTTAATCATTGATAAGACTTTAGAATACAATATATTGTTAACTACCATATTTATTGAACATAAGCCAATCATTGGCATACAGTTCACAGCAATCCATTTCACAAGTGAATTTGTCAATCAGTTGGAGATTTATTATGATGGCTTGTTTAAGGGACCCGCCAATGTGCATCTGCGTCAGACATGCTTGTGTAACAATTCTCAGAATATATATATATATTCTGAGAATTGTCCCAAGCAAAGACAAGTCAATTACATTTGAATAGTAAAGCTTTAAATAGGCCTTACAAAAGTGCACGTATAAGTCAACCTACGGTTTGTTTTATTTCAATATCAATGAACATAATGTCTTTATGATTATTTGCTATAATAACAGCAACACAAATGTTTGGAGTTTTGAAGGTGCAGGTTATGTTTTATGTTTTTAAAACTTCAGCATTTTAATCATTTATTGGCCTATACAATACAAGATTAGGTATAATTAAAGGAGTTACATTGTATATTAGAGGCATAACTAATATGCAAAGTAACAGTAAGCATGTAATGTGATCTTTATTTAGAAGGTGGAATGCATTTCCTCTGAGACTTGTGTCTCCAGCTACATTGACCTTGTGTTAGTGTGGAAGTCACTGCAGACAGGGATCTGTGTGTGTCAAGAAGAAGATATCTGCAAACAGATCTCCTTTCAAAATTCCCTCTATGCCTGTAACCCAAAGCCATCACAAGATATGTCAAAAACCTTGGGGCATCCCCTTGCCTATTTCTTCTTTAGAGATGGAGTAGACCATGATGCTCATTTGGTTTGGATTCTATTTCCCAATTACTCAAAAAAGACCAAAACTGTAAGTAAACAGTCAGGAAGCTTAAGCATAAAGACTTTTTTTTTTGTTTTGGGTAAATCTAACAATCTGAAAAAGAAAAAAAGCTGTTAAACTTAGAGCCATGGAAATGGATCCAACAACTTTCTCTAGTTTAGCAGTTTCTTTTCATCTTCAATGTCAACACCCAATCTTTGTGTTAGAAATATTAGCAGCTACCAAAAAATGTACTACTCTATGGTGCCAGTGACCACCACACCCACACTCGACTCTGGAGTAACTTCTCTATAGACCTAGTTCCTCCTTACAACCTTCAGATTTATGGGATTTTGTGAGAATGCTGGAGGATATGATGTATGGTTCTGTGGTTATTCTTAACTCTCACAGATGGCAAAGTTCTTCCTGTGCCCTGTGATCTGAGCTTTAAGATCTCTCTCTCTCTCTCTCTCTCTCTCTCTCTCTCTCTGCCTACCATAGACAATTTAGGCAACTGGTGTCAAAAGGGATGTGGCTGGTCTATCATGCCATATTTCATCTCTCTGCAGTTTGGGGATCAGGTGCCTGGCTTGTCAGTGGACAAGTACAGTACCTGACAGTGTCCAGTTGTCAAATATTTCCCTTGTGGAATGCCAAGAATTGCATGAGGCTTCTAACATACAGTTGAAGTCAGAAGTTTACATACACCTTTGCCAAATACATTTCAACTCAGTTTTTCCTGACATTTAATCGTAGAAAACATTACCTGTCTTAGGTCAGTTAGGATCACTACTTTACTTTAAGAATGTGAAATGTCAGGATAATAGTAGAAAGAATTATTTATTTCAGATTTTATTTATTTCCTCACCTTCCCAGTGGGTCAGAAGTTTACATACGCTTTGTTAGTATTTGGTAGCATTGCCTTTAAATTGTTTAACTTGGGTCAAATGTTTTGCTGGTGTAACTGTCAGGATTGTAGGCCTTGCTCGTACATGCTTTTTCAGTTCTGCCCACAGATTTTCAATCAGATTGAGGTCAGGGCTTTGTGATGGCCACTCCAATACCTTGACTTTGTTGTCCTTCAGCCATTTTGCCACAAATTTGGAGTTATGCTTAGGGTCATTGCCCATTTGGAAGACCAATTTCCGACTGACCTTTAACTTCCTGACTGATATCAATATATCCACATCATTTTCCTTCCTCATGATGACATCTATTTTGTGAAGTGCACCAGTCCCTCCTGCAGCAAAGCACCTTCACAACATGATGCTGCCACCCCCATGATTCACGGTTGTGATGATGTTATTCGGCTTGCAAGCTTCAACCTTTTTTTCTCCAAATATAACGATGGTCATAATGGCCAAACAATAAAAATGTTGTTTCATCAGACCAGAGAACATTTTTCCAAAGTAAGATCTTTGTCCCCATGTGCACTTGCAAACTGTAGTCTTTCTTTTTCATGGTGGTTTTGGAGCAGTGATTTCTTCCTCGCTGAGCAGCCTTTCAGTTCATGTTGATATAGGAATCGTTTTACTGTGGATATAGATACTTGTCTACCTGTTTCCTCCAGCATCTTCACAAGGTCCTTTGATGTTGTTCTAGGATTGATTTGCACTTTTCACACCAAACTCTGTTCATCTCTAGAAGGAATGCTCCTTCCTGAGCGGTATGATGGCTGCATGGTCCCTTGGTGTTTGGACGGTGTTTGGAAGGCATTTGGAAGTTGCTTCTAAGGATGAACCAGACTTGTGGATGTCCACATTTTTTTCTGAGGTCTTGGCTGATTTCTTTTGATTTTCCATGATGTCAAGCAAAGAGGCATTGAGTTTGAATGTAGGCCTTAAAATGCATCCACAGGTACACCTCCAATTGACTCCAATTAGCCTATCAGAAACTAATTGGCTAATTGCCTAAAGGCTTGACATAATTTTCTGGAATTTTCCAAGCTGCTTAAAGGCACTGTTATCTTAGTGTATGTAAACTTCTGACATAGTCATTTAAAAGTGAAACAGTCTGTTTGTAAACAATTGTTGGAACAATTAGGGCTTGAGTTAAAACAGGGCAAGTTTAGACTTGCAATATCCCTTTGGTACTACTACATGTCGATCTTTTCTCAGCATTCCCTCCAATGCCTCAGGCTTTAAACATATTGCTACTTGGTTGACCTGTGGTGCTGAAGTGAGAATGGGCAGAACAATCATAATCTACTATATAATGACATCCTAAAATTTAGATAAAATGAACAGATTGTAGTAGACCAGAAACTATCAACACCAGTTTGAATTTTGCATCCAAAAATTAGAAACAATGTGGTTATAATTTTGTTCCATTTTGGCCTTAACATTAGGAGCTCAAGAAACATTGGAATCTTGAGAAAAAATGTTGGCAAATCTCTTCTGAGGAGCTTTTAAAATGGGAGGGATAAAGTTGTCCAGACCTGATGATAATAAAGTTAGTGTTGCATATGTGGCAAGATATTGCTCAAGTGTTTGAATAAAATGGTTTTAAAATGTTTAGACACAACTGGAATATTATACAACTGTTTTCAGATTTATGAGACTGACAAATTAAAAATATACTTAAACAGATATTCTGTATGGCCATTTTTGTGAGTCTAACGAAATTACATATAAAAGTATAATAGCAACAAACCTTTCTATCCTTGCAGAATAAATGTTGGCAATTTAAAACAGGTAGAATTCAAATGATGGTTGGTAGAGTAAATGTTGGTTGTAAAGTCAGGAATACATTTTTTTCAGAAGCCATAAAATGTTAGCTTCTATTAAGGTTAGTTCTGTTGTTCTAGCCTTTCTTCTTTTTTCCACAATATCAAAGGCTGGGTTTACCCTAATGAGAATGTGACCATTACTTAGCCCTGCATTCTTTCTGTGTAAAGGAGGTCATAAATAGTTCCAAAGCTTCAGACAGCCAACTATTAAATTAGTTAGCACCACTCTTTGATGTCTTACTTGTCTTTACTTCCCCTCCGTCTTGTAACAAAAACCGTTATATTAAATAATGAATAGCATCACAAAACTGGCATTATACTGCTATCTTTTTCTACTATTTTTACTGCTATTTTCATTATTCATAGTGAATGAAAAAAAAATAAAAAAGCATTCTGAGAAAACACTCTAATAAAAACTCATGAGAAAACATGCTGATTTCACAGGGAGGCACTTTTGTATTTGTAACGTAGACACAAATTCCCCTTGAGTGTAGAAAAAAACAGAAAGAAACCATGACAGTGGGTTTGGGCCACCCAGACAGTGCCTGCTGTCTGCTTCAGTTGTTGCTCCCATGCATAGATAAAAGTTGAAAAAGAGGACAACAAGGGAGGGCATGAGAGCAGGGAATGAGGATACACCTGTCAGTTCCCCGCTCTTAGAATCTGAAAACCACAGATAAACTGGTGTGAGAAAGAAGAGAAAAAAGCACACAATCAGAGGACTGAGGTGGCCTCTATGGTTACTGCTAAACAGCACCTGCCTTCCAGAAATAGCAATAAAACTATTTAGAAAATGGCCCCAGTTTACTG
This sequence comes from Moxostoma hubbsi, assembly GCA_032164185.1. NCBI lineage: Eukaryota > Metazoa > Chordata > Actinopteri > Cypriniformes > Catostomidae > Moxostoma > Moxostoma hubbsi. The sequence goes on from JAVLUX010000012.1 coordinate 21,684,789, forward strand.
TCAACTCAGAGCGCTAAATTGACTCTGGAAACAACAGGATATCTTAGTGATAATGGATTGAAACATCAGTCATTATTGCATGTCTTTAGAAGGCACATTTTATTAAGACTCATTGGGTTATTAATTCTAATGTGTAGGGATGTCCCGATACCGATATCAGAATCGGGTCTGATACTGTGCTAATTTACTCATTAGCGATGGCACCAATCTGATACCTGTATCGGTATCGGCTTCGACATTGGCGTTTTTAGACGGATCTGGTATCGGTCCGACGAGCCCGATCCAAATCCAATACTGTGTGTTGGTCATGTTCGTTACTGTCAAGCTCCAAAGATGACATAAAAGAACAATAAAAACAACATAAATGTAGTTCATATGACACATGTATTTTATTCAAAGCCACTTGCAGTCGTGCAATAGTTCTGTGATTCACAAAAGGCTGTGTATAATAAGTACATATATAAAATGCATGTGCAGCGCTAAGTGTTAGTGAATGGCGCTGCTCTGTTGACACACACACACTTGCAACTATTTTCAGCCTTCACGTGGTGCACAATATTTGAGCACTACTCACGAACAACATCTCAGATGTAGATGCTCAACTGTTTGGTTCACTTATAATATGCATTTAGAACAGAGGTGCATTTTACCAGAATTTGAATAAGAAGCTAATTAAACTACTGTGATCTTGCCTACAAACAGACATATACAGGTCTTCCTGGAGAGATGAGAATATCAAGTAAATACCCTGAGGGTATTAAAGTTAAAGGTGCACGATTGAGAAATATTACTGTTGTATTTAAAATTCTAGAAGTCAATGATAAATGTAATAATAATAATAATTTATTGATGAACATCACACGCTCTGTTTGTAGCAGATGACAACGAACATAGTCAATTTGTAGCGCGAGCACAATATTATGTTGGCAATTATTAGTTGTATCTTCATTTGATAAAAGTTCATTTAATTTATTTAAACACCTTTTTGATTAAAAAATGTAAATAATCTGTTGATATGGAGTTGTACAAAAACAATGTATCAGCGGAAAAAAAAAATTGTATCAGGACATCCATAATAATGTGTACTAGAACAGTGACTAATTCAATGGAATAAGAAGAGGAAATATTTCAGATAAAATTGGAAAGATATCAGACAAGACATCCTGTGGTACACTTCACTTTAGGCTGCAACATTTGTTTGTACACTGCAACTCCAAGAAATGGAGAACATATCTGCATCAGCTCTTTTACATATGCTTGGTTATTCAATTTTCTCAACACCTCTTGGGGCAGCTGCTGCATTTATTTAAGGTAGTGTTATAAGCTATAGGAAATCATGCCACAATTACTTATTACTTATATCCAACTGAGGTAGAGTGGTGGCTTATGGCAGCATATTTTCCTTCACATTCTTGATATTCAGAAAAGGCTAAATCAAATTGCATTGTTAAATTTACAAGGACAAGTAAAAAAAATTACTATAGTGCTTTTAAGCAACTTTTATTAATTTTGTCTCACAATTATCCTTTCCTTCTAGGGAAGATACATGCTGAAGTGCTATTGAACACAGTAATATTCATCTACATCTAGATATTTTTGATGCTGCCACAGCTGTAGCATCAATTTTCTCACAGTTTGAGCTTGTTTGTGTTCCAACTCCCACTCAAGTGTATAGATGTATCAATTCATGAAAGAAACATGACTAAGAGGAGAATATGATACTCTTTAAGAAAACGTTTTTAGACAATTTTTCATGTGGTACAGACAGAGTTGCAATATGAAAACACAAGGTATTGATGCTAGTGATTGTCTCTTGATTCGTTTTTGTTCTTAGTTGTTCCTATTTACATTTTTTAAGTCATTATTATCACAGTATAGGCTTGATAAATTATTTTTGTACAGTATTCTATGGAATAAAAGGACATTGTCTTCATTGCAAATGGAACTATTTTCGATAAGCTTGTAGAAAAAGTGCCCTTATCCAGGCCCAGAGAAATGCTACAAGGCCCTAGAGTCTCACAGGTGACTGCTGGGTGCTTAACTGAAAAGGAGCTTTCTGTCTGCATGTTGTTCGTTTGATAATCCTCTGATACAGCTCCACTAAGCTCAATATCAGCTCATACTCAAACCGGGCAGTATGCCTGAGAAAATTGTCTCCTGAAGACAGAGACTTGGCTGAGCTTCGATATACTTTACCTTACAAAGCTTTTGAAACATGCTTAATTTTCTTCAGCATTATCAATGTCTTCATAATGTATTAAATATTGCAGAATGTTCTTTGCACTTAATCTTACGTGTTTTGCACTTAATCTGCACTTATATCCCTAATATATCATATATTGTAGTGTATTTTCCTTTGTATCACCTCTCTTAATAAACAACAATTGTTTTTCTTCACCAAATATCAATATTTGTATCAGAATGCCTGATATACCAAAAAAATATATATTTCTGTGCAATTGTTAATAGTCATTAACAGCTGTGCTGTTATTGTCAAGTATTATAGTATTTAATAATGGGTCAGACTGAAGATTGGGTTTTGTTGGATGAGATCTGCATTGTAGTAACATGTTCTGAGCAATTGTACAAGTAGATATACATGCAAAAAGATACAGCCAGTATTGTTCCAATTGACAGCATTTGTTACTACAGTCATTATATGTGTGTGTATTACGCAGTGATTTTAAACTAATGTACTTTACACAAGTATATAGAGAATGCTTGACAGTGGCATGTAATCAGCATTGTTCCAAATTATAACATGTTTTAACAAAAAAAATTCTATACTTGATTTTTTCTAATCACCCCACAGACTCTGTACTCCTGATAATACTGCCAGTCAACTCATCCAGCAGGTGAACTGAAATAGTTAGTGAAGAGTCTTGAATGTTTTCTTTCTCGTTGAGCAAATCAACAATAAACTCTTCATCACTGCTTCAGCTTGAAGAAAAATCTGTTTTCTTTTTTCAATCTGCTTGTGAAGTTCTTCTTCAAATCCATCATAGGCAGAGGGCAGACCAGCTCAAAGGTGCACTGAGCCAAAGCACTTCTATTAGGGGAGCCTATGAGCTTAGCCTAAAATAGCATAACGTGGCAGTCCCGTAGACATTCTATGGCAGCACACTGGAGAGGGGACAAGAGGCAATTTTTTTAATGGATGTCAATGGAGGAGATGCCTCTATGTGCTGAATAAACTGCTTTTGTGAGGAAACAGCTCATCACTTAATGAATTCACCGCCTTTCTGCTAATCTTCAACATGTTTTAGACTAAACAATCCTTTTGGAATTAACTATGTGTGGAGTTTACAACAATAAAATGTATGTTTTATAAGAGAAGATGCAGACAACTGACTTAAATGTCACAACACGCTAGTTGACCATTACGATCTCTCCTATGATAGAACCGCAGAGGATGTTATCTCAGTAATTTAAAGAATCTCTGGTTGAGCCACCTACTGTACCAAGATAAAATGTATTGTTGATTAAAGCCTCCTTTTGTGAAGGCGTGAATGTACTAACGGCGGCCATGTGCATCGCTTTCTATGTGCAAGGGCCATTCGTCTGAAATTTGCCTCTCATAAATGCGTAGCCTTTGGTGTGAAAAGACCTTGAGATGTATTGTTTTTACACTTTTTTGAAAGCTTAACTGCGGATAATATATTTCATTTGTACGAGGCTCCTTTCTCATCAACTATGTCAATCTGCTTCAATGTGCTTGACGACACATCCGCAATCCAGGGCAAAGACATAAATAATAAACGAGTTCTATATTTTTAGCTAGAGCAGACACCTGAGCTTGGTCAAGGCCAACGCTGTCACGTGAAGCTGAGCCACTTCCTAAACTGTATAGGAAAGCCAAAGAAGGATATGACGGTAATGCCACCATTTATTCCAATATTGTAATAAATCGATCACACAACATAGCTGCTATTTTGAATTGGTTTAAGCTGTGGCAGCTCTGTTGTCTCCTGTGTCTGCTTTGAATAAAGTCTAAATTCAATGGCATATGAAGAAAATCTGAACAGTTGGTGACAAGAAAATTTGTCCAGGAATGTTAAAGACCTTTACTTTTTAGGGATAATCAGAGTCATGGGGTTGCACTACTAGATTATTGAAGGATGGGATTGAGAATCCTTTCAAAATCATTACTTTTTTATCCTACTTAAATCAGACCAGATTTGGGATTGTATCTCTGCTGTGCATTTAAATCATTTAGATTCTATGGACTTCAAGCATTAAGTGTTATAAATACTGCTTTTGCTTCCAAATCCGTGTACTTAATGTAATCTTATTAATCAAAAAAGATGACTGATCACTGAAGTATGTACTACATTATGTGGTTGAAAAATGCTGAAATACTGTTGTTCTGAAATCATTATATATTTCAGGATGCACTCTGTCTCTTGAAATCTGTACTTTCAATGTTGATTTTGGATCTGTTGGCAAGGCTCTGAGACAAAAGTTCAGGCTGACTTCTTCATGGTCCCTGCTGGTGTTTTAATAGCTAGTCATCACAGTGGTAACCAAACCATCCATCTTTTGTCTTATTCTGTACCAACCACAATACTCCACTGCTCCACATCTCCAACTACTTTCTTTCACTGTCACAATCTGGGCTTTTGAAACTAACCTGAAACCTGACTCGTCTTTACCATGATTTATCACCTAGCAGTGAAAAACAACAGCAAAAGACTGGGTGAACATGAGAAAATATTGTGTATTGGTTTCACAATAGTAATGAGAGAAAGAAAAATAAAATAGGTGGAGGGTATCAGTACAACAATAAACCAACCCAGGACATTTAAAACCAGGACTCAGGATCAAGTTAGGTTCATTTGGCCCCTTGTTAAAATGGTTATTCAAACAAGTTTTCCATATAATCAAATACATACTTTGTCTTTTCTCATTAATTTTTCTTTATTTTGTTTGGGAAGGGGGCAACAAATTGAAGCCACAACCGTTCCGTCTGAACTGGGCCTGGATATCTCTGGAGAGGGAATACTACATAGTAGATGAGGATGCAAAGTTCCTTGAGGTCACCCTCAAACGCAGGGGATACTTGGGGGAGACATCATTTGTCAGTAAGTATTTTTCAAATAGAAGAGAAACTGTTACACTGAAGTTTGTTACAGTACAACAGAAAAAATAGCTTACAGTTCTCTGTTCTAAAATATTTTTCTGAAATATTTGAAAGTTTAATTGAATTGCAAGCATTGGAATCTCTTCAGATGAAACAAATCAGAGATCAACTGTGATTTGTGTGAACAAGATTTGACTGGCTACTGAAACAAATACAGGTCATGAAAAATTTGAACTCCAATAAAAATAATTTCATACCTCTTTCATTGCCATGCTGGCATATAAACAAAGATATGGGAACTTTATTTGGAGCTGTTACAAGTCTTTGCCTCTGAGTTCGGTATTTTCACAGCCATGTCACTGGGACTTACAATGACTTAAATTATACCTTAGTCTTTTTACTGTTATGGTTTCTTTAAAAGTATGGCTGTAAAGTAGCTTGCAGACATCTTTAAGCATTATAGAGTAAACCTCTCACAGCATTTGTCCTCTTAATTACCACACCACAAACTATTCAACCAATTTAAGCTAATTTTGTAGTTCAAGATATCTAAGCAGTGTTGTGCATTTCAAAAGGCATTGCCACCAAGGATGGCACAGCAAAAAAGGATAAAGACTTCCGTGGCAAAGCTCAGAAACAAGTGCAGTTTAACCCTGGCCAAACCACCGCCACCTGGAGGGTCAAGATATTCACTGACCAAGAGTTTGAAACTTCAGAGACTTTTGAAATCCATCTCTCAGAGCCAGTGATGGCCGTTCTTGAGTACCCTGATATCACCATAGTGGAGATTGTGGATCCTGATGATGGTAATTATACCATGACTTGTACAACACATTTTTCTACAGTATTGCTTTCAGAGCATGCACAAGAGCAGGCTTTTGATTTGTTTACAAATGCCTTAGTTGGAGATGCATTTTAGATGTGGCTGATATTTATATCCAGAGAAAAATCTTATAATCAAATATTTAGTTATACAAGCTACTTTGTTTTTACTGTATATATGTTTATGCCTAAGAATCTGGATTTATCTTTTCTCAGAATCCACAGTGTTCATTCCTCAGGCAGAATATCATATAGAAGAAGATATAGGAGAACTGCTAGTCCCTGTCCGCAGGTCAGGAGACGTCAGCCAAGAACTCATGGTGATCTGTTATACACAGCAAGGTGAGATTTATGAAACAAATTAACTATTTTCTGCATTGCTTTATGAAATCATTGCAATCATGTGATTACCTAATGAAGGTGTTATTCAAATATTGCCTGCCGGCTTGAACTTTTGAGTCCTATCCAGTTAAAACTGAGGACCTTAAATGACTGTACATCAACTGTACTTTTGATGTTGACATCCTTCTATAAACAGGCATTATTTTTAACATGTTACTATTTGAAAGTTCACTTGTATGAAAACAAGCAATCTTTCAAAACAGGCAGTGCATCCGGCACCACCCCTAGCACTGTGCTCTCCTATTCTGACTACATCACAAGGCCTGAGGACCACACCAGTGTTCTGCGCTTTGATAAGGATGAGAGGGAGAAGTCCTGTCGTATTATAATAATTGATGACTCCCTATATGAGGAAGAGGAGAGCTTCAACGTGTCTCTCAGTATGCCTATGGGTGGCCAGGTTGGAGCCAAGTTCCCAAGCACTAAGGTGGTCATCTTGGCCGATAGTGATGATGGTAAGTTGGCTTTCATGAGAACTAATAGCTGAATTCATAGGATTCGTAGGTATGATTGTTCTCTTTAACAATTCCTTGGAATTTGTTAATTGTACATTAATTAATGTAATTATTATTTTGACAGAACACATTTGTGATTAGTTAATAATTATGATCTGCTGAATTAACTAGTTTATTGAACAAGCTTAAAAGAAAGTAGCAGAATATGTCTTTAATATGGGAACTCAGGAATCATGAAAACGGGTTGTTCCACCTTTTAGTCAGGGGTGGTGAAAAGGAGGATCTATACATAGTAGTGCAAGTCTATAATCCTCTAATAGTTTTCTAACCAACTATATTCTCTAGTTATTTTCCACAAACAAGTCTTTTCATGACCTAAGAACCTTAGAATGTAAAAACAGTATCCTTTAATCCTCATAAAGTCACAAAACTATCTCCTCCATGTTCTGTGGTTGTGTTGACATGTCAAATTTGGGTCTCACCTGTTCTTTCTTTCTTGCTGTTCTCTTTATTGCACATACTTCAAAAGGGGAGGTAGCCACAGAACAATCAATCTTTACTTTGTGGCCACACCACTTTTGTCCCTGGCTGTGTGGCAACATGATAACCCAAAACATGCTCAGAAAGCACAATTAAGGTCCCATGACATCTGTAACGACCCATAAACCTCAGAGAGGGCAGTGAAAGAGCTCTGTGAACATCCTCTCCATTCAAGCTCAAGATTTGTGTATTACTCAAAGGGATCAAGGCATTGTTCAAACAAAATAAATAGTTTGCCATCTGTAAAATCGTTCCCTTCAAGACTTCACTCAAGTTTTCTTTTTAGAAGCTTATCCTGGAGATTTTTACAACAGTAATTTTTTTTTAACTTTTGAAAGATTAGCTTTTATTCAGGAATACACTGCATGTTTAGAAGAAAAAAATTAATAATTTTGGTCAAATTTAGAATTAGAAAATTTTAAATAAATATTGTATAATCACTTTTTGCCAGACAATGGCTTCAGATGAACATTTATGTTTAGGAAGCTAAGAACAATTTAATTTATTATTCTTATGAGAGGTTCTCTTCGCTCATTCCAAAAACTAAAACAAAAAAATAAACTTCAATAGTGGTAAAACCCACTTCACAATACCCTTCTCAACAGCAATCACTTGCTCCACATTTTGCAGTTTAACCCCAAATATATTTATGTGTAAATAATGTATGATCATGTCTAGACCTTATTTGTCTGATGAAGCCAATTAAGATTCATGCGCACATTGTAGCTCAGCGTCTTGGTGGGTCTGGAAGGGCTCAGTAGTATATTTGTGTCTGGTTTCAGGAGGATGGGGACTCTGCTGGATTCACTTGTGGTCTGGATGCCAGCCAGAGTTGAAATCTTTTTGTTGTGTCTCTGACATGTTCTTGATGGAGGTGTCACATTTCTCTTTCTCTTTGTGCCCCCCTTAAACTTACGGCCTCTACCCCCTCCCTGGAAAGCCCTCTACCCTCCACATTCATTTATCATGAGCCAGATGATGCTGATATAGCTCTGGGAACCTCTAAGTCCCCCCAAACACACACAAAGAAACACTTACCCAAGTGCATTTTGACTGAGGTATTCGACTCAACTGTCTGGTTCCACCGCACAGACAGGAAGTTGGAAATTATGTTATTTTTCCTGTGATATTAAGGGGGGGATAACAGAGCCAACTCCTTGTCTGATGCAATAAGGGGACAGATACAGCCTTTTGTAAGATAGAACATGACTCACTGTAACAATGCTTTAAACCTCATGTAGTGCTGGAAATGCATCTCTCTGCTTCTGATTGGTCTAAGGTATATACAATATGTTAGTGTAGCTTATATACTCTTGAAAATGTGTTTCAGGAAAATAAATAAATAAAAACTTGAGTTTGAATAAGTTGAGTCAGTTTATTAAAAATATTTCCTCTTGTACAGAGCCATCTTTCTATTTTGGAGAGACCGAGTACATGGTGGATGAGAGTGATGGATACGTGGAGGTGAAAGTGTGGAGGACTGGCACTGACCTTTCGAAGACAGCCACCATCACAGTCCGTTCCAGGAAGAGTGAACCTGTGTCAGCAGAAGGTAAGGAGAGTCAAAAACAAAATTACTTAAAAGCAAAATATCATTAATAATTTTGATACAGGACTTCACCTATCCTCTCTCAACCTACCTCTCGATCTTATTTGTTCCTTTCCCAGCGGGCCTAGATTATGTGGGAATCAGCCATAACTTGGACTTTGCTCCAGGTGTGACAGTGCAGACTTTCCGGGTGACTATCCTGGATGACTTGGGCCAGCCAGAGCTGGAGGGACCAGAGACGTTTGAGCTGGTGTTACGTATGCCCATGAGCGCAGTTCTAGGAGAGCCAAGCAAGACAATCATTACTATCAATGACACTGTCACAGATTGTGAGTAATGGGTTAAAAACAAATCTAAAAAATGTTAACTTTGGCAAACAATTTCAGCTCATATTAAAAGATCTCATAAGTTTTTACTTGAGTAGAGAGTTTAAGAGATTAAACAACAGATCAACTGAGTATTAGAGCCAATGATAAATTCCATCCACTTCTCTTTATCAAATGAATGGTAGGCCTACAATTACTGTATCTTGGTTTTGTGCTTGCAGTGCCTAAAGTGCAGTTTAGGGAGGCAGAGTACAAGGTGGATGAGGCAGATGGAGAGTTGAGGGTGATGGTGTACCGTAGCGGTGACATCAGTCAGAGGTCCACGGTCCGCTGTTACACTCGCCAGGGATCTGCCCAAGTCATGATGGACTATGATGAGCGACCAAATACTGACGCTTCCATCATCGTGTTCCTACCAGGTCTGTTTTACATTTTTTTATTTGTTCCTCAACCCACCCTTTCCTCGATATACAGGATGCTCTCATGATCTTTTGTATATAGGGGATACCAAGGCTACTTGTCACATGGGGAAGTTGTCACAAAGGCTTTCAGTAATGATAAGATTTTCACAGTCAAAAGTCCATTTGCACAAATGTTTGTTTTCTCTAGCCAAAGTAATTAAAAATATCTAGTTCTTAATTTCTGTGAATGAATTACCCTCCAAATTAAATGTTTCCTATTACCATATTTTTTTATGCAGCTCTTGGGTAAAGCGAACATAATGAAACTACACCGAAATTCATTATGAGAAGGTCAGCTACACAATAAAGCAGATTTTCCTTGAAAGATTTAAATGTGTTCTTAAGGCAAAGGTATTGTCTGATTTGGGCCTTGTTGGGGCAAGTTGTCATATAAGGTCAACCTGTGTTCAGTGTATTCATGTGTATGTGTTGAACTGAATTTGTTTTCCTGTGCAATAATGCTAAAAATATTTTAAAAATAATTTATTGAGAAAAATATTGACCAGAGTAGAAAGTGTTAAAACTGTCTCCCCAATTTGTATGTTTACAGGTGAGATTGAGAAGCCATGTGTAGTGTCTTTAGTTGATGACACAATTCATGAAGAGGATGAGGAGTTCCGCTTGGTTTTGGGCACCCCCAAGAGTAGATTACCGTATGGAGCTTCAGTGGGAGAACAGAAAGAGGCTTTGGTCACAGTCACCGACCTTAAGGACAGTGAGTATTGTTTTATTGTTATATTTCTCCATGACAAACATCAGTAAAAAAAAAACCTTGCTGGGCATATCAAAGTATTGGTACTAATACTTTGATATTAATGTGTACTTGTGTTCTATGATTCACATTCTCTCAGAATCCATAATCAGGTTTGCTGAGATCAAATACAGCATTAGAGAGCCACAAGTTCCTGGAGAGATTGCAGTAGTGAAGATCCCTGTCCTACGCCAGGGTGATACCTCCAAGGTCTCTGTGGTGAGAATTCATACAAAGGACGGCTCTGCAACATCAGGAGAGGACTACAATCCACTTTCTCAAGGTCAGCACTAGTCACAATGCATGAGGCTAATCTACAAATCCCATTACATGCCATAGTAATAGCATAAATTATTCTAAAGCATGTAACACTACTACAGGTTATTATTTTGATAAGCAGAACAGATGGATTTCTCCTCTCAGTACTTCTTTTTTTGTTTGTCCTTATAGATGTGGAGTTTAAAGAGAGTGAAACAGAGCATGTGGTGGAGATCCAAGTTCTTTATGATGGACAAAGAGAGATCCGTGAAGCTTTCACCGTTCACATGAAGCCTGATGAGTATATGGTGGCTGAGACACAGGTCAGATACCATCATCTCTATAAATACCCCCAGAGACGCCACATCACACAGTCACATAGATGCACACTAAAGTGCCATGCTTGCTAAAATAGCCAAGCGGCAGCTGCCTCTGTCAGCAAGGGGCAATCACTGTCTCCAGTCTCTTTCAGAGGAGTCTGTATGATGCAGATTGGTCTCAGTGGACACACCGACCTATAAAAAGAGTTATTCTATGAACATGTATACAGCCATGTTTTAAATATGTTTGAATTGATCTCTACTATTTAGACAGGTAGTATACAGAAATTAAAGGCCCTGAATAAGCAATATAACCATTTTGTGTTAAACGTCTTGAGTGTTGGAGTCATGTGATGCTATGTGAGGATCGGACGTGTGAATGGTGAGCTCTGTGCACTTTGCTAGTTTTAACACTTTTAATTATATAAACCGGTGAGATTCGATACACTCTGTTTCATAACTGTTCTAGGAGGACAATATGTCAAAAATTCAAAATCCTCGGGCTCTGGAGACATTAAAAGACACTTACGTGCTCAAGTTGATACCCACAAGAGGGCCATGAGCCAGGGAGCTGATTTAGTTGGAGAAATGCAGGAAGTGCTACGAGAGTTGCTGGGCATGTCAGCAATGCTGACGAAGGTCGTTACTGACTTGGGGGATCTTGCTGTGGTACCTCAATCAATCACTGCCATGCAGGTGAAATTATCTGAGATGGTTACAAGAGTGGGGGATGCCGAGAAACTAATCGATTATCTGGAGTCATCAATATGTTTGTATTGTTGGAATTCCTGAGGATGAAGAGGGTCGGGATATGATGAAATTCCTAGATGGGCTGCTTTGGAATCTGCTCGACATAACAACCCATAAGCTGGAAATCGAGCAAGCTCACATGGTTCTGTTGTGGAGATCTGTGGAGGGAGACGGGCCCCAGTTAATTCTGGCCAAATTTCTGAGATCATCCGATAAAGATCTTGTGTTACGTGAGGTGAGGAGTAAATTAAGGCTTTCTTGGAAAAACCACAGCATTTGCCTGTTCCTAGACATTGCGAAGTCGACAAGAGAGAAACATTATCGATTCAAGGAATACAAGAAACTTTTACATCACGGAAGGTTGCTTTTGCACTGATATTCCCGGACAAATTAAGAATAGATGCTAAGGAGGGATGTAAAACATTCACATGCCCACAGCAAGCGATGTCCTCCATAAAGTCAATGGATTGAGTAAGTAATTTTGGGGTACTCATTCTTTATAGTCGAATAAACCGGCTCACTGACCATTCACTTGTTTGAGGAAACTTAGCGTTTCTTTTGTGCTAGCTCTGCCAAGCGGCTGGAGTTTATTTTGCAGAGTGGCACACCTTCTGGACAGTTTTATGGATGAATCTACACACTCTTTGAGTTTGTTCCGCCTGTTGGCTGGATTTGTTTTATAGATTATATTTCACTGTGTAGTTTTGTCTCACAGGGTTTGTGTAAAACACTAGATTGAGCAATCTGACGGCGAGGTTTTCGCGGGGGTCCTCATAGGCGTTCATGGACTGTTTGAGTTTGGAGGGATGAATGCCAATTGGCATTGTCGTTCATGGGGTTAAAACCTTTTTCTTTTTTCTGTTTGTTTTGTTCCAGGGAATGTTCAGGTTTTAATGGCTGCGTCGATGTTGGAATGTGGTCTTTATAATCTTGTTTTTACACACAATCAATTTTTTCTTAAATGTCAAAATGTCAAGTGTTGATAGGGGTGGATTGTCTCTCTCCACTTGGAGTGTGGATGGGTTGGGGCACCTCATGGAAAGAAGGAATGTTGTTTCTCATCTTAAGCATAGGAGATGTGATGTGTTTTTTCTTTGGGAGGTGTACCTTTCTCTGCAGGAATCAGAGAAGTTTGGAAGGATATGGGCTGGGCATTTTTTTATGGTGCTGGCTCGGGTGAGAGCAGGGGAGTCATTGCACTAATAGGTAGACATCTAGAGTTCAAATTTCTCAGGTAGAGTGGAGATTGATTGGGAAGAGTCATTATTGTTTATTCAGGGGCAAAGTCTTATTTTGGCTAGTGTTTATGCAACTGGTGTGGATGATCAGGGCTTTTTTGTAGATCTTGAAAAGATGTTGCAAGCCGCTGGCACTCCTCGTGATGTAGTATTGGGAGGAGACTTTGGTCTTTTGATGGACCCGGTCCTTGATCATGGTGAGGCAGACATGTGCAAGCCCCCTGGAGCAGCATTGATGTTTCACAGGATGTATGGATATCTTGGTCTTGCAGATATTTTGAGACTTTTGAACCCATCTTGTAGGGACTATAAATTTTTTTCATTAGTCCATAAGATTTACTCTAGAATAGATTATTTTTTATATCTAAGTTCCTAATTTCATCGGTTGTTGATTACTCAATTGGAACATTTTAGTCTCAGATCATGCCCTGGTGTGTTTTGAGGAGTTGCCACATACAGAGAAAAGGAAATCATATAGTCAGCATTTTGATGTGTATTTTGCGAAATCCTGAATTCCAACAGATGCTAAAGTCTGAAATCAATGTCTATGTGGAGACCAACTGGTCCTCAGTGTCCTCTGTGGGCATGGCTTAGGAAGCAATTGGGGCGGTTCTTGGGGGCAGATCATGCAATGTGCCTCATTTACCAGGAGGTCCGGGCACAAGAGCTCATGAAATTGGAAGGGAATGTTAGAGGTGCCGATGGGGAACTGAAGTGCCGAGTGTCATCTGATGGCCTCGGAAAGTTGACCCAATTGAAATACAGATGAAGTGCTTGTAGCATCTGGACCAATCAGATACACATTTATTAATTATTTAATGAATAAGCCAACAGATGTCTCAAGACTGTTGCAAGGAGAGGCCTACGCAGACTCCATTTATGTCTGATCCCCCACTAATCGTTATCAGCAAAGGAATGCAGAAAGAGTGATTCACTCATTTCCCCATATGAAATGGACACAGCCCAAAACAACAGACCTTTCATCATTAAATTATAGACAAACTGTCTATAATTTCACATATATATCCCCAGGACATTGTGTATAGGATCATTACTGTCTTTTAAAGTGTTTTTGTACTGTATACTGTTTTATGCATGACTTATGACAGGACTACCAGCTAATGTAAAATTATTTAGTATCACGTTTCCTACCAAATGAATCCTTTTGTGATATCCTGCACAATGGTATATATATATATATATATATATATATATATATATATATATATATATATATATATATATATATATCATTGTATTCTTGCTATATTAATCAGAGCATAAAGGGACTTAAATCTAACCCCAATCATGCAAATGATTCAGCTTCCAAACAAAGGAACATTTCCCACTTGAAAATTGCACCTTTCTCATTGGTCAAACCAGACTCGAGGGACCTCCAGCAGAAGTTAAAAGACACGTCCAGCCTCTTACTCATTCTCTTTCCCCTGGCTCTTTCCCCTGACTCTATCTTCCCTCTTCTGCTGGTCGTGCTGACTACGAGGCCTGCAAGGCCGGAAGGCCTCAACACCTCAAGCCATGTGCAACTACCTCGATCATAGTGTCAATGAACATCCCAGTTCATCATAATTTCTTCATTCAACATGGAAAAAATTCATTGGAACTTCAACACGATCAACTCAAGGAACCATCAAGCCTTTCTCCTGCGACTGCATCCAGGCATTCTCTCAACAGCCAAAGCAATTGCAAGTATCGTACCAGTAGCTAACTGCACCTATGTTTAGTATAAGAGGCGAACCCCTTTGTAACAAAAGTTGCTATTAAATTAAGAGCTCGGTGGTTCTCTCAGATGGTCAAAATGTCTCTTTTCATAACTGCATTTCCCCTATTCTGTTCCGGTTTCATTTTATTATCCCTTTCCCATGTATGATTGATTTCATGTGTATGTTTTTGTTTAGATTTGTTATGTGTTCGTATTTTAGTTAAATAAACTTTTGTGTACATTCTTGTGAGTTGATTCTGGTCTGCTTGTAAATCAACGTTAATTTAATGATTCGATCTCAGCTCCATGCTAAGGAAGAGTTATTTTTGTGTGGCCACAAAAAATATCCTTCTTGAGAATTGATAGATGATCAATACTAAGTGTTCCCTGGATGAACAGATAAATTGATTAATATTAATTCAGCTACATCAAGTTGATTCTATTAACCGATCTAAATGTTTATAATTAATTATAACGAGTTATGATTAATTATTCATGTTTCCCTTTTAAAGATATTTTGGACTTTGGTATATTTTTATCCCCGTTTCTAAATAATTTTGCTTCAAAGCTATACCTATATGGGTAATATTATTGTCAATAAGCCATGAGAATAATATTATTCCAATAAGAGAGTGTGGCAGGGCGGAGGGAAGTTATTGCCCCTATTTTGCCATTGCAATGCCTTTCTTTTAAACTAACCAGAGAAGTGAAGTTACCAGTTGTCTTCTGGGTTTGCACATGGTATGGACAAAAGTGTCAAGAGTGTTTTATTCATACATTTATTTAAATATTTCCTCAAGCATATGGCTGAACCCAAAATTATGTATTAATAAGTGCCCTTTCTGCTGGTCAGAGTGGATTGTAAGGGAGGATAACACACTCCGTGACCTGTATGAGAGTGGAGTGTTGAGATTCTTTGAAAATATGGTTTAATATTTTGGGATTCCCAGGTCTCAGTTCTTTAGGTATTTACAGATGTGCCACCTGCTCTGTACTATTTTTGGGAATAGCATACACCCCCCTAAAGTGGCAGATACTATGGGAGTGGTACTTTTGGGAAAGGGTAATATTCAGAGGGGAAAGGTTTAATTTTATACAATTTGATTCCACATTTTCTGTTATGTTGAATTGAATCAATAAAAATTGTTAATAATAAAAAAACGTCTTGAGTGTTTATGTATAACTTTCACAAAAGGTGTTTTTACTTCCTCTTATGTTATTGTTGGATCGGCTCAGAGTTTCACCCTTCTCACCTGAAATGGGATTGATGATCTAAATGGTTGCCTTTTACTCCTCTACTTTCTTTAGATGAACAAGGCTATTGTCTACATCGAAGAGATGAATAGTGTGGCTGATGTCACCTTCCCAGCTGTGCCTCAGGTGGTGTCATTGCTGTTGTATGATGATACAATTCGGTTTAAGGACAATCCCCACCCTCCAACTGGATATCCTGTTGTTTGTGTGACGGTGAGTGTCACCAATGACCACTTTTACATGCATACACAGTTTTTACAGAAAGCAGCATCCTGAAACATCATGTAAACTAGAATGCCAGTTACATTATATCCTTTAAGGGATTAAAAGCAGCTTAACACACCATGTAAATGTATAAGCAGCAATCGAACTATTTTTCTGAGGAGTGTGCATGTTCGTGAACAGACCATATAACAAACGTTATAGGATGGAGCCCAATAACATTTCAACACAGCGGAAAGCTATTCAACATTTCTGGGAGTGCAGTGAGAAAATCACAAACACTACATTATTAACTATACCCATTTATACACACCACTAATGCAAAATATTGATTGTCCCTCACGTTTGCATACATGCGCTCATTCATTGAGGGAATAACAGAGTTTTACGTAAGAGGGAAACCCAACTATTGCGGCACAATTCTTCTGCAGAGTGAGACAGAAAGCGAAGTATACAAACACAGCAACAATTATGGAATGTCTGGAAATAAAGCGGGAAAAAAAAATGAAAATATTCCTCGGAACTCATGTGTTATTTACTCCAGCGTCAAGGAGAAAGCTGCTTACCGAACGAGCCACATGTATATGGGAGTAAAGAGAAAGCCGTTAACACAGCTCATGTAAACGCATACACTGATTTCATGCCTTAAGCAGCTTTCTCACAATAAACAGATTTCTGGTGTCTATGTAAACTAGCTCATTATTGCCCATTGGACCTTTTCACAATTAATGACTTGAGTTTTTATGTCCCTATTCTTAATGTCATATGTTCATATGACATCAACACATACAGTTAATAATAATAATAATAATAATAATAATAATAATAATAATAATAAAAAGTCTCAACAGAGTGTCTCCTGTCAAGTAATTCAAAGTTTGTAGTTTGCTTTTTTTGCCACTCATTCTTCAAAAACACATCAACATTTCTGATTGCCTCCTTGTGTCTATGTTCCATCAGGCCTGCAACCCCAAATACTTTGACTTTGACAAGACCGGTTCCATTTGCGCAGTGGAGAACATCAACGATACACTGACTCAGTACCGCTGGCTGGTTAGTGCCCCCAGCGGGCCAGATGGAGTTACCAGCCCCATGCGTGAAGTGGACACCAACACCTTTTTCACAAACACAAAGTCAATCACCCTAGATTCAATCTATTTTCAGGCTGGCTCCCGCGTGCAATGTGCCGCCCGAGCCTTCAATGCCAATGGAGATGCGGGGCTGGAGCACAGCTCACCCATTGTGGTCATAAGCCGAGAGGAAGGTGAGGCTGATGTCACCTGCACAATTTGGCTTGCTGCTCAATAGAGTATAATTATTAGTACAACATTACAACTTCTTCTGTAGTGTCTTGGACAATACTTTAAAACTGCATTTGTTTTGCCAATAAAATTTGTTTAAAAAAAATACAGTTAAGATAGAGAAGAAACTTTCAGAGAAAAACTCATTCAAATTTTCCATTATGCAATATGACTGACAAGGAACAAACACTAATACTTTCAGATTTTATTTTATTTGCATTACTATGTGCAGGTCTGTGTCAGCCTCGTATACCTGGTACAGTGGGTGCCGAACCATTCTCAGCTAAAATCCGTTACACTGGCCCAGATGACCCTGATTACCCCAATATGATCAAACTCACTGTCACTATGCCCCACATGGATGGTGAGTGAGCACTTCCATCTCAATCAATGCAGCATTGAGTATATGCCAACCTAAATGTATATTTTGTTCAATAAACACAATTTTATTTTTATTTCATTTTTTTTACCAGGCATGCTGCCTGTTATCTCCACTCGGCACCTTTCCAACTTTGAGCTTACCCTGAGTCCAGATGGCACACGAGTAGGGAACCACCGCTGCTCTAACCTCCTGGATTTCAACGAGATTCAAACAGCACATGGCTTCATTACAGATTCCACAAAGAACCCAGAAATTATTGGTGAGACTTCGCCCTACCAGTACAGTGTGGCCATGCGTAGCGCCAATTCCCTTCGATTTTACCGCAACCTCAACCTGGAGGCATGCCTGTGGGAGTTCAGTAGCTACTATGACATGTCAGAACTTCTGAATGACTGTGGGGGATCTATCGGGACAGATGGACAGGTAAGGAGCTCTGGAACTACAGGTTGTTAGGAATGTAATGATATATTTAGAAAAGCCTCTCAATAATGATCTTCATATAAAGATTAAATATCCTAAACCTAGAAGAGGGAAAAACTTATACAGTTTCAACTCCAAAAACTCTGCTTGCTTATCCTTGAGAAAATTATTATTTAATTTTTTTTTGTGTCTTCATGTGTATCTGTGTCTGCAGGTGCTGAATCTTGTTCAGTCCTATGTAACCCTGCGGGTGCCTCTGTTTGTGTCCTACGTCTTCCACTCTCCTGTTGCTGTTGGTGGCTGGCAACATTTTGACCTGAGGTCTGAGCTGCGGCTCACCTTTGTGTATGACACTGCCATATTTTGGCAAGATGGTATTGGAAGCCCACCAGAAGCCGAACTTCAAGGTATTAAATAAGTACCATACTGCAAGTATTAGAAACCCTACTTTAACAAAGAGTAAGTACAGTGATGCATCAGAAAATGATTGGTGAATTGACCCTTCACTAAAATCCGCCCCTTGGTTATGTTTGCTCGCTCTGACAAGATCTGCAGAACTCCCCATTGGAATGAAAGGGAGACTGCCGTGAAGGATGCAGTTTTTAGCCAAATATTCTTAGAAATGTAATGAACAATAATTTTACGTGGGCTGGTATGAAGAGTGAAATTGTAATGCATACTTATCTGAAGTATTTTGTAAATTAAATTGTTAAATTACACAGTAATTTCATTAAAAAAAGAGACTGTGGATCAGAGTCAAGGCAAAGGAAAAACTTAATTTAGTAGCATTTACACATATAATAACATTAGTGCAAGTGAACAGAACTGTTTATAATGTCTCACAACACACTCATTTTGATGCTGTAAACTGTTTATTTGCTATTGCTTTTATTATCATCACAGTAGAGATGATAGTGGACTTTAGAAGGAACACCCCAACATTGACCCCGCTCACCATTCTGAACAGCACTGTGGCAGCAGTGGAGTCATTCAGGTTCCTGGACACTACCATCTCGCAGCACTTAAAGTGGGAGACCCTCACTGACTCAGTGACCTCATTGTGAAAAAGGCCCAGCAGCGGTTGTACTTCCTTCACCAGTTGAGGAAGTTCAACCTGCCACAGGTGCTGCGGATACAGTTCTACTCGGCAGTCATTGAGTCAGTCATCTTCACTTCAATAACTGTCTGGTTTGGTTCAGCTACGAAATCAGACATCAGAAAATTACAAAAGACAGTTCGGACTGCTGAGCGGATTATTGATTGCCCCCCTGCCCTCCCCTTCAAGAACTGTACACTTCCAAAGTGAGGAAACGGGCTGGAAAAATCACTCTGGACTCCACACACCCAGCCCACTCCCTTTTTGAACTGTTGCCTTCTATCTATCTATCTATCTATCTATCTATATATATATATATATCTATATATATATATCTATATATATATATATATATATATATATATATATAATGTCTTATTGTGCATTTCTAGATATACTTATATTTTCTATTTACTTTTTATTTTCTCAGCCTTGTTGTTGTATTGTATTGAAGCTTCTGTCACAGAGATACATTCCTTGTATGTGTAAGCATACTTGGCAATAAAGCTCATTCTTATCATTACATAAATGCATTAACGTTCAGTTTTTAGATTTAATTTGCTTATGTGCAAATGTAGGTGTCTTTACAGATGGTATATGTTAATTTAGGAATGAGGGCTGATACAGTTTAATTCATAACATGCTCTTCTCCAGCTTTATTTAAAGATGATATTTTTTTACAGAAAGTAAAATGCTGCAGGTATCATCTCTGGGTAACTCGCGTCACTTTTACGAGTGACCCGGCAACAATGTGTCCTAATAAAATGAATGCGAGAGTGTTCCAAAGATGGCCGACTGTGGACTGACTTGCTAGAAAAACTTTGCTAACACAGGATTGGTCAGAAGCACTTTTAAACAGGGGCTTAGCAAAGGGTCAATTCAAGTACTCATGCATACATGCATACATATTAGAGTTCCACATCTTTTAAAACATTTCCTATGCATAAACCTGCAATCATAAGCAAAATCTTCTGTCATCTCTGATGTTATTATTTGTGCATTTATCATTTTTAGGTGCCATGTATCCCACCAGCATGAGGATCAATGAAGAAGGCCGTCTTGTTGTCAACTTCAAGACCGAGGCTCGCTTCAGAGGACAGTTTGTAATGTCTCATCCAGGTAACCCTTAAAAAAAAAAAAAAAGCCTTTTACAGCCCTCTAGTGGTCATATTCTCTCAAATTATTTATATCCTTGCTAGTTGTCATGAGTGTCAGAATCCACACTCAGTACACTGGGAATGGGTACATCTTTTGTTTGATTTGGTAGATGGTATATATTTTATTTTTATTTATTTTCTTTATATTTTTGCATAAATTTTACATGGTCTCCGTTTGCATATTGGTCGCATATAATAAGACTCGGTTTGTTTTTGCGTGCTATTGAGGACTCTTATCACCATGTTGTCACAATCCTCAAACAAATATCTATGACATGTTATTTATTTATTTATTTTTAAATACCCGTCTTACAAATTACCTGATTCTGTGACACATTATATCCCGGATATCCACAATAAAACTGTCAAACTACAGATGTAGAATTTTTCAGCTAAAATAAATATTTTTGCTCCTGCATTTTAATCGTCCTCCTTATCTCTCTTCTCTGCAGCGCTCATAGTGATTCGTCGTTCATTTTGAACGAATCTTTTATATAACGCGGTATGCAACAACGCACAAAAGAAAAAAAAATACAACAACCTTATATATATGTACATAAAATCACCAAAATTATATGCACAAGGGACATACAGTTATGGCACAAAGGGAAAACAAAAAACAAACAAAACAAAAAAAACAAAATTAAAAGGAGGGAAGCCTTATTCCAATATTGTATCTCTATTTATAATAGACTTCATACTCTTATTTAATATCTGGGATGTTAAGGCTTTTTTTTAAAAAAGTTTGTACAGAGAATCAACAAAATCTCAAGAGTGAAATAAAAGTTAGGTTTGGATGTTATTACTTTGGATTTGTGGATATGATATTTTCCCAACTAGCACAGGATTTTGTAGCAACACTGGTCATAGTAAGTAATGTTTTTCTAATGTTGTTGCACTTACAATCTAAAAAAATCTACTCCTCCTATCATCAAACAAGGCGGTTCTTCCTTTAGAGGCGAGTATTGTAGCGAGGATTTAATAAAATGAATAAGCTTAATTGATATGCCATCAATCACCCTTGAAAACTCACTATGAGTGACATTAACATCATTATCTTTGATAAATTATTCGTAACTAATTGGATTCCCGTTATTCTCAATAAAGTTTGAGATACAATTTTGTATTTTTATAACATGGTCCTGTTTCTATACATATTGATTCTTTGAGGTGAAAAGTTATGCTTGAAAGCTAACTTCCATGAATCCTATGCTTGTGGAAATTATCTAGTTTGATGGGCAATTTGTTACAGTTCAAACTACAACCCAACAAAAATTTAAGCCACCACAACCATCAAATATTACATTTGGAATAAAGAACCAGGGAGAATTACCACCTAACATGCATTGTTTAACCCAGTTGACATTAAACACCTGGTTAAGGGTTGTGAAATCTATAGCATTAAAGCCCCCATCGGCATAGATTCTAATCATTGTTTTCCTCTTAATATATTCAGTCTTATTTTTCCAAATTAATTTGAATAAAAGAGTCAAATTAACCAGCTGTTTTAGAGTCAACATAAAGATAGGGCAGGAAAACCATTCTTGAAACGCCTTCAGCTTTGAGAGCAGTATCCGTCCCTATGGTTAGGTCCCTCAGAAGCCATCCATTGAAAATAGCCTTTGTTTTCTGCATCTTAAGAGAAAAGTTGTCATCCAGTCTTTCACAAGCGGTTTTGTTGATTGTGATTCCAAGATATTTCACTGATTGTTTGACTTTCACTCCACAAAGAGAAGATTTGTTAGATTCATGAACAGTTAGTATCTCACACTTATCCCTAATAATTAGAAGGCCGGAAGCTTTTGAAAAGATTTCCAATCCATCCATAACTCTCAGAACCTGGTTTTCATCTTTAAGAAAAATACATGTCATCTGCCAGCTGACTGATTAAGACAATATTTTCACCTCTTCTTCTATCCTCAGTACTAATACAATTAATTGTATAAAAGATTCAATAATTCTGCTGCAATCAAAAATAAGAAAGGGTAAATCGGGCAACCATGTTGTATACCCCTACTATGTACAAAACGTTTTAAATTTCCTCCTGCAAGGGCAAAACTGCTATTTATACCTTTGCATATAGTACAAACCATGTTTTAAAATTTTAATCCAAATCTGTATATATAAATTCATCCTCAATAGAATCAAATGCCTTCTAAAAGTCTAGAAACAAAATAATGGCACCATCTTCAACATGATCAGAATAGTCTAACATATATTGCATCCGGAAAGTATTCACAGCGCTTCACTTTTTCCACATTTTGTTATGTTACAGCCTTATTCCAAAATTTATTAAATTCATTAATTTCCTCAAAATTCTACAAACAATACCCCATAATGACAACATGAAAGAAGTTTGTTTGAAATCTTTGCAAATTTATTAAAAATAAAAACAAAGAAAATCACATGTATATAAGTATTCACAGCCACTCAAGGACATTCACAGAGTTGTCCCGTAGCCACTCCTTTGTTATCTTGGCTGTGTGCTTAGGGTTGTTGTCCTGTTGGAAGATGAACCTTCACCTCAGCCTGAGGTCCAGTGTGCTCTGGAGCAGGTTTTCATCAAGGATGTCTCAGTACATTGCTGCATTCATTTTTCCCCTCGATCCTGACTAGTCTCCTAGTCGCTGAAAAACATCCCCACAGCATGATGCTGCCACCCCCATGCTTCACTCTAGTGATGGTATTGGTCAGGTGATGAGCGGTGTCTGGTTTCCTCCAGATATGACGTTTGCCATTCAGGCCAAAGAGTTCAATCTTTGTTTCATCAGACCAGAGAATTTTGTTTCTCATTTTCTGAGAGTCCTTCAGGTGCCTTTTGGCAAACACCAGGCAGGCTGTCATGTGCCTTTTACTGAGGAGTGGCTTTCGTCTGGCCACTCTACCATACAGGCCTGATTGGTGGAGTGCTACAGAGATGGTTGTTCTTCTGGAAGGTTCTCCTCTCTCCACAGAGAAACACTGGAGCTCTCTCAGAGTGACCATCGTTCTTGGTCACCTCCCCGACTAAGGCCCTTCTCCCCCGATCACTCAGTTTGGCCAGGCGACCAGCTCTAGGAAGAGTCCTGGTGGTTCCAAACTTCTTCCATTTACAGATGATGGAGGCCACTGTAAAATAACAAAATGTGGAAAAAGTGAAGTGCTGTGAATACTTTTCGGATGCACTATATCCAATACAAGGCAAATATTATTTGAGATTTGTCTATACCCTTCATAAAACCTGACCTGAAATATTGAAATGATTTCTTCCAGACAAGGCTTCAATCTTTTAGCAAAAAGAGAGGTTAATAATTTATAATCAGAATTTAGTAGTGTGATGGAACGCCAATTTTCTATATAAAGAATTTTTAATGAACATATTTTAATAAGAGATCTGTATTTGGTTTGGGTAAGAGAGTCATAAGTCCATGTTTCGTAGTTTCTAAAAGTTAACCAGATCTTAAGCAATCTTCAAAAACAGAAAAAAAAAAAAAATCGAATCTCTTAGATCCTTCCAAAAAGTCATATAAAATTAAAAAGGTAAGCCATCAGGACCAGGACTTTTATTTAAAGGAGTTTTGGATAATGTATGATATAACTTTTCTAGTGATAAGGGACTTTCACAAATATTTGAGATATGCAGAGATATTTTGGGTATAAAGTGATCAACTCTGTTGAAAAATGTTTCAAACCATTCAAAATTGAAAGAAGGTTTTGATAGAAGTTGTAATTACAAGAATTTATAATTTTTTTGTCAAAAGGATGTTATTGACATTAAGACTCTGGATTTATTTAGAATGAACTGGAATATTTTTCACCATATTCAAGCCATTTGGCTCTTGATCTTATAATGGCTCCCCTCGCTTTTTCACTTTACAGTTTTGTAAAGATTCTCTTGTAGAACATGCTCTCATTTTTTCATTAAGTAGCGGTTTTCTGAGAAGATTATTTTACTCAATATGTCTTTTTGAATTTGTGTTTTCTTTTTAGACTGTTCTTGACCATATTTAATTGAAAAGCTCATTTGTTAATAATTCCCATTTTAAATATATAGATATCAGTCATATCTTTGTACTTTTTATGATATCTTGTATTGCTACATAATAAGGGCTTTGGTTTAAAAAGGAACAATTCAGTTTCCAATAACCTGAATGTTTATTTTTTTGAATTCTTAGCATTTGAAAGCAGCAAAGAAATTCCAGCATGGTCTGTAAGAGGAGCTGGTTAGATTTCACAAGAGTAGATGAAAGGAGTCAAAGAATTTGAAATCAACCAAATGTCTATTTGTGATTTTTGTGACCTATTACTTTTAAATCAAGTAAAGGAGTCTGTCAAGTAAGGGTGAAGAAACCTACAGGAGCCCAATAGTGACAAAGCAATCATGACAGGATTATTAACAAAACCAGTTGTCCTTAAAGGGAACCTATCTGTGTTGACAATAGGAGCCTCCTCCGGTTATAAAAGGGGAATTTTCGTTTTAACTGATCAGTCTTACAGGAAAGTTTTTAAAGGAAGACAGTCCTCAAAAAAACATCAAGCTATATCAAAGTTACAAGTTATCTGCCTGAGGAGCCTCCTCCAGTTATAAAAGGGGAATTTTCGTTTTAACTGAACAATCTTACAGGAAAGTTCTTCAAGGGAGACAGTCCTCAAAAAAACATCTAGCTATATCAAAGTTACAAGTTATCTGCCCTCTGACAAGAAATGAGATTCAAGTATATTTCCTTTAAAGTTTCTGTTAAATATATAATTGCCATGCCACCAGAGTGATTAGTACAATGACAAAATAGAGCAACCCCCCCCCCCCAAATTGATTTTGCCAAAACTTTTTGTCCGTTTTACATGAGTGCGTTGCTTGAGGAAAGAAAGTATCCCTTTTTTGTTAATTACAAATTTAAAAAAGAAAAATCTTAGTAATGTCACGAGTCCCCCATACATTAATTGAAAAACAAGAAAGTGAGAACATTAACATATCTAATTTTTAAATGATAAAGAGATCTGTTAAAGAAAGTGCAAAATCTCAACATTACACGGTACCCTTTTACAATTAGAACTATGGTGCAAAAGTGTACCATTATTACCCCTCACCCTTTTTGCTTCTTTAAACCCCTTCTTTCAGGACAAATAAATTAGGTATAGCAGCATCCAAGGATAAAACAAAACAAATTATTGGAAATAGTAGCTGCCATTGAACGTTTTTGTCCAAAAGTTGCACATCCGGCATAAAAATTGTCCGTATTAAGAATGAATTAATGTTTTTCAACTTTTTCAATGCCATCAGCTGTAAATCTTTTTCCATCGATAATGACAAAGGGGCCTTTGAATCCAACAATCTGCCTCTGCCGTCTGGCCTCTTCCAACAGAGGCTATAACTTGGCTCTTGGATCTTTCACGTACTATTGTCAAATCCTCTGTGATTATTATTTTATTTTATGGATTCCAGATATTTTCAGATTCCAATGTCTTCGAGTTCATTCACCCTGCTTTGCAACAACTTATTTTCCGTACTTAATGCTGTTAATTTCTCCTCTGCTGTATTCATTCTGCCATTTATGCCACTCACTTGCTCTTTGATTTCTTTCACAGCATTCTCAACAAACAGTAATGTCTCCCAAAAATACTGTTGCGTTTCTCCAATCCTGTTAATTGCAGTTAGCAAGGTGTTATTTGAGAACATCTGAGGCATATCCATTCTTATTTTTTATTTGCTGGGCTATTACCCTGTGTCTCTAGAATTGGCTGGTCTCCAGGCTCATCAGTGTTTTGTTTCACATAGTCGTGGATCCACTTGTCCCTTTCCACATCTGTTTCCATTGCTGTGGATTTTTGTTGAATCTTCTGAGAGTTTATGGTTCTTGCTTTTATCTTTCATTCGCAATAAATAGCTAATAAGTGCCCATGAGCAAATTAGCTATTCACAGTTCTTTCCATCAGTCTTTGGGTGCAAGTCGTTCATTGACAGCTGCATAGGCTCTGTATTGCAAACAGAAGTTGCTTAATACCTCCCAACTTTCTACTCCCAACAAGCGGTTTGTGATGCTTTATTTTTGCCCTTACAGTTACACTCTAATTTTAGCTTCTTTATTTCTTACAATTCATAACTTTGTGAATATGTCTGTCATGATATTTTTTCCCCATAACATTGAATCTAGTAATAAAGAGTAATGTTTTAAACCTCGTATGACATTTATCTTCTCATCAGACTCCAAGAGCAAAGAAAACCCCATATTATTTACTTGTTTATAGAGTTGATTTTGAATAAACTGTAATACATTTTTCCTTCATGATTCATCCCCTCGTTGTATTATTTATTATATTACAGAATTTCCCTTTGAATTTACTGGTAGTTATCCAAGACTATTTTACTTTAATTTTACACTTGGGAGAAAATATTGGGTCAACAATTCTTGCATTAAATACATGAAAATAATGAATCGTGACAATTCTTACGATTTTAAATTTTTTGCCATACTGACATGAACTGATTATGATAAACAACTGCAAAACACTGACTGTGAGCTTTAAATAAATAACTAAAAAAAATAATAATAATAATAATGAAAAAAGACCTGTAATTGTAACTCGTGAACGAATGTAGTGATCACGTGACAAATTAACGAAGATTAATCTATCTATAAAATATATTTCCTGTAGAGACTTTGCGCCTGTCATGTGACAAATGATCGAAATGATTTGAATAAAGATCATTTTGCTGAACTAGACTCAAAGATCCAAGTCAGAGATCAGATCTTCCCATCAGTGCTCAGCTTTGCTCACTTATCATTATGCTCGCTGCCTTCTGATTGGTCGACAACAGTTCATGGGAAGTTACCAAAGGCTCGAAATGTTGCTAAAAGTAGCTAAATCACGTGATGTCATTTATTACGTAATAAGTCAAATTTACATATGTAAATGAATTGGCGTAAAGAACTACGGAAATTCTATAAAGGTGTTGTTTTGTTTTTGTATTTTTTTTATTTAACAATAAAAGTTGCTGGTTGCTAGGATAATTTTGGACTTTGTCATTGTTCAGTAATGCAGTAATATATATATATAAACTGCATTACTGAACAATGACAAAGTTTAAATATATAGCCTAGTTTATAGGCAGTAGTTAATTTTAACTGCATTATCATTTATTTTTAAACATGAAACTATATGCCTTATAATGCCTCACGTGGAGCTGTTTTGGAGATGTGTAATATGTTTTCTTTTAACATACATTTTTTACATACAGATTTTTACATATTTGTTGTGTGATTCTGAACCATCAGTGTGTAAAACGTGTGCCAGTGTTACTGTCATAATGACTTTTTGATAGTGACACCTCATCTGTTCATATCTTATCTCTACACTTTATTATTGATGAGGGGTTCATATCCTCTCTCTCGATGCTAGATAATTTCTCAATGATCTTCTATCGCTGTAGGCTAAACGGAGGGCATGCACGTTAATTGATGTTGAGATTGTCGCAACATACCAACAGCACGTAAACTCGCCAGTCAATCGATTTATAGAACATCCGTATGCACATAAATCCAACTGCTGATGGCAAGCATGTCAGTCATATTACTCGAAACACAGGGGGACGCTAGAACACAGAAAACAATTAGACATATAGCCTATATATATATATATATATTTTTGTGTGTGTGTGTCACCAGAAAGCGTTTGAGTCACTTTTCAAATGTTTCTAAAAGTTCAAAACAAATTGTAAAAGTAGCTACATTTGTTGCTAAGGGATTTTTTTATTTTTTTATTTTTAAAAAAGGGTAGTCTGAAAAGTTTAACAAAATTGTTAAATTGGCATCAATGTGCTTAATGCCGAAAACACCTAAATGTCCATATGCTACAAAACTTTTGTAACTGATCAAATAAACCAAATACAAATCACACTGACTGTAAATGTTTACATTGGGACAGAAGGAATAGATATTTATTTATAGATAATTTTTTTAAATTATTATTTTAAAAAAAATGTTTTACAGAAGTGTTACTAAATATAAAATTATATGAATCTAATAAGGAAATTTCGTCTTTTCCTTTTTCTTTTTTATGTGTTTATTTGTAATACTAGTATACATTTTTTGTTCAATAATAGTATTTGTATTTTTGGCTTTCAGGGACCACTTTGTCCTCCATAATAATGTCAGCTGACCACCCTGGACTCACGTTCACACTTTCCCTGGTCAGAACAGAGCCAACTTACAACCAGCCCATGCAACAATGGAGTTTCGTTTCTGACTTTGCTGTAAGATACATTTTTCTCTGTATTTCTTATTTCGGAAATCATCAGTTTTCAGTCGGTAATAGATAAAAATGTTAACAACATTTTATGATTAGATTTTATGAATATTAAAAATATACATATTTTTTTCTTTCTGGGCATTAGGTGAGGGACTATTCCGGCACCTACACTGTGAAGCTGATTCCATGCAGTGCTTCACCTAATGGAGAGTTCAGCATTCCCCCTGTGTGTCATCCGAGAGAACCCCTCACCTTTGACATGGACATTCGCTTCCAGCAGGTTGGTTACAGAGCCCTTATCTGCCATTTCTTGAAAAACTGCAATTACATGTTTATTATTGATTCAAATAGCAAAATGTACTAAAAATGTAAGATATCAATAAAACGTAGCATTTGATATTGCTACGCTGTTTCTCAGGTGAGTGACCCTGTAGCAGCAGAGTTTAGTTTGAACACACAGATGGTACTGCTGTCAAAAAAGGAGCTGTGGCTTTCTGATGGCTCCATGGGCTTTGGAGAGGGCACTGACACAGCATTTGCTGAAGGTAATACTACTAGAAATTAATGTACAATAATATGAATAGACATCATTTATATTTTATAAATACTATTATTAAATGCCATTTAAAGAACACTAAATACAGCAGTTAATGTATTTTTACCTACAGGATAGATATGCTATAGGTGAAAACAACTGAACTTAACATAACTGATTTAGAGTCACTATTAAAAATGAAAACTACAAGATTGAGCTGATGCCTTTTGGTCCCACTCTAGGTTCCAAAATCTATGGGCGTGTGATGGTGGACCCAGTACAGAACCTTGGTGGCTCTTTCTCTTGCAGCATAGAGAAGGTGTTCCTCTGTACTGGCACTGACGGCTATGTGCCAAAGTACAGCCCAATCAATAAAGAGTATGGATGCCTGGCAGATGCTTCGTCTCTGCTTTACAGGCTCAAGATCTTGGTATGTGATTATATATATATATATATATATATATATATATATATATTAACCTCATGTTTGACAACTCATCTTTAAAAGTATCATAATGGATATGAATAGTTAATTGGTTATGTCTTGGAGGACTAGATCTGCTTATACTGCTACTGTTGTAAAGCTAGTACGAAGACAAGCTACTGACAAGAATACACAGACATGCTGTGTCAAGCATATCAGACATACTGCTGCACAAATACACATATATAAGACATACTGTATCAAGCACTTAAGATGCTGCTGTTGTTGCATAATTAGCCAAACATACAATCCCCATGGAGCAGACTTAGGCCATTTTTAGACCTGTAGTTTGTTTCAATCGTTCCAAAACGGGCTAAAATTCTTAGAATGTTGCATTTTCTTTTTGGTTCGCTTTCAGAAGGCAAGATTTCAAAATGGACCAAAACTGTGTTTAAAAAAAAAATAAAATAAAATAAAAAAATCCACATGTGAGCAAACTACCCTATTACAGGTCAGTATGTTTGTGCGCTGTTCCAGGATTTAGCGCATCCATTGATATACTGGTTAAAATAATATACCTGAAAAATTTGCAGTGGTCAAACTTTCCGACTACTGTTTATGCCACGGTTATTCAACATGTTGCAACATGGTACAGAATGTGCATTCCAGTAAGAGGTTGCGCTGCAAATAAACATATCCTTCAGTTGTAGAATTAAAGTCATGGTTATTTTTGATCTGTTATTTATTGTTTTTGCCTTATTTCTGCATTGAAAACTGCCTGAACTCACAGTCACAACACACTCTCTCTCCTGCGCATGCATGCACGCGCGCACACACACACACACACACACACACACACACACACACAGCAGAAAGCGTAAAGCCACGTTAAAAAAGTTGGTGAAGCCATCCTACCTTTGTTCTGCCACTATCTGAAAGAGAGAAGCGACCGTATTAAAAATTACCTCAGGAATTATGTATATGGGCTATAACTCATATTTTAAACATGCAATTACATTTAATATGGTCACCAAAAGACTATATCCACATTGATTTGATTATGAATTACAGTGACCTTCTGACTCGCAGACCTACAGTCTTCTCTAAAGATTCATCAGGTATATTCATGGATTTTATAGAGATACTGTTTGGTTCATTGGTCAATTGGGTCAGACTGAATTCTCAAGTGAACCATTCCAGGGTTCATTTGTAATTGATCCAAGACCACCTCATCCAGGAGATCTCAGACCGATTGTTTTGGCGTGGATCTGAGTGTGATTGCCGTGTTCATATGCCTAAACAACCAAACTAAGGGATATAATGCACCAGGTTCCGAAACAAATGCTTCAAACGAGCCAGGTGTGAATACAAGTGGTGCTCGGGAGGAGGTGGGTTTTAGTGTGAAAACTCTCATGATTCGTGGCAGTGTAACCAGCATACCTGCAAACAACTGAAGTAATTTACATGCTAGACAAAGATGGTATATGCTAGTTTATTGCCAAACAGATAAAAAGTCAAAAGGACTTATCAGCATGCACCATGCAAGCCATCTGGTTTACAGATTAAACTTCCAGAGGCCCTAATAGCTTGCACCATGCAGAGTTTCATGATTCTAATCAATTTACATCTCGAAATAGAAACAGTGAAGCTGCTAACATGGGATTATTTTAACTTTAGGACAAAGCCCAGCCAGAAACACAGGCCACATCCTTTGGAAACGTACAGTTCGATGCCACCCTGGCTTTGGACACACCTGGAGCCCTGCCCTTAGTCCGACAACCTGGAACAGATGGCTTCACCCTGTCATCATCTCCTCTCTTCCAGGTCAGAGACAAGCCAGTCTTTTAAAATCATTGTGAAACCCATAGTGAAAAGTAGTTTTTCTGAATCTTCAACCATTTTCACTCTTGATTCTTCAGGTTGCTGCTGGCCGTGAATGGTTCATCCACATCATCTACACTGTCCGCTCTAGAGAGAATGCCAATCGTGGTAAAAGAAGCATTGAATACCACCATGGCTTGTCCTCCGTCATACCTGACCCTGGCACACGTAGTCGACGTGCGGTGCCTGACCCAGAGGCTTTGGACATTGGTGCAGAGAACAACAGAGGCACCAACATTCAGCATATTGCCCTGGATCGGTCTAACCGACTCCGGGTGAGCCAGCCATGGGGTCATGAAACCTACCTGGAGCACCCCCTGGTGGAGGGGAGCCTGGGTAAGGGGCCTGGCACAGATTACTCTCTTCCCGCTGGCATGTCCACACTGCTGGGGGTGGCTGGGCTTATCCTGGTGATATGTCTGGTGGTCATGCTGGTGGTTTTCTTACTGCAGCGCAAGAGGAAAGAGAAAAAGTACCCATCTTATTCCACTTCCTCCTCCACAGCATACAGCAAGGAGCCCAAGGGCATGATGCACAACAGAGACAGCTCTGAGGTTTAAATAGCACCTCTTTCTAAAATCCTCCCCTGTTCTTTAAGACATTAACGCCTAAACTAACTTTCGCCCTGGTGCTTTCCTCCCAAGAAGCATAGCAGCTTAGGTTGAGGAGACAGATTTAATGAGAGACAATAACAATGCTGGGATCAGTTAAAATGACACCAACCCATGTGTGGATCTCAAGGTTTCAACAGCTTCTGCCAAGTTACAACTACCATCTTAATTGTGAATTGCTAGATTGCTCATACAATAAGCTATGAAGACATCTTTCCTCCAAGATACATACTAGTGTTCATATAGCCTGGCCAAACCACGGGAGGTTGCTTGTTGCCTTTCTCCAAAGATTATTTTGAGCTTTGTAGTACTGATGTTACAGCATGTTCCCTTTGGCTTCCACAGTAAACCTGTGCTCAGACAAACAAGAGTGAATCAGTGCTTTGCTCTTACCACTTGCTTAGCTAGTGTCAAACTCAGATTATCTGAAAATGTAACATACATTATTCTGCATTATACATTAATCAAGTAAAATATAAAAAAACATAAAAAAAAAAAATGTTACATAGTAAACAATAATGGCATGAATGACAGATTTAATGAGGATTATTGAGTTTAGTTTTTAGTTTGTTGGTTTATCACAATGTTTTATTTTAATTAAATGTATAAACTTTTTCTGAGTGTGTTCGAGCGGTTTGGTAAGCAAATGGATGCAGAAACGGGCTTCTTCAAACATTTCTGTAATAAATATATCTATTTTTATATGTTCTATGACATTAACTCCTGTGTTCAAGAGCACAGATCAGTGTTCCCAGATGACTGATGTGTTGCCATGCAAAGAGAATGTGATGTTTGATATGAATAATTCATAACTATTCAGAATGTACTTATTTTTATAAATTTTTCAGGACATGATAAAAAGTGGTTCAGAATCACATAGAATTGTATGTGTACATAGCTGCCTATTTTACTGTCAACAAAAGGTGTTAGTGCACTCTGATAAAACTTGAAAAGTTATGAACCACACATTTCAAGCATTGCTACATATTAAATGCTACTTTCATGTTAAATAATTCAAAATTAAGCAACAAATGTTAAATATGCCAATTATACATTGACTAAGGTGCTTGCTTTTTTATTTTTTGCTTTCCTAATGTTTATTGTCTAACATTGTTTATTGTACAACTGTTAGTTCAAGTCATCTGATTGGACACTTGGTATTCCAAGTGTGCTGGTATTTAGTATGACAGTTTTGGGACATTTCACTCTTTGTCACTCCGCTTGTCTGAGTTCCCACCATTCCAGACAGGCTGCCAATTTGTGTGTTGCTCTTGTCTGACTACTTTTGGAACCATTTTCAATATTAGAGCAAAATCACTGTCTATCTTGCCAGATGCAAACTTACACCTTTCAAAGACAGACAGGAAACCAATCATAATATATTATTCATATTTTTACTCAAGTTATTTAAAATTTTGGAAATAGCTAAACACAGTGCCAATGTCATTATTTAATATTTCTGAAATTTCTTCATTTAAAATGTACAAGAGATCCTACAGCCAAGAGATAAGAAAAAGTTTACCTTTATCTGAGATTTTTTATTGTTGTTGATGAAAATAATTGTTACTTGTTTCATTATAAAGCGCCTCTGAAGTGTTTAAAAGATAAAATGCCAACTTCTATAACCCGTGATGAGTTTTTAAGGTTGAATTCTTGCCACTCTAAACTTTTTGTGACATGATTAGATGTGCCATCTAGTGTACTTTACATGCAACAAACATGTTTCCTATATTGTTTCCCAAACTGCACTGGGAAACAACCTGATTCCATTTGAGGGTGTTACAAATACAGTGACTTGCAGCAACAAAGCGATCAAGGTCAATCATTTTCAATGAAAGTTAGCGAAATGAGCGATGGTGTTGCAACCAAATTGTGCATAATGCAGCTTTATGCACATGACCAAGCTCGGCAGCGATTAAAAATGGGTGTGCCGACAGTGATTCACCACCTGTCATGGTTGTATACAGCAGTCAAGTGTCCTAATCTTTAAATCTGTGAACACCCTTTCATAGAATAGCTGCTGAACACTTCCAAAATTAAAACCCTTGAGCTTCCAGTTATCAGAAATGAAATAAAACTATGCCTGTGTAAAGAAAAGCTAACAACAATATTGTACAGGTCCTTCTCAAAAAATTAGCATATTGTGATAGTTCATTATTTTCCATAATGTAATGATAAAAATTAAACTTACATATATTTTAGATTCATTGCACACCAACTGAAATATTTCAGGTCTTTTATTGTTTTAATACTGATGATTTTGGCATACAGCTCATGAAAACCCAAAATTCCTATCTCAAAAAATTAGCATATCATGAAAAGGGTCTCTAAACGAGCTATTAACCTAATCATCTGAATCAACTAATTAACTCTAAACACCTACAAAAGATTCCTGAGGCTTTTAAAAACTCCCAGCCTGTTTCATTACTCAAAACCGCAATCATGGGTAAGACTGCCGACCTGACTGCTGTCCAGAAGGCCATCATTGACACCCTCAAGCAAGAGGGTAAGACACAGAAAGAAATTTCTGAACAAATAGGCTGTTCCCAGAGTGCTGTATCAAGGCACCTCAGTGGGAAGTCTGTGGGAAGGAAAAAGTGTGGCAAAAAACGCTGCACAACGACAAGAGGTGACCGGACCCTGAGGAAGATTGTGGAGAAGGACCGATTCCAGACCTTGGATGACCTGCGGAAGCAGTGGACTGAGTCTGGAGTAGAAACATCCAGAGCCACCGTGTGCAGGAAATGGGCTACAGGTGCCGCATTCCCCAGGTCAAGCCACTTTTGAACCAGAAACAGCGGCAGAAGCGCCTGACCTGGGCTACAGAGAAGCAGCACTGGACTGTTGCTCAGTGGTCCAAAGTACTTTTTTCGGATGAAAGCAAATTTTGCATGTCATTCGGAAATCAAGGTGCCAGAGTCTGGAGGAAGACTGGGGAGAAGGAAATGCCAAAATGCCTGAAGTCCAGTGTCAAGTACCCACAGTCAGTGATGGTCTGGGGTGCCATGTCAGCTGCTGGTGTTGGTCCACTGTGTTTTATCAAGGGCAGGGTCAATGCAGCTAGCTATCAGGAGATTTTGGAGCACTTCATGCTTCCATCTGCTGAAAAGCTTTATGGAGATGAAGATTTCATTTTTCAGCACGACCTGGCACCTGCTCACAGTGCCAAAACCCCTGGTAAATGGTTTACTGACCATGGTATTACTGTGCTCAATTGGCCTGCCAACTCTCCTGACCTGAACCCCATAGAGAATCTGTGGGATATTGTGAAGAGAAAGTTGAGAGACGCAAGACCCAACACTCTGGATGAGCTTAAGGCCGCTATCGAAGCATCCTGGGCCTCCATAACACCTCAGCAGTGCCACAGGCTGATTGCCTCCATGCCACGCCGCATTGAAGCAGTCATTTCTGCAAACGGATTCCCGACCAAGTATTGAGTGCATAACTGAACATAATTATTTGAAGGTTGACTTTTTTTGTATTAAAAACACTTCTTTTATTGGTCGGATGAAATATGCTAATTTTTTGAGATAGGAATTTTGGGTTTTCATGAGCTGTATGCCAAAATCATCAGTATTAAAACAATAAAAGACATGAAATATTTCAGTTGGTGTGCAATGAATCTAAAATATATGAAAGTTTAATTTTTATCATTACATTATGGAAAATAATGAACTTTATCACAATATGCTAATTTTTTGAGAAGGACCTGTATATGCCAGAGCTAGCTTCCATTCAGAAACATGACTATCTACAGCATTGTTTAATTTTAAAGAGCTCTCAAAGAAGTCATGTGAGGACACCATTTGTTTTTCAATACTAACCATTAAATTCAAATTCTGGTAAATAACAGATTCCAGCTCTGAAAAAAAAAAAAAAAAAAAAAAAATCATATATTCATATATATATATATATATATATATATATATATATATATATATATATATATATTCATATATATATATATATATATATATATATATATATATATATATATATATATATATATATATATATATATATATATATATATATATATATATATATATATATATATCACAATAAATAATACATTAAGTAAATTCCTGAAGTATCTTTTATTATATCGAGTTTATTTTAAAATGCACATTTCTTTTGGATTCATTAAAAAAGTAAAGCATCAGGTTCTGGGGGGGTCGTAAAGAAAATGAGTAGGAGGGAAACAAAAGAGAAACAGCTTTGAATCAAAAGACATGCTTGAAAAGCCTGTATAGATATATACAGCTAAAGCTACCAGTGGTGTTGCAACACATGACCTGTGTCTTCTTGGCTTATGAACGGTAGTAAATAGAGCTTTTTTTTTATATGTATATACACACACAGTTATGTTCTAATCTGATGTATTCTGACATGAGCTAAAAATCACTTAACGGGTGTTATTTACAACATTCCAAAAAGTTGCAATTGTAAGGCAATTAGTGTCCATGAGCTGTGGAACTCCATCTGCAATAAATTATAAAAGTGACAATAAAATGCTCTGATCCACCAGACACATAGAGAATGTAGAAGAGAAGGAAAAAAAAAAAAAAAACATTCCAAAACTACTATTGCCCCCTCTGTGAAGGAATCTTATACAGCACAAAGCCTATAATATCTTGCATTGTAAGCAATTTCAAAAGGTTTCTGAGACCAAGTGAACCACAAGACTAAAGATATTATCCATAGCTGCAAAATAAAATAAATGAAATCTGTGTTAAACTTTCAGTAAGTACCTGACCTTAGCGCATTTATAAATTGATACCTTGGTTTGAAGAAAAAAAAAAAAAACATAAAATATGAAAAACCAAAAAAACCAAGAGAACTCCGTTTTAACTCTGTTAAAAAACAATCACAGTTCCTGTTTCCACCATTAACATTTCATAGTTACTGATACCATCTTAGACCGTGTAGACTTCTATCCTGCAGAATCCACACTCTAGCCTTAACATACAAGATATTACATACAAATACTTTTTCCATGTAGATAACACTTTATATAGTCTGCTGTCTGAAACGCAAATGAAATTAATTTTCAAACAAACTCTTTCACCTTAGTAGATTTGCTGTCCAAGCAATTCAAAACTTTTTGATTGTACTACTGAAATACACTTGAGGCACAAAATTGAAAAGAAAAATGGAATAAAACGAAACCTAGACGTATGAAAATTTCAGATTATCATGGAATTATACACAAAGAATGTTTAAGGGGCCGTTCACATCAAATGCTTTCGAAAAGTGAGTATTGGAAAAGCTAGACACAGTGCAACGAAATTCAATTTCTCATAACTTGACGTCTTCTTAAAAACATACCATTCCTATGCATGTTTTCATGGAAAAATAATTAAAAAACTGTGCAGACAAATGTAAAAATGTTTTCTGTGTGAACGACCCCTAAGGCTCCTAAAAAGTATTATAAGAAACTCACCATGGCAGTTTTGAGAACATCTGAAATAAAAACAAATCTTGAGGAGCGGGGGTATCAGTATTATGAATAATGCTGCTCTGTTAGAACAATTTTCACTTTCAAGGCTCGGCAAGTCCTTGAGCCCCTGTGCAGAGTACAGTCCGTACAACTTAAAAATCTGTCATCTTATACATGAGGTTCCCTCAGATCAGCTCTCCCCGGCATGGGTGCTGTCATCTAGCAGGAAGCAGTGTAAACTAGCTGATCTGGGAGCTGTGACCTAGGCACTGTCACACAGCTGTTTCTAAAAATCAAACCTGGAGGCGCAAAAGGGGAGGCTGGAGGTTCCAACTGTGTGCAGTGTCCTCCATTCCTCAGCCTACCGGGAGTCCTGGTCAAGCCAAGAGGAGGAAAGAGATGGGTGTCATTTGGGCCCTTTGGTCGGAGTGTCTGTCTCTGTCGACTGCCGTCCATCACTCCAGGCCTCGCGTGTGCTCTTCAGAGCTTGCGTTCGATGCTGATCCACCACCACGTAGTCGACCCGCTCATCTGACACCGAAATACCAGTCCCGTTACTCTTCTTCTGCAAGGTGGAGATATGGAAAAGTTGAAACAAAGAAACGTTGCATGCTCTCAATATCATAATGTGTCTCATTATAGAGCTGCAAAGAAAAACTAACATGTTTTGATAAATGACTAATCAACATTTTCTTTCCTCCAAAAGTCATCGTAAAATGATAATGATGTTACTTCCCACAAGATCAAACAGCAATTCGACCACAAAAATCTGTCAAGATTTTGTTTTGTCTATATCGGAAATATAGACCGTTGTTGATTTCAGGGCAAATGAAATGTGTTAAACTGAGTTGAGTACTACACATTTACAGGTAGCAGAAAGCATGACCAAATGAGCCAAAATATTTAATAAACACACATGGGAGATATGCAAAACTTTCTCTGGAGTTCTGAGCGCATAGATTCATAGGCAGAGGGATAGTCGTTTAGTGTCAGAAGTAGTATTCCAGTATCTCAAGAAACAGCTGACTAGGAATTTTTAACAGCTGCCACTCACAACAGTCCCAAGAGAGTATGCAGAATATATACAGTTTGTTCTGTGGGCAAATACACCTCGTTAATGAGAGAGGCCGCAGAATAAGAACATTCCATCAAGCTGAGAGAAGTTCAGGTTTCAATCCTGCAAGCTAACAGAAAACAGAAGGCTAAAGTAGGCATATAATTATAAGAGCTGGTGGGTAATAACTTTGGTACAGTATATATTACGCTCCCATTGTTATGGCTGTCAGCTACAGACAGAAAAAGCATGTCTCACTTCAAGTGAATTAAACCACACACACACAAACAAGTCTGCCTATACCATTTTATTTAGTAGCGCACCGATCAGGAAATTTTAGGCCAGTGCTAAAACTGATACTTTAATACCATGAGTCATAAAACATCAGTCAGTACCGATGCAATCACCTATGTGCCTAAGTTTGTGAAAACATTTTTCTATGTTAAAATAAATTTTCATATCCAAGCTTAATATGCAGACAACTATAAGTAAACCATCAATTTCCCTGAAAAGTGCAAGCATTGTGGCTCTCTTGCATCAACATTTATATGTCAATATTAATTGGAATTTAAAGAATACAAATATGAATATTTAGAATCAAACACCAGATACACTTTCAAAAAAGAAAGATACAGTGCATTCATAAAGTATTCAGACCCCTATATATATATATATATATATATATATATCTCCTGTTCATACACATCTCTGAAATCCTTGTCCTAGGAGAACTCGGTTGGTCAAAGAGCATCGATGATTGGTTAAAACTAATCGTGGGTGTGGTTTGGAAGAGACGTTTTTTTTTTTATTTACAATCGTGCGTGCCAGCTGAGGAGTTATCTAGGTTACTGTCGTTAAAACTGATAACTTTGAAGCCAATCTCAGATATTGTGCAAAAGTATACTTTTTTTTTTTTTTACATGATTTGCAACACAAACTCAACAAGAACAGTGTGGACATGTAAAAAGAGTGGAGAGATATTGGAGTTTTTAAAAGTGTAAGGAGCCATGAAAAGTTTAATAAAGCAAAGAAGTGACAGTGCTAAAAGGGTGCTTGAGTTTATCCAGGAGAAAACAATTTGGCTTCTTCCATATTATAAATCCGGCCTAAGCAATGTGCATAAACTACACACACCACCTGACTGTTACATCAAGCATACTCATATTTATATTTGCAGCTTTTGATTTATTTGAATCCTTTATTACATCAGTTTATATTTATATGGTAGAGCTAGCGCAATTACTCTTGAAAATGGGCACATTGCTGTTCATATACATAAAATATTTATATTATTCATAAACCAGCATTAACATCTGAAACAGCACGTCCCATCTGAATTGTAGGAGTCGCAAAAGCTTTTTGGGAATTTTCTTTTATTTCTTCAAAAATGTAATATTATTTGTTTGTATTCTGCATTAAAAGTCAAATAAAAGTTGAAAACGTACATTTATCCTTACCTTCCGAGGAGGAGTTGATGATTTCCCAGGGTCTAAGTCTAGATCCAGATACTCCACCTGCTTATCTCCTTTAGGCTTTACCATGGGACTGCCACCTCCATCAGCATTCATTGGTGGACCTAGCTTCATGTTCTGAGACACCAGCAACAACAAAAAAATACACAAAAAGACAGAATAATGTGAAGGGCAAAGTTAAATGTCAACAATGCAGTCAGAATTAGTCAATGAAAATCTTAGTGGTATAGACTAGTGGTATATTAATCTACGACACTGCTACTGTGATGTCAGTGAACAGTTTGAAAGATAGTTTAGTCTATCAATGACGTGGTTGTTCACCTAACACTCTTTCTGATGATTACATCTGCATTGAGTTATTACATTAGCACATCACCAGAACATGCAGAGAGAAATATGCTCTCAGAAATGTTTAAAACGTACATTTACCTTTATTCATTTAGCAGACGCTTTTATCCAAAGTAACTTACAAAATGAGGAAGGATACAACTAAAGCAATTAATCTTAAAGAGACAGTAACATAACAAGTGCAGCAATACAAAGTTTCAATTGTATTAGAGAAGTACTAGCCAAGACAGTTAACAAAGGACATCATAAATCTCTATTATTTCTGCAGGAATTTGTTCAAAAACAACCTTCCCTTCTGGAAACTTTTATCCATCCTCTAGAAGAGTAATTTGCAAAGAAGACCTACAAGATTATGACTCTTGATTTTTTTTTTTTAAATTAATTTCAATGTCCATGAGTCATAAATGCATTATAATAAACACAAATATAGTTTATTTGTATTTTTATTACAATATTAAGATTTATTTCACTCTGCATGATTAACTCAATACAAACCAAATCACCAAGTGACTGTCAGGTAGTAACAGCAGTGCACTGCTAAAAATAATGCATAAATTTTTTTTAAAAACAAACAATAGAAACTGGTCTACCAAATACAATCTATGCAAATTATTAGCTTTGAGATAAAACATCTGGACATAAAACTTAAAAATAATTGTTTAGTTGAAATGCAACTGGATGAGTTTTACTTAATGAACATGCGTTTATTAAGTATTCAATTAAAATGCCATTTATTTTCTGCCTAATGGTGTTCGCTGGTTAAATATAAAAACACATCCACGCAGTGTGGAGCTGAGTCCACTTTAGCAACCCTGCTCACCTTCTCCAGATGGTCTAGACATGACACTTCTCTTTTAATAGGAGTAATGGGAACTGTACAGTAGAAGGACTCCTCTCTACAGAACGGAGGGACAAGGAGGAGTGGAGCAGCAAAAAAATTAAAAAGATTTCAAAGAGGAAAAGGAAACAAATAGCAAAGTCAAGGAGAGACTAGAAATTAAAAAGTGCCAAATACAATACAGATGAGAGCTGAAAGTAGCCAGACAAAATGATCCACAAAAGAATGCAATAAAAAGCTACTGTAAGTGCAGAAAATGAGACAGAAAAAGAAAACAGGACCCTTTAGTTATATAAATGTCCTTAAATATTTGTAGTCAAATGAAGCGTGCAAAGCAATAAAAAGCCACACTGTGCAATGTTATCAGCACAACAGATGTATATTTGTGTTTGTTTAGCAATGTAATATTCTTGGCACAGACATTTGTGCTGCTGGCTTGACATGTTAGAAAGGAAAAAAACTAAAAATCCATGCATTAAAACTTCATGCAAATTGTGCTTTAATAGAGGTAAGAATCGCTTTAATAAATAAAAAAAAATAAAAAAAAGGAAACAGAAAATTAGAGGCCCTTCATTTTCTGGAGAAACCATGAATCCAGAGAAAGAAATGGAAGACAGACAGCGGAAAGAAATGGAAGATAACCGAAAAGCGAAGGGAGGAAAAGCAGCGAGGGGTCCTTCTATTCACTCTTCTGACGGACCAAAAAATGTCGCAACTTACATTAGTAGTTTTAGATATATGGGAAGTACAAACTTGCTTTATTCTATCTAGTCTTGGACCCTGGTAAAAAAAAAACTAAAACTAAAAATGTACAAAAGTAAGAATACTTAAGAAGAGAACTGAAGAAAGAGAAATATCAATGACAGATAGAGTTTGTTTCTTTGAAAATATTACCTGGGATATCAGATCTGATTATCAAAGAACACTAAGAATTCTCTTAAAATAACTTCAAGGTCCACAGGAGGATCCTTTGTTTAATATTTTGTTAGAAATGATGGCGCCAGTAGATAAAAATCTAGGATCAAAACTACGTTCTCACCTTACTGAGTCACTACAGTAAGGCTACAACAATGCTTTTGCATTCAGAGAGGTTGGGTCAGATTTGGCAGAATATTGTAGGCTTCAATCATTTGTCCTTGCACTTTTACACAATGACCGCAAATTAAGTTCTGACTACTATGGCGCGGGTTATGCTACTTACTTGGTTTGGCCCCGTTTATACTGGTTTTAAGATGCGCTTTGGGGGATCCATCTAAAACGGGACAACGTTATGCGATTTTTCCCCCATCAACCCCATTCGATGGTGGTTGAAAACGCATGTACCACGTTGGGCTCATAGATTAAATGATCAACAATTTGAAAAGCAGCAAAGCACCACCCACTCACCTGTCAAACAACCACTACACTTAAAACAAGTGTTTTAACTTTAGTTATGCATGGGTTTTAAAAGGAAACAACCAGTTCAGATCATTAAAATAAAATCACTTTCTTTTTATTCAGATTTTTTGTTCTTTATTATCATGCAGTAATACCACTGACATAGTGATTTATGTACACTCACCGAGCATTTCATTAGAAACACCAGTAAACTTAATTATTCATGCGATTATCTAAACAGCCAATCGCGTGGCAGCAGTGCAATGCATAAAATCATGCCGATACGGTCAGGAGCTTCAGTTAATGTTCACTTGAACCATCCGAATGGGGAAAAAATGTGATCTCAGTGATTTCGACCATGGCATGATTGTTGAAAGGGCTGGTTTGAGTATTTCTGTAAGTGCTGATCTCCTGGGATTTTCATACACAACAGTCTCTAGATACTCAGAATAGTGCCAAAAACCAAACGGCAGTTCTGCAGACGGAAAGCCCTTGTTATTGAGAGAGGCCAACAGAGAATGGCGAGATTAGTTCGAGCTGACAGAAAGGCTATTGTAACTCAGATAACCTCTCTGTACAATAGTGCTAAAACGATTAGTCAACATTATCGACAACGCCGACAATAAATTTTTTTCCGTTGTTTAATGTCATTTAATGTAACATGAGATCATATGAAACGAATGATGCCGCACGAGAGAAGCACTGCAGCTCATGCCTGACTGAGGAGAGGAAGAAAACACAGCTCACAGTCCAGATGCTCACTAAACTTTCACAGCTTCAGGTGATGTAGATCGCAAAGTATGGGAATTATACAAAAATACCAAAACATTTAAATACAGAAGCAATCTCATTGTGGAATAAGTGGAGCAGGAGCTGCTGCACCGCTGAAGAAAAACTTGTGTATCTTTAAAGGAAACACCCCGGCATTACATCTTTAATGCAGTTCTATTTAATGCATTATAGCTTTATTAAAAGTTCAAATAATAAGAAGGTCATGTAAATAACTACAAACTCCAAAAGTGGCGCAGTCAGTGCCTCTTCTACGAGTTGCATGAAGTTTCCTGAGCTAAGGGGGAGAGAGATTGAAATTGCATCCGGCCTCGAGCGCACACGCTTGCTGCAGCTAGATCATAACATGATGGCTCGTGAATTATTGTATCGTAATACAGTATATATGTGTCTGTGCATTTCTTATCGTGAAGAAAATTGGCAATATGCAGCTTTATTAATAAGAGAGTTTTTTTTTTGATACTTAAAATACTTTTTGATTTGTTTTGGCTCGTTTTCCCATATAAATATCTAAAACTCCTTTAAAACAATGCACATCTACTTCAGCAGCTATAATACAGAAGGAAAAATTGCTTTCTGAGAATATTGAATATAATACTAAAAATACAAATATTTTAAAATATCTAAAAATTCTTAAAAAAAAAAAAAAGATGCATTTACCTAAGAAGCAGCATATAAGATATTTAGACATGCTTTTATTGTATTGTATTGTATAGAGCAGAATAACATCTCAGAATGAGGTGTGTGGGCTACAAAAGCAGAATATCATGTCGGGCACTATGTTAGGACCACAGTGTTCATAATAAAGTGCTCAGCGACTGTATGTCGTCATGAAATCAGAGACCCTCCCCTTTAAATCCGAACACAAGTGGACAAAAGAGAGACATATAATGACCAGGTGTAAACAGTGATGTGTTTCGTCTGTCCACTTGTGTTAGGATGGCCCAAAACACATTTTAATACCAGGTGTAAACAGAGCCTTACAATATATATATTTCAGATATATGTCTTATAGGACTTATAAGTTTTTACTATCAGTGACTCTTGGTGTAGCTAGTCCTTTACACTCTGATATGTTTGGTGATCACAGGTAACCATGGGTATATCTCAAACATCAGAATCATCCACGAAGATGAGCAAT
The DNA here is from genome assembly GCA_032164185.1 of Moxostoma hubbsi. Taxonomy (NCBI): domain Eukaryota; kingdom Metazoa; phylum Chordata; class Actinopteri; order Cypriniformes; family Catostomidae; genus Moxostoma; species Moxostoma hubbsi. The sequence continues at coordinate 21,729,429 of JAVLUX010000012.1, forward strand.
GCTGAAGCACAACTGAAATAAAAAAAAACAATGTTCTCCTGCAAGTAACTAGCAATTTTATATTTTATCCACAGCACAGAATTCCGTAGTGTTCCAATAATATTGTTGTTAACTTGAAATAATGTATACATTCTGAAAAGCAATATATAACGGATCTTCTCTTTCCAAACCTGACTGTATATAATAGGATATAACTGGAGTGTAACAGGTGTTTGGTTTTACATACTGGTTCATCTGTAGACATATTAGGGTGTTGCATGGCTACGTAATGCTCATCACAGTCCTCAGAGTCGGTGCTGGAGGCAGTGCTATGCACTGAGGGCGGTCTGGGAGGGATGGCATACCTAGAAGGGCTGAGCAGCAGGACAACGTTTACACTGCCGCTCTTGCGCGCACACATACAAAGAACAGCATCACAAACTCTCGCTGTCTGGATAAATACATGGTCTTAGCTGGACATCCTTGGCTGAGAGAAAGAGCCTGATATAAAGTGCAGGTGATTCCACAACACACTGCCAGCTACAAGAATTTTACTGACACACACTCATGTGAACAGACAAGCACACACACTCACACAAATGCTTTCATCTGCTTTCTAAACAAATGAGCTTTGTGTCACCTACATCAACGTATAACAGATAGTTCACTGAAAAATTAAAATTATGTCATCATTTAGTCACCCTCATGTTGTTCCAAACCCGTTTGACGTTCTTTTTTTCATGGAACACAAAAGGGGATGTTAGGCTGAATGATAGGTAATGACAATGAAAGGAAATGGTCAATGAGGCTAACATTCTAGAAGTAGGCCACATGTCTCGAACAAATGAGGGTGACTAAATGATGACAGCATTTTTATCTTTGGGAGAACTATCCATTTAATTTAATAAATAATTCATGAACACAATTCATGGAATAATTTTACTGTCAACACTGCCAGTTTTATGATTTTAGAGTTCTAGGTAGTGTTGACAGTCAAATCATTCATGAACACAATTCATAGTCATTTTACTACCATTACTACAATTTTACAATTATGGGATGCTAGAACAAGACTATAGAAATACATGAGTGATTAGTTATTTAGCCTGTGGAAACCATGCAGTACCATGCCAGAATGCTAATCTGTTTCAGAGGAAACATGCCTGACACTTACTCTCTGGCGAAGGACCTGGTTACAGGAGAACGGACTGGTGCTTGAAACTCATCCAATTCAGGTAAGGGCTTGATCTCCAAAGGGGCCGGTTTTACTGCAAAAGAAGAACCAGTTTATTGCTGAAATTTTTTTTGTAGTGCTGTAATGGCATCCTGAAACCACCAAAAGGTTCAGTCCAAGTACATAAATACTAGTCATTATAAAACAAGGTAGTTGTGAAATCATTGGCTTTTGCTTCAACCTACGAACATTAACCTTCACTGTCTATTTTGGGATTGTTAGGTTTGAGTAATCAAGATAAACTTGATACTTTCGGCAGAGCACAGGCATCTCTGGAATTTATGATGTATGTTCCTGTGAGGCAAAATCTCAATGTGGAGAAAAAAAAATATTCTACTTAATTGGGGAATTCCATAAGCAGCTGATGTTATTCACTTAGCCAGTAGAGGGCCATGTCTGCCTTTTCCTTTTAGAACAGTCACACAGAAAAATTTTCATCTGATTTCAGAATGGCATACTACCATACTATTTCCGCCATAGATATATATACACAGCAAAAATAGTAAGAGTTTTAAGGTAGTATGTCTTCTGAACTAAACCAAAGTAAACTTCCTCAGCAGGACAAGTACACTTCACTCCATTTCTTTATTTTTGTTTCTAAGAACAGACTTGGATAAATAAGAATCAATGAAAATGCATGACCAATGCACTGGAAATCACTCCTAAGGGAAAAGATGAATAGCAAGTGTGCTGCTCCATAAAAGGGCAAAAATGAGTGATAATTACACACATTCTCCCTCATATCAACAGCATCTGATTTAGTTCTCGCAGCTGGCCCGAAACTCTGCTAAGCTGAGAAGTCCAATCTGGCAACCAAGGAGTAGCTGTAGCTGGCTAAATCACACACCAGCTGGTGCAAGTGTGTGAGGGAAGAGTGCAAAACTGGTATGCATTTCAAAGCCCTGACTGAAATTTTTGGCTGCATAACATGGCTTGAGGGATTTTAATCCAATTAAAACACATTCATCCACAATTGTACTCCAAAACACTATGTAGTAAATAATTAAACATCTATTTGGCACCACTACTGCATCACTATACTTGTGAAAAATGTGTCTAGTGACTTTTGTATTCAGTTTAATTCTGTTGGGTTCTTGCTGTTTTTAAACATTAGAACGCATCCTTTGTATACAAATGTCATGCAATACTGAATTGGTTGTTTAGGAAGAGAATATGAGCCAGAAAAACAAAAACATTATGTTGATTAGTGCAACTTTAAGAAAATATAAAAAAAATGTATATTTGATAAAGTGCATAATCCTGTCAAAGGTGCTCACACCCGTAAAAGGCAAACAGCAGTCCTTGGCAAAAATGCCCTAATGCTATTAGACAAAAGCAACATTAGGGTCTGTTCGCACATGACACGTTCATATGTCAAAAAAGTGACAATGAAATTGATGATTGATTGCTCTACTGATTTAAAACAGACATTGATCTGTTCCAATTCATTTCAAAACTATTTTTAAATACACTGACACAGAGTATTTAAAATGTGATGCTAATTGTGCAAGACATGACATAACAGCTAAATATATCCGTACAGTGCATATTTACATAGACAAAAAATACAGCAGATGGTTGCAAGAATGTGTCCTGTGTGAACGGCCCTTTGGGAAGCTACCAAGATTCAAAGCAGACACCAGGATTCCTCTTTCACACTGTCATGATAGGATTCATTCGCCTACAGTCAGCTCTTGTCAATATGAGTAAAAAATGCTTATGTAAATGGTGTTGGTTGAGTGTTTGTGTTTATGATATGGGGTAAGTGAGAAGTTTGATTGTGAAAGGCATTTGTAGAGACCAATCAAAAAAGTTAATTAGTAAGTTTGAACCGTAATTAAACATAAGATTCCCTCCACAACCTAAAGACAACATTGACCATATTTACTAACAGGACTAGTTCACATAAATGAAAATTATGTCATTATACATCAGTCATTCACGATACATTAGATTCCAGATTAATAAAATCAAGGCCAACCCAAGAAATTGTTGTTGAATATCCCATTTCACTCAAATACTGTATGTCCTATTGACTTTAAACACAAGCTTCACTCTGCTAGTGTCTAGAATTTACTAATACAAACTGTATTTTCCATTAAAAACAACCCAATCATCCATTTTACAACCAAAACCCAAGTGTCTAAAGGAGGAAATCAATCTGTGTGCAAAACAAAGACAACGAATAGACAGCATCAGTTGGCTGTGAAATTAATTGAATGCCAAGTTTGTCTCCACATACTGCAGGTAATTAACTTTCATAATGTATGGTTCACTTGCATCAAGTTCATTTTACAGCTGCCAGGTATGCAATGGAAGCCACAATTTTTTTTTAATGAAATATTCCTTTTGATTTGTAGTTCCATAATACGTGTTGAAACCTTCAGAAGGTTGCACCTCAGTGCAGAGAAGGTAGACAGTGAGAGAAGCATTCTGTCGAGGTACGTACCCTTACGTCGTCTTGAGAATTCACCTATGGTTTGGGAGTCGGTTCGCTCAAGACCGACAGCTCGGTTTATTTTAGGGCTCTGACCTGAATTGGTGAGAGAAAACTTTTTTGTTACATGACTTCTTTGAAAGATTTTTTTCCTAATCCTCACACCATGCAATGTAACAAAATCACAACCACCTCCATCACTCATTTCTCTATTTTGCCACACAGATATGTGTTGGGCTGCTGTCATGGCAACAAATCTTCATGCATTTAAGTCATGCAATGAACAAGACTCCCACACAAAGACGGACTTGGGCGAGACATGCACATTGGGTTAAACAGACAGACATGGGTGAGTACAGCGTTCACAGTAAACCAACCAACAACACAACACACCAGCATGTCACTCAGCCAGACAGCAGGGTACAGTGTTCTGAAATATAACAAGGACTGAACTGACTAGCTTGTTTTTTTTTCTGCTAGTGTACCTACGTAGCCACAAAATGAAAACGGCACAAGTCAACAGTAATGATTGCTAGAATTAAACAACAGACACCAAAAATGATTCTAGGACTGAATGAGAGGTGAATAGTCAGGGTTCGACACAGAGAGACACAAAGTTAGAAACCAGAGAGATTGGACACCAAAATTTTTATTTAGCTGGAAAGTCAATATTAGAGCAGCCACTCAAAGGATATTGAGAGAGAACAACACACACCAATACAGAAAACACCCAACAACTGTATTTAGAATGTCACCAAAGCCATTTGAATCCCACTATGAACATTGAAAACGTGAAAATACACAACAAATACAACAAGCTGAAGTCTGTAAAGTAGCAGAAAGGACATAAACTCCATTAACAATAAGCTGGTATTCATGTGTGATGAGTGAACAGTGAGAATTTTGCTTGGCCCATGGTTAAAGGAGAGGTTTCGCATTGCACTTGATTTGAAAGAAAAACTACAGTTGCTCAAAAAGAAGTTGGACACTTAAGCTAAATATTCTTTTTATATACTTTTCAAGAAAAAACTTTCATAAAAAGAAATTTGTAAGTCTTTAATTTTTCATTGAGAGCTAGCAATTTCCTGCCACATGCCACAACAGTAACCACGGGCAATTTGAGGTGGGTGTGTCCAGCGACTGGACAAAGTTAAGGAATGCTTAACTTCATGCTAATGAGTGATGTGACAGTAGCTACTTTTACTTCAGTGTTGGGGAGTAGCTAACTACAAGTAGCGACGAAACTAACAATACATTTTTCTGTAGCTTGACAGTAGCTCAGGTGCTTTTAAATGGTCATGAAACACTAAACTACATTTTCTGAGACGTTACCAGATATGTATGTTACTCATGATAGAAGACAAAGTATCCATTCATTTGAATTTTAAGAAGAAATTGATTTTTTTTTGTGCAATTTTCGTCTTACGGGTTTAAAATCAACATTGAGTAACGTCACACGATGCGACGTGGCCCTGTATAGTGCATCGTCATGTCATCAGTGCCTCATAAATATTAATGAGACTGCATGGCCTTATCCTATGAGAACAGGCTATCTCATGATTATTGATTAAACCACGTGAACGGTGCTTCAAACTCTCAAGCGCCTCAGCTGGGAGAGTTGATAGTACCGGGATGTACCCCAACCCCCACCCACGCACACTGCTGACAGAGGGACAGAACAGTCTTTAAATCATTGCCAAAATCTATTAAATGTTCGTGTAGCACACATTTATTGACATGAGTGTTTTGAGATATGCGGTGAGATGGACTGTCTATGACAGGGGCTCATTTGAGACACAAGTGTCCCAGACACAAACCATATCAATCCATCCATCCATCATGTAAGTGTATAAACCAATCTAATCACTTATATTTGTGAATCAAAGTCTTGGATAAGTCTCAAAAGTTATTAAAGTGTAAAAAAAAAAACATTTACATATTTTCAATACAGAGTACATGGCTTGGCATTTATTTGTGCATCAAATTACAGATATAAAATGACCAGTGTGTTTCTGTGCACTGTATTGTGTGATTACAAAACAGTATATACATTATTTGAGTATTCTGCTATGAGCAATTTTGAGAATCGTTTATGTTAATTGCATTAATGAAATAATTCTGAGTGACTAGATCAGACAGTTATTGTGTTCCTTCTTCCCTTACTCCAATGGCTGTATCTTTTGAAAATATGGTGAGAATTCTACTGTGCTGGGGGTGTTGTGAACCTTCAAGGAAATAAATGGATGGCCTTCAACATATTTAGTTAGACTTGAACTTTGCCAGCTTTACAAATCTCACAATTTGTCATACTTTATCCTGATATTTAGTAAGAGCATGGGCAACTGAGAAATGACAGATTGCTCCAATCTTTTTCTTCTGCCCCACCCCACACACAAGGGGAGGGAGGGGTCCTTGTTCTCATAGCTGTCCACGCCCAGTTGAGTTGGATTTTTCAAAACGGTTGTGAGGTGGACTTGAGCCGAAAGAGGGGTGTTTCCTTTAAAAGAGTGTAGCTTTTCCAGTAGCGAACTAAATTTTCCAGCAAGTAGCGAGCGGTGTAGCGCGGCCAAACACTACATAATTTTTTGGTCAGATTATATCTAGAAGCCTTCTATACACTAGTAGCCTTCTTCTACTAGTAGGCTCACCTGTATAATAAAAGGCTGTCTGATGGTTATGTTAAGGGACCAACCACAGTTTGTTTACTTTTACAAGACGTACAGGGGTGGGAAAACCTGAAAATGATAAAAGGGCACCATTCTGTTCTATGACATCTTTACTTTTTACTTAACTAATTCATAGGGATGGGCAGATCGATCCAAATGTATCCACACACAAATTTTATATTATAATATTGATTGTAAAAAAAATAATAATAATTTAAACTAGGGATATTATTATTTGGTTACCATGAACACATCACAAGCTTCAAATTGAAATAAAAATAATTAGGCTATATTAGCAAATACTTGTGCAGGATAGGAACTATTTCTTCTTTCGCTCATCTTAACGTGCATAAACATTGAAAGGCACAAGCAGACAAGCACTTGCACCGTCGCAACGCTCGTTCAAACAAGAGGGAGCAGTGCCTTGTAGAGGTAATGAGAGAAAAACAGTGATACTGCTTCTGGAGTAAATTCACACTAAATAAAAACATATCTAAAGGTGACATTTATTATAATGTGTTTGTGTGATATTTTTAAAATTTTATAGAAGTTGTTCGAACTTTGATAATGTTCTTTAATTGCTGTTAATAAATAATAATAAACTAACATTTTTCAAGGTTTCACTTATGGAAAATTGTAGTATTATTTTGTGGTAACTATGGCTCAGCCAAATATCATGGTTAAACTGCGGCTACTGAAGTAAAACCATGGTTAACTTTTGTAAGGTTAAACAAAGCAAATAATGACGAATTATGACTAAAATAATATTTTAAGTTACCCATTTTATCCCAAGAAATCACAAAAAAAATCTATTTTATAGAGGTATCGGTATAGACAATATTGGAATTGGTATTATTGGTATCGGATTGAAAAGAAAATAAGTGGTATCGACCATCTCTAATAATTTATTGCCTTCTGAGGGATTTATTTTTGTTCTGAATGTTTATTTAGTTCCTCAATATCTGTGTTATTGGGAGCAGCGAGATAAATAATTCCTATTATGCACACAGTGTTGTAGTACTCGAGTCCTGGACTCGGACTCAAGTCCAACTCAAGTTGCGATATTGATGACTCATCTCGGACTTGAACACTAATGACTCAGACTTTGACTCGAGAATTGGGTGCATTTTGACTTGGAGGAGAGGACTCGTTAAACTGTTATCTTTTGCGTCGTGTCCTATTATGGCATGAGATCACATGCATGTCATGCCATGTACCGGTTGCATGAGCGCGAATCTTTGCGCTCGCATGCAGATTTCCTTTGCTTTCACTCAAAATTGGACGTGCACTCTCAAATCTCCCTGCTCTCGTTCAGAGAGTGTGTGTCACTCAAAACATGTCATGTGCACTCGGAAATCTATCATAACGCAAATTAAATCTGCCTCTGTTTATACATACAAATATTCTTCTTCTGTAGACATGGTATAGCAAGGGAGAATACCGGAGTTTGAGGAATCAACTCACCATTTGGTCGGTGGTGCATAATACATGGTTAAAGTTGTACTGTAAGAATAATATTCTGATGCTCACTGATAATGAAAGAGACATGAGCTAATTAAATGATAAAACTGTTAACAAAACACGTTGTGACTTAAGTTGTCTCAAAACTTTCACCACAGTAGACAATTACCTGCACAAGTTTGTCTAGAACGCATAAAGGATTTTTCAGAATCTATGTGGTGGCACATACGTAGAACATTTTAAATGATGTGGAACAAAATCGTGAATCATTACTATGAGATAGAATAATTCTAATGGAACATAAGATCATGTTGACAAGACTGGCTTATGTGATGTGAGTTTATCACAAATGTAGGCTAAAAAGTAATCCCATTGTCCCAAGGACAAACTTCCATCCATCCATGAAAATTCATGTGAATTGCTCCAACGCCTGAATTATAATGAATTTTGATAATATAACACTAGAGGACAATAACTGAGAAAATAAATACATTTCAAATAAATGGCAAGGCGGCACTGATGTTTACAGTGGAAAGTTATTTTTCTGACATCTAATTTTTTATTCCCTTGATTATTGTATAGGCCTATATACACAACATTGAGATAGATGACAGAATTGTGATTTGTTTGCTTATTTTATGACATATACAAGGACTTGAAACTCAGACTTGTATGCAGTTAGTGGTGACTCAACTAGGACACAATATTGGTGACTTGGACTTGAGAAGTGAGGACTCGGAATCGACTTGCTTACAATGCAAAATCACATATAATTTAAAATGTTGACTATATTGAGACATCATCAAATAGCCTTTCCTTAGTCTATCAGATATTTGTAGCCCAACCTCTGTATTTAACCTGTAAAGCTGGCACAAGTCGGAAGATACAATGAACCATACAGATGAGGGCAGAAACAAGCCAGAATCTCTATTCATATATTATCCAGACCAAATATTGTGACAAATGTCACGCCAAGGACAGTTTGTCATAAAAATGTGACCTTTAGGGAAGTAGGAGTGGGCAGGAGGACTAAAAAGTGTAAAGTATACCTGTAGAATAACATTATATATATATATATATATATATATATATATGGTGTTTAATGTCATTTTAATCTTTTCTGGTTTTTATTTTAATTTGTTTCATTTAAACATAAAATGATAAATCATTAATCATAAAATGCATTATTACTATTTATTACATGTTTATTGTATTTAATTAATACATTTATTAAATGTAAATGTTGATATTATTATTATTGGTTTTATAGTAACATTTCAAAAGTTTGCCTCATTAAGTAGCTTCAAAGTATCTAGCTACTTTTTGAAAGTAGCTTACTGTGTAGCTAACTACTTTTTCAAAAGAGTAGCTTGACTGTAGCTTAACTACTTTAAATTATGAGTAGCTTGTAGCTTTTCAAACTACAGTTTCAAAGTGGCTTCCCCAACACTGGTTTACATGCAACCAAATAATCCGTTAATAATCTGATTGACAACTCAATCGGATTGAAAAGCCTTCAGTAAACACCTGAATCTGGGAAAAATTTTCAGACTAAGCTTGATCCGAAATTTCCATCCAATTGAAAGGTGTAGATCTAAAATAATCAGTTTAAAAGAGGAATATTTGCCATGTAAATATTTGAATCCGACTACTTTCTTATAGAGCAAGAACGATCTCAAAAACAATATATTTACAAAATACAATTCAGAAATGCACAGGATAATTCACATTCACAAAATCTGATTCATAAATCCAAAATAAAAGAACTAGATAGATACATATTTGAAAAATGAATTGGAATTTAAGTGAAAAGTACTTTTTGTGGGCAATTGGGGAAATATTTGTGCTCTTGACTTTTGAATTTATCAATTGTATTTTGGATTTATGAATCATATTTGGTGAATGTGAATTGTGTTGTGCATTTCGGAATTGTATTTTGTAAATATATTCATTTTTGAGATAATTTTGGCTCTATATTTTTATTTATTTTATTTTTGTGCTCATGCGCAGTGCGTCTATTAGTTTATTACATGATACTCTTCGTAGGATCCTAATTTTTACAAAGCAATGTCAAAACGTATTACTAAGGGTATGGGGGCTCGTAATCAATATTCTGCAGAGCACATACTGTATGTTCTTTCATGACATAATTTAACACTGCAAGTGCCCTTTCCTTACAGTTTTAAATTACTTTTTACTTCTTGAATGATTAAATGCTCCATTCCTCCATCATTATCGCTCAGAGATTTTTGTAAAGCATCCCGTTGGCAGCTATTGCTTAAAGTCCCTTTAAAAAATGTTTTTCCCATTCCACATCTATAAACTCCTTTAATGACAACAAGGACAACACTCCCCCGCCTGTTTTTACTTTGCACTTGCATCCAGAGATGCCTGCGGTTATATAGGAGCAGGAATGGGCATGAGGCAAATATGGTTGAGCCAGACAGGATACTTGACTTAGATGCTTTTTCTAAATCTAAAGAGTAAAGTGAGTAACATAAGAAGAAAGTTTTTCTGGCATATTTTTAGATATCTCAACTTGTTCAGAATACATGGAACGGACATGTAAATGAATATTTGTATCGGATTGCAAAGTTTAGGGTACATATAAACAGTACCTTCGGAATCTGCAATCGGATTGGATGTATTCAGCATGATGAAAATTAGTGCATGCAAACACATTTACTGACTACCATTAGGAGTGAAGAAAGTGGAAGACAGCTGTCAATTTGATGCATTATTTACAAACGCTATGGGCAGTTATGCAGCACACGAATAATGTTAGTGACCAGCAGAAGAAATGCCTATTAGTGATCAACATTACAACAGCCCAGTTAATTCTGGAAAAGGTATGGCATCATTTGTTTGCAGATACATTTACATTTATTAATTTTGGCAGATGCTTTTATCCAAAGTGACTTATAAAAGAGGAAACCGATGCCATTTGGTTTGATATTTTGTTATCTAATGCAAAAAAAAAAATCCTTACACTGCAAGTGTTGCTTAAGTGTCTAGAACTGTCCTAATACTTTCTGGAACTACTGTATTTCACGTGAATGCACGTCATATTCCCCTGCAATCAGTCAGCTGTCAGAAACAACAAGTAACTGATATACAATATGGTTTCAGATGCATGCATAGGGCTTCTGCAATTAGTTTAGATCAATAGTCCTGTCCCAGCTGGCTGCTGATATTTCTGCCTGATTGTGCAATTTTCAGCGCGTCCCCCTTTCTCTCTGACCAGACTGAAATTCCCCTCGCAGGTCCAGCCATCAAAGGGGTCTTTCACTAAAGCACAATGGGGACAGAGGTGACCGCTCCGGGCTTACAGCGCAGACAGGCTCCCTCATTTGAAGGGCTCTAAGCCTGTAGACAATATCCTCTTTCATTAGTAAGGTCACATGCTAAGAACTAAAAGGCAAAAGCCACTGAAATAGTGGTGCAGACTAGGTCTCCAAGGAAGTTGAAAGATCTTTCATACGTGTTATCATCCAATGATGACAGGCTAAGCACTCTGAGACAGAACTAGTCAACATTAGCAGATTAAAATGTGTAGGAATAAACGGAAGTGTAATATTCGAAAAGTGTTTTTTTTTTTTTTATAAGCATGGGCCAGCACCTGTTAGTGAGAAAGAATGTAATGAGCATTAAAAGATGTAAGCTGAATTTTAAAAGCCTTTGGCAACATACACAACATGTAATCAATTCCACACAGAGCTGCACAATTAATAACCTAGTTTAGAATTATGGCTGCTGCAATTAAAATTGTTAACTACAGCATTTAAATTAGATCTAATCTTGTGAATCAAATCTATACCTTTATCTATCCATCTATCTATCTAGATATATATCGATCGATCTATATATATATATATATATATATATATATATATATATATATATATATATATATATATATATATATATATATATATATATATATATATACACATACACATACACATACACACATATATACACACACACACACACAGCATTCGGACAATATCCACAGAGCTTCACTTTTTCCACATTTTGTTGTTATAGCCTTATTTCAAAATGGATTAAATTCATTATTTTCCTCAACATTCTACAAAAAATACCCCATAATGACAATAAGTATTCACAACCTTTGCTCAATACATTGTTGAAGCACCTTTGGCACCAATTACAGCCTCAAGTCTTGTTGTGCATGATGCTACAAGCTTGGCACACCTATTTTTGGGCAGTTTCTCCCATTCTTCTTTGCAGGACCTCTCAAGCTCCATCAGGTACACAGCCATTTTCAGATCTCTCCAGAGATGTTCATTCAGGTTCAAGTCTAGGCTCTGGCTGGGCCACTCAAGGACATTCACAGAGTTGTCCCGTAGCCACTTCTTTGTTATCTTGGCTGTGTGCTAAGGGTTGTTGTCCTGTTGGAAGATGAACCTTCACCCCAGTCTGAGGTCCAGAGTGCTCTGGAGCAGATTTTCATCAAGGATGTCTCAGTACATTGCTGCATTCATTTTTCCCTCGATCCTGACTAGTTTCCTAGTCGCTGAAAAACATCCCCACAGCATGATGCTGCCACCACCTTTCTTCACTGTAGGGATGGTATTGGCCAGGTTATGAGCTGTGCCTGGTTTCCTCCAGACATGACACTTGCCATTCAGGCCAAAGAGTTCAATCTTTGTTTCATCAGACCAGCGATTTTTGTTTCTCATTTTCTGAGAGTCCTTCAGGTGCCTTTTGGCAAACTCCAGGCAGGCTGCCATGTGCCTTTTACGGAGGAGTGGCTTTCGTCTGGCCACTCTACCATACAGGCCTTATTGGTGGAGTGCTGCAGAGATAGTTGTTCTTCTGGAAGGTTCTCCTCTCTCCACAGAGAAATGCTGGAGCTCTTTCAGAGTGACCATCGGGTTCTTGGTCACCTCCCTGACTAAGGCCCTTCTCCCCTAATCGCTCAGTTTGGCCAGGCGGCCAGCTCTAGGAAGAGTCCTGGTGGTTCCAAACTTCTTCCATTTACGAATGATGGAGGCCACTGTGCTCATTGGGATCTTCAAAGCTGCAGATATTTTTCTGTACCCTTCCCCAGATCTGTGCCTCGATACAATCTAGTCTCAGAGGTCTACAAACAATTCCTTGGACTTCATGGCTTGGTTTGTGCTCTGACATGCACTGTTAACTGTGGGACCTTATATAGACAGGTGTGCCTTTCCAAATCATGTCCAATCAACTGAAATGACCACAGATGGACTCCAATCAAATTGTAGAAACATCTCAAGGATGATCAGTGGAAGCAGGATGCACCTGAGCTCAATATTGAGTGTCATGGCAAAGGCTGTGAATACGTATGTACATGTGTTTTTTTTTTTTTTTCAAACAAACTTCTTTCACTTTGTCATTATGGTATATTATTTGTAGAATTTTGAGGAAAATAATGAATTTAATCCATTTTGGAAAGCTGTAGCATAACAAAATGTGGAAAAAGCGCTGTGAATACTTTCTGGATGCACTGTGTATATATATTTATATATACTGTAAGTACAGTTAAGCATTGTAATCAATCACAGAAATATTCGTAAGCAAATAATTCTATCGGTAATGGCGAGACAAAACTAGAATGCTCCCATTATGATATAACAAAAGTAATTAAGGAACATAGTTTTCAGCTTGTTTTTGGAAGTGTAGCCAATGCAAGAAAAGAAAATGGCATGAAATAATTAATAACTGTGATTACAAATAATCAACAGTTCTGATTTGTCATAATTGTGTTGCCCTAATTCCACATCCTACTTAAATCACATACATATAGATGACACACCCCCCAATAAAAATAAAACCCCTCAGGGCTCACCTTTACGGTCAGGTTTGAGGTTGCGATCTACAGGTGGTGGTTGACATTCAGTTATGTGCATTGGTCTACGAGGCGGTGTCTTTGGACTGGAGCGGAAGCCCATGTGGGCTGGAGGGGGCACCTGTTTGCCGAGAGAGGAGAACTCCACAGTGCCTGGTGTCATAGGCACATAGTTGGGCTCTTGGATGGGCTCAGAAAGGCTGCCAGAGCGGTGATGTGAAGAAGAAGAATGGACACTCATGGGTACATAATTCTCATCCACCTCTTCAGTGGACACATTTCCTACTGGCATCATGCCTTTATTTTTCTACATGCATCAAAGAATAGAGAATAAACTGTTAGTGATCCTCAAGACACTTTCAATACAAGACATTCTAAATGTCATGAATTTTAGAACAAAATCTATCAATCCATTGAGCATCTTGTGTCTGTAAAAATCTGACAACTTTTACAATGTCATAAATTTGCTTATTTTGTGACCTAGAAAATGTGTAGAATCTTAAATCTTTCTTATTCTTTACATGTCATAATTCTTCTTCTTTAAATTAGATTTTTTAAAGTTAAATCACAGATTTGCAATGTGGACTATTTGAATCCCATTCTATATAATATACATTGGCAGCCAAAAGTTTGGAATAATGTACAGATTTGGCTGTTTCTGAAGGAAATTGGTACTTCACCATAGTGGCATTCAACTGATCACAAAGTATAGTCAGGTCTTTACTGATGTAAAATACAGCACCATCACTATTTCAAAAAAGTCATTTTTGATCAAATCTAGACAGGCCCCATTTCCAAAAGCCATCACTCCAACACCTTATCCTTGAGTAATCATGCTAAATTGGTACTAGAAAAATCACATGCCATTATATCAAACACAGCTGAAAGCTATTTGGTTTGTTAAATTAAGCTTACCATTGTATTTGTATTTGTTTTTGAGTTGCCACAGTATGCAATAGACTGGCATGTCTTAAGGTCAATATTAGGTCAAAAATGGCAAAAAATAAAACGCTTTCTCTTGAAACTCGTCAGTCAATAATTGTTTTGAGGAATGAAGGCTATACGATGCTTGAAATTACCCAAAAAATTAAGATTTCATAAAAAGGTTTCCAACAGTCTTCAAAGACAATGGACAACTGCTCTAACAAGGACAAAAAGAGATGTGGAAGGCCAGATGTACAACTAAACAAAAGGATAAGTACATCAGAGTCTCTAATTTGAGAAATAGATGCCTCACATGTCACTCAACACCAGTTTCATGTACAGCAGTAAAGAGACGACTCAGGGGTGCAGGCCATATGAGAAGAATTGCAAAGAAAAAGCCACTTTTGGAAGCGTGGGGTGAAATGTCACCTGAGTATCTGGACAAACTAACAACTAAAATGCCATGGATCTTTAAAGCTGTCATTGCTGCACGTGGAGGATTTTTTGATGAGAACTCTTTGAAGTAGTTCAAGTAGGATTTTTTTTCCTTCAAATTGTAATAGTAATTTTTCATGTTATGAATGTCCTGATTATACATTGTGATCAGCTGAATGCCACTTTGGTTTATAAAAGTATAAATTTATTTTCATAAGCGCAAAATCTGTACTGTAAATATTAAGTGTGCTTTGTGCGTCAATGTGATTTGCCTGCAAATATTTTTTAATTGCTTCCTAATTCAATGGCATGGATTAAAGAACACTTACAAAATAGCTGTTGAAGCTTTCATTAAAATCAAATGAGCAACTTTTGTCTGAGGGAAAGGGCCGGGGTATATCATAGCAGTCTTGAGATCCATAATCTGTGAAATAAATGCATCGATAAGCAAATGTTGAATACAGTCAAGAAAAAAAGATATGCATAATATATGCTGACATTATGCTCAGAAGCACAACAGAAATTCAGTATATTTTCATAATACTGTCAGTATAGATGGGTATCATTATGAAGACATTTGTGAGAAAGGGAGTGGATCTCTCACAATACCATCAAACAACACTAGAGGAACCCACTCATGACTACATGACCCTATTGTTGCAGCACAAACAGCGCTTGATGACCTAGTTAAACTATCCTGAGGCATTTTGCCACATGATAAGAAAGTGTGTAAAATCAAGATTAAGGATAGAAAAATGAAGACATCGATAGTACAGACATGTATTACGTGTTGCTCACAATTAAACAGTTACTTGTAATCAAAGTAATTTGCAGTAGACTAAATTGCAATGAAGACCAACCTAGAGCAGCCTATGGTTTAGAGCCATTTCCAAGGGCTCAATGGTGACAGCACAATTGTTCTTGGGATTGAACCTGCAACATTTGTGATAGATGTCCAGACTCAGTGGAATTCCTCCACTTATGATTAACAGACTGAAAATTAAATTTAGTTTTTACTCTCAATAAAATCAATCCTTATTGGTTCTTGCACATAACGTTATCAAACATCATGAAGTCACGGCACATGAACCAATGAAGTTTTACGTCACTGACGTGTCACCATATCGGATTCAGCTCCGTTTACCTACCTTATCAATTAATTGATTTGAAAAAGGAAAACAACTTAAATTTTGGTCTGTTTATCCGTTTATGATTGTATCCTTTCAGAACTTCAGACCTGGAATATAATGCCTGGACCAAATCTATGACACTTGGGTGCTTTATTAAGTGTTTAAGTTAGTTACTGTCCATTGCCATTGTATTAAATCTAGCCAACAAGTACTGTATTAAATTATGTAATTATGTGTTCTGCAGAGGAAAAAAAATATCTAATAGGGTTGGAAATGACATGAAGGTCAAACTATTCCTTTATTTATGAGGCTGAAATAGCTAGGGCTGTCACTCAGTGTTATTATAGTTAACGAAAACTAAAATAAAAACTTAACTTAAACCACTTTCGTTATCTAAAATAAAAATAAAAACTGAAATTATGTGAAAAAACTAAACTAAAATACTTTTTCTTAACTCAAAAACTAACTAAAATAAAAATGATCTTGAATTCATTTCAGTTTTAGTTTATTTTTAGTTTTGGGAAAAGTAGGACACTTTTGGAAATTGTACATTTCTTGGCACTTTTAATTATGATCCAAACACACACAACCTGACATTATGCCTTTGAAGAAAGGTTAGGATGAAAAAATACTTAATACTAAAGGAGGAGAACCTTTGAAGACCGTCTTTTGACCAAATCCCAGAGGAAAAATTATTGTCTAGAAAATATCTAGAAAGTATTTAGAATTATTTTTTCACTTTTACATCATAAATAATTATGTAACATTTCCAAACATTACACCTCAAATTTCTGTTATTTTCTTAACCATTGCTTTTCCCACCGGTGGACATGAAATGAGCTCTGCCACACTTCCCAATGTAAAAATCATCCATTTAAAAACTCAAAAGTTATTAAAAAAAAAAAAAAAGAGATGTGTTTGAATTTCTTTCTTCTGCTGAACACAAGCAAAAACATTAGAAGTATATCTCAGCTATGTAGGTCCATACAACATAAATCAACAGGGTCCAAAGCTTTAAAAAGCACTTAAAAGGTAACAAAGTCATTCTTAAGTGGTTTAATTCATGTCTTCTGAAGAAATCTAATTGGTTTTGTGTGAGGACAGACCAAAATGTAACTCCCTCTTCACTATAAATCTTGCAATGTCAGTCTACAGGAAACGTCGCCAATGATACTGCTGATGTCAAGATTTACAGTAAAAAAAAGAATGCTGCCTTTGTGCTTTTTGGAGCTTCAAGGTTTTGTACCATGATGAACTTGCATTGTATGGACCTACAGAGCTGAAATTATTTTCAAAAAATCTTTCTGTGTTCTGCAGAAGAAAGTAAGTCATACACATCTGGGATGGCTTAAGGGCGAGTAAATGAGAGAATTCAAATTTTTGGGTGAACTATACATTTGTTTCCTTCCCAAAGATTAATTAAGAAAGGATTTATAATCGTATAAGGAAATTCATGGATGCAATGGGGATCAAGTTTAAATGTCCTTTATCACTTTACCCAAATTCACCCTGTAATACAATTTGCAACATTTACAATCCAAATTAAACACAATAATACAAAAAGATAGAGGTAACAACAAGCCTGCCCTGAGAAATGTAATGATGTTAGACATTTTTAAATGATACCAGTAAATGCATCTGCTTTGGTAGCAATGAAAAATGAAACTAAACTGAAAGTACAAAAACGAAACTAAAACTAACAATCTGTGAAAACTAACGAAACCTAAAACTTATTTGGAATGACAGATTGATATAAAATAGAAATAAAAACAAAATTAAAAATCCAAAACTGTCATAAAACTGCTGTCACTATCCATTACTTTGGTATTCGAGTAATCGAATGATTATTTTGATGATTAATCGAATAATCGTAAAATGATTCAAAAACTCAGGTTGCATAACGTTGTTATGAAATGCATTCATTGGCCTAAATTTTCTGTATTCTACAACTGAATTATAACAACAAAACAATTGTGCAAACAACATCTAAAGCCAACAGATAAAGCAGATCTATAATATTAAAAAAAAAACATATTAAAGCTGACTGATTGGTTTCTCCAGGTGTGTAGTTTAGAACTCAAATATGAGAAAACTGGCCATGGAAATAAAATGTTTTATCTTTTCAGAAACCATGTCTGCCCACCAATTGTTTTTTATTGAGGATGTTATATACATGGTTAAACTATTTTATATGGAGATAAAAGCCATTTTTTTTTGTTTGTTGCTTTTTTAACTATCACTTGCATGCAAATCGGAATACAACATTCACAGTATTCAAGTGAGATACATTTTCTCACTCTTGTGTTGAGCTGCAGCAGTTGCGGGCATTGTAGCACGTGTGCTACATGCAGATCCTAATGTACCATTGCCATGTACCATGTAAAATACCCTTAAGCATGTGAACATTCAGTTCCTTATTGAGTAAACACTGTAAATAATTTCACATGCGAAGTATAGCCAGTTTTCCTTCAGGCAAGCCAAAGATTTATATTGCGTCTGTGGGGTGCGAGATGCGCTGCCGTGTCTTTAACAGCAGATTCACATAGAGCTTTGACTGACAGCATACACACCTGCGGTTTTATTCAGTAAAATAAGTTCTCTAGATTACCACATTGAATTTTACCTGTAATAATGGCAATACACTATAAAATATTAATTATATGTGGGGCATTGTGATCTATTTTTTAAACATAATCATGAAATCTAATTTACAAGAGGAAAGATTGCATCTACATTCAAATGGTAATTAATTTACACTGAACAGAACTCAAACGATAATTTGCTGAAAATAACACTATCGCCTCGATTCGGTCAGATTTATTGAACAGAATGTTTTTGTTCATCCGTAACTGCATGTGTAACTTTAAGAAGTCTGAAGGATGTTTTTTTTTACATGTATTTTAATGTTCCTTCATAAAAGCCTTTATTGCAAATGATTGATTTTTTTCCAAGTTCAGCAAGACCCACGCAGCAATGAAAAGCTCAATTTATCATGTACATCTGGATGCAGCACCACAAACTGCAAGCACTGAACCCACCGTATGTGTTCAGTGGGTCTGTGAAAACTGTATATCATCTTTTATTTGCTGTTGCATTGCTGAAGTGATGTTTTTTTTTTAGGTCCTGTGTTGTTTTTCAAAATCTAAAGAGAAATGCTCTCACACAGCTGATACTTCTCGTTGTTATGTGTTTGCACCCTTGTCTGTGGACTGCATAATTTTCCATTATTTTCAATTTGTCAATTTAGTAATTTTGTAATTGAGGAATTTTTTTAATCGAGTAATAAGATTCAATCGAGTAATCGTGACAGCCCTAGAAACAGCACAGATGAATGAATTAAGTCCCTACCTTTACGTAGCCGTGATGAATCCATTGTGCCAATTGTGTTGCTTCTCAGTGCTTTGGTACCTGCACTCGTTGGCACACAGTAGTTTCCATCAGTCTCAGACACTGACCGTGGTACCATATAAGTGTCCGTTGGTGACCGTTCAGGTGGGACTGATCCTGCAGTCAGTGAAGGCTTTGGTGGACGGGGAGGTGGTACCGCATCTGTGGCTGCAGAAACAGGCTCCACACCAGCTGTACGGGGAACATGGTAGGTGCAGTTGCTACCAGGTGTGGGTGGGATATCATAGCTGACTGACAAGTTCCTAAACTGGGTCTCTATAGAGGGTTTGCGAGCAGGCGTGTTAAAGACATAGAGTTCACTGGTGTCACTGTCAGGAGCCGGGAGGGAGGATGCCGACTTGGGCAGCAGTACAGTGTCCTGAGAGTAACTTCGGGGCAGGTGGTATAGGCTTTGCAAATCGGCCGAAAAAGACTGTCCACGTGAAGGAGGGGAGTCGTAGAGCCCAGCGG
Organism: Moxostoma hubbsi; assembly: GCA_032164185.1. Classification (NCBI taxonomy): domain Eukaryota; kingdom Metazoa; phylum Chordata; class Actinopteri; order Cypriniformes; family Catostomidae; genus Moxostoma; species Moxostoma hubbsi. Next base: position 21,749,389 of record JAVLUX010000012.1, read on the forward strand.
CATGCTGGGAAGGGAAGAAGCCATTGACAGAGGCATGTTTGGAGGAGGTGGAGGTAGGCGTGAAGTGGGAAGGGAGGTTGTCATTACAGTCAGGCTCGGAGGAGGTAGACTTGGAGCAGTCGCCATGGGCCCTGCAGAGAAGTCAACTACATAACACTCATACAAATGCCAAAAGTATTCATAAACACATTCCAGAATTATGCAGATACAATTTGCTGTTCATACAAATCCTCAAACGCATATGTCTTCATGCTGCCTGCTAATAGCCGTTATGAAACACAATTCAAATTAATCCTATATGCAAAATACAAATCTCGGTCTGAAGAGACAGTTTATCCAAAACCCAATATATAGTCATTGTTTACTTGCTCTCATGTTATTCCAAAATTCCATTACCTTTTTCTTCCATAGAACACAAATTGAGATGTAAGCCACAACATTAGGGACTGAAAGCCTTTTTTCTTTAAAAATGTATCCTCATGTTCCACAGAAAAAAAAGTAATACGAGTTTAAAAACAACATGATAGTGAGTAAATGGTGACAGACCTGTATTTATTTATTTATTTTGGGGATTAAATAGCCCTTGAACTGACTGGTCCATAAAACACAACCATGCACACGTCATCTTACTCAGTCCTTGTTAAATCAATCAGAGAATGTGAGTGCATTTTATACACACAAGTATGCAGTAAAGGCAAAAAGGTCAGTAAATTAAGTTAAATATTTCTTATATGACTGCTTAAATGTTATTTCAGTAATTGTGCAAATAGATTTTCAGGTAAGAAAAAAAAAAAAAAAACTATTTGGCTGTTGGCCTTTAAGTATGTGGTTTAGTATTGCGTTCTTCACACTGGTGCTCTCCACTCACTGACAGTCAGGAGCGCTCCTGGTCTCACACTCCTCCAAGAGCAGGTACTCCTGCTCCTCCTCCCCTTGAGCATGAGGAGCCACTGGACTACACCACACAGATATACACAATGAGACCCTTATCCAGGTCTTCACCCATAGCACAAAGTAGTAGCAATGGGTATACAAACCCTTATACACTTTTACCATTCTATATATCAATACAGTTATTTTGAATATATAATAAAGGTATATTATACAATATTTAGTACAGTATAGAGGTCAACCGATATATCGGTTTTGCCGATTAATCGGCACAGATAACTGATTTCTGGAACTATCAGTTATTTTCCCCGTTGTGTCTGGTGCTGGAGCGGCTGGGAAGGGTCCGCTGTCATTATACAGTATGACAGTGGCCTCTAGAGGTGAAATAAAAATGATCACTTCACTGATGCCTTGTGGTGTTTGTTTTGACATGTTAGACTACACTCTGCATGGAGCAGAACACTTCATCAGGTATTACATGAAGTAATTAATTTGTTGGCTAGATGCTACATTAGTAGAGACCAGCAGTATGTTTGCCGACAATGCTGAGAGGACGTTAACATTAAAGCTAACATCAAGCGGTTAGAACAATGTGAAAAAAACACGCGAAGTCCTACCTAAATGTTTAAATGTCACGATTGTTACCATCTAATACAATCTATTTGCATTAGTTAATATCCAGCTTGTCATGTTTATGCATTCGTTAGCAAGCTAAGTTGCATATTTAAAGCTAGTCATGTGAGAAAGCAAATTAAAATCTTCATGCAGCCGAGAGAAACTTATAAACAAATCAGAGGTGCATTCAATTGTTTATCCTCACTGTAATAAGACTTTAGATCTATCACATTTGTGCGCTAAAAAAGGCAACAAATACAGTTGAACAGAATGCTTTTAAAGTTCTTTTTAATTAGACACATAAGCGTTTCTCAGATTAAGCATTGAGTTGTTTAAATGCTTTGTCAGGAAAGATGTTCAACTTGGAAATGTGTATCTCGAGATCCTCACGTTCGGTTCCAGTCTGTTATGTTCCATCTGTTTGAACACCCCCTGGATTGGGCTCTTAGTCTGAGCCGCTTCACAACCAAATTCAGCCGAATACCACTGCTATCTGTGATATATTGCTACTCTACATACTGTACAACTGTACTGAATAAAAAACAATGTGGCATTTCACTGTTTTTATGAAGCTTGAGACTGGAGTAGCTGGAATCAGTGCAAGTGTAACACCATGTGTGAACTGTCTATTGCAGTGTTTTCCCCCCTCATTTTACTTTTAACATTTGAGAATATGGGCCGACTAAATCTTTATTTATTTTATGCACATTAGTTGAAAATGAAATGTTCTTTTTTAACAGCCAGGATAGGAATGTTCTATGCCAGTGTTTCCCAAACAGGGGTATGCATACCCCTGGGGGTACATGAGGTGAAAAGGGGGGGTACGCAAATACAAATCTGAGATTTACCATTCTTTTAAGTTCATCACAGTCTAAAATAACATTCAAAACCAGTTCATGTATTTCTCACTGCCAAAAAGTATTTTGGGTGCACTCTAGTGTAGAAACACCATAATAGTTGTGTCATAAGTGTCAGATAAATATGCAATGAAATAACCCTCTCTTTTATTTGAAACATAATTTGTTTTTAAAGTTAGATGCATAGGATGTTTTTATTCTAATCGTATAAGTTCATAAGCTTTGATGACAAGTGTCAGACATTCGGTGCGGCCAAATAATCTTCCACATTCACACGCCGTAATTTTCACTCACATTTTGCTTGCACACTAGACACATAAAAAAGCACCTTGAGCTGACCACACAATTTCACAGATCCTTACCCGCAATGTTCAAAGTTGACTTCCAATGACGGCAATGACTTCCCTGCAGTGATGCGCAATTCCAGGCACAGAACCGAACGTTATTCTTGCGTACCGCAATGCGATGAGGGGGGAGTTTTCAAGTTATGCAGTAATATCATATCTAGCATACTCATCTCAATCTAAAGCCATTTACCCAATATGTAAAAAACACGTACAAACACAACATGTTTAATATAAAGGAGTTGTTTTACAAAGATAATTGTGTTAAATATACATAGTTTCAGAATACCTTGTGTGAATGTTATCTATGCGTAAGAGAGGGGGTACGCGAAAGGATGTTGTATGCTTCGAGGGGTACGCCACTGTAAAAAAGTTTGGGAAACACTGTTCTATTCAATAATATAATGGTGCTGAATGGTTTATATATTTATTGCACCCTCTTGTGGACTAAGGTCAATTTAAAAAGTTCATATATATATTCATATTTCTATATTTCATTTAAAAAAGTACAATACATTTTCATGGTTAAGTCAGTACTGTTTATTTTTGTAATAAAGTTTAGAACTATTTTAAATTGAGTGTTATTTTTTTTTCATTTCAGTATCAATTTTAAAAACTATCGGTTGATTAATCGGTTATCGGCAGGTACTGCCCAACTTAGTTATCGGTATCGGTAAAATCCACTATCGGTCGACCTCTAGTACAGTATATAAAATAACATAGAAATTCAACACCAAAAATGGTTTACATATTACAAAGCCTAACCAGTGATGCAGTAATTGCTATTATTAATTCAGTGAATTAAATATTTTCTAAAAGGTACTCATTTGATTCATTTCTTTTATATGGAAAATAAAAGGCAAAATTAACAAACTCGACATAAGTACAAAAAAAAGCTTCTTCACATAACACTTTAGTTAAAAACAAGACAGGGTAATATAGGCTTATTGTCATGAATCCCGCCTTTGTTGTTTCTCCCGCTCACCACCAGTGGGCTCCATCACCTGGGGATTGGCTTTAACTCTCTAGACTCCATTTGATTACCACTGATTACCTGCTCAGCTGTTTCTAATTCATTCAGCTATTTAAGTCTCACTCTCACTCACTGTCATTGAGAAGTCCTATTTTGCCCTGGCTGACATTTCTGAGCATTCTCTGAGTTTATTGTATTTCCTGTGTATGACCCTGGACTGTTTACCCTGTTTTGACCCGTTGCTTGCCTGCCTACAATTACTGCCTTGTTTGCCTGGATGTTACCTGTGATTGTCTGTTGCCTGCACTGACCTCTTGCTTGTTTATTGACAACCTCTCTGGATTACCTTGGATATTACCGTTGCTGGTGATACCCCTGCCTATCTGTATAACTATGCTTTTGTTATTAAAGCTGCACATGGATCTAAACTCCACTGACTCCTCATTACACTTATATTCCAATTATGATTGGATGAGCCATGTTCAAAGGCATGTAAAACAGGCAACCTGGTTGGTAACGCTTTCTATGAAGCTCATGTTTATAATGCATTTTAAAGGCATTATACATGCATTAAACTGCATTCATAATGTCTCATAATACACTTTATAATACGTTATAACTTATAATAACAGTTATAATTATTATAAGACTTACCCTATCCATAGTTAAACTTTAAGCATTATAACACCAGCAACATCCAATTTGAATGTAGCAGAAGCAAAAGTGAATCGTATAAATGCTGTTATGTAAAAGCAGCAAAGTGTAAACAGTTAAAAGGCTTGATTAAATTATTATATGTGCTCTTTGCATGCTTAACGTAAAGTTACAAAAGCAATATCTTCTTATAAACAGCCATAAACTTGTAACAAATTCAAACTTATACAATTGAAGTTATTTATAAAATAAGTCTCCAAATAAGATCAACAAACATTGACGTTATTGAAAAGAGTGCAGTATAGAATCAGTTTCACTTTGTTTGTTTTTTAATCTTGGGTGTGTTTACACCCAAGAAGATTGGCTACATAGAGAGAGAGAGAGAGAGAGAGAGAGAGAGAGAGAGATGTTTATAAGACAATGTTTGTCACTTACAGCATACCTATTATATGTATATTACAAATATATATATGACACATTACAACTTCTGTATATAAAATTGGATATTGCTGGTGTTATACTGCATTATACTAATGAATTGTAATTGTGGTTACAATTATTTTTGATAAGTTATAACATATAATGTGTATTATCAGACATTACTAATGCATTATAAATATGGGCTTCACCGAAAGTGTTAGCAAATACACTTTTCACTCCATTATACTCAATATCAAAACACTTTTACTTTAAAGCATGATTTCAAAAAACTAAAAACTTGTAATACAGACCCACCTACATTTACAGACTTGTTCCAACATCATTAGCTTGTTTGGTAGCTCACTTGAAAGAGCACAGGACTTTAGTCTCGATGACTGCGGTTCGAGACCAGCCAAAGACGAAAGAAAGAGAAAGTGGCATGAATCGGCACGAAATGAAGTTGCTTCAGTAAATGTATTTATTTCGAATTTGCATTTTAAAACACTATCAGTTAGGGTTAAGTGTTGGTTAAGGGTAAGGATGTCTGTATTGTTAAACTCTCTTTATGGAATTTATCATTATGGACACTATTGGTTAGGATAAGGGTAAAGGTTTAGGTTAGAGAGGTACATTTTACTTATTTAAACCTCCATCTAAAATTCAACTTAAAGGGATAGTTCAGTACTTAAATATTTATCTTTTCATACCAAAAGCAATTGTGTCACTTTAGAAGATATTAATTTAATAGCTGGAGGCGTATGGATGACGTTTATGCAGACTGTCTGTGATTTTTGGAGCTTCAAAAATCGGATCACCATTCACTTGCATTTTAAGGATCTACTGATTGGAGATATTTTTCTGTTTGTCATCAAATGCGTTCTGGTGAAGTAAGAAAGACATACACACCTGGGATATCATGAGGGTGAGTAAATGATGAGAATTTTCATTTTTGTGAAAACTACCCCTTTAAAAATCAGATCAGAACCTTATTTTGCTCACAATTTGGTGCCCCACGCTGGGCATTTCACTTGGAAACTGAAGCCAAACGTGTGATGTAATTTCAGTTTGAAAAACGTTGCAACGTTCACGTCAATTGAATGAGACCAGGCTAAAAACAGCCAATATATGCAGTCCTTTGATAGTGCAACTCTGTTTAATTAAATTTTAATAATTCCTACTGCAAGCAACCTACAGCCACACTGTCAAAACTGAATGCAATTTGAGGCACGATGCGTTTAAAGTAAATTGCTCATATAACAATCAAAAATATTGTCTTCATTAGAAGAGCACGTCTGCAAAAAAGTTTGCAGAGTAGGCTTCAGTTTTTTGCTTAGTGCTGAATTTTTTAAAATCACACCACAGATATTAGGGCTGGGTGTTGATACAGATTTCCCTTTTAATTCGATTCTGATTCAAATATAAATTAATATGGGATTATTTCAGTTACAATGTCCCTTTTGTTTATATATATGAAAGAAATTATCTCCCAGCTATGTTGTTAATTATGCAGGGGACCTAACTAGGTACATTAGGAAAATATTAGTTACTAATTATATTTTATTACTTTTTTATCATTTAGGTCATATTTTGGCTTTTTAAAAATGAACAAATCAATTAATTCAATCAATAAATAAGACATATTTAATTTGTAATTTTTTTAATATTTAATGTTAAATATTTATTGTTTAATTGCATAACTAGTACCATATACAAGCGTTTACATTGATTTGTTGAACACGTGCTAAAATCGGTACTGCCTCTTTAACAAATCCAGTATGTCTGTAAAAAGCATCTGTAAATGAGAACATGTTAACAACAGAGACTCAAATGTGTGATTAAAATTAAATGTTTACTTTTTGTAGTTTGATGTCAACAACCGAGCATGATCCAAAATGGCAGCGCGGTAGCACGCACCAGCCACTCCGGATCCAAAATGGTGCTATTTTTGTCACTTAGCCCGACTTTTACGACACATGGACATCGGAGAAACCGTGTTTGTGTCTACCATCGACAGACACTGCTAAAATATAAGATTCATGCAACAACCAAGCTGCATGATGATCAGCTGGAGAAGCTACGCAAACTCTGCTTGCTGCGGAGACCAAGCCTACAGTCCTCGGTGTTGCCTGATGCCATAAGTGATGTCTTAAGCGGTGTGCGAGGAAGCAAAAGCGCGGCAAGAGGGCAGGAGTCCATGCTAGGCTAAAAACAAACCCTAGCCGGCCGGCTCTCCCGTCTATCCTGCTCTCAAATGTTTGCTCCCTGAACAATAAACTAGACTACATCCGACTACAGCAGACTACGCAGCGTGAGCTTAGAGACTGCTGCATCTTTGTTTTCACAGAGACGTGGCTCAGCGGCAGTTCTGTGCGGTAAGACTCGCGGTAGTGGCTTGCGTGTCTACATCAACATGGAATGGTGCAATAACTATGCTAGTCTCTAGTTACTGCTCATCGCTGGTGGAGCTTGTGACTGTTAGATGCAGACCTTTATATTTACCACGGGAATTCACCACTGTTATTATAACCGGAGTTTACATTACCCCCAGCGCTAACGCTAAGGAAGTGCTCAGTGAAATGTATGGGGCTATTAGTGAACTGCAGAATGCTCACCCTAACGGACTGTTTATTGTTGCCGGAGATTTCAACATGCAAATCTCAAGACAGTGCTCCCTAAATTCCATCAGTATGTGGACTTTGCAACGAGAGGGGTGAACACGCTTGATCTTGTTTAAATAAACATCCCAGGCACGTACCGGGAGAAGCCCCGCCCCCACCTCGGCTACTCAGACCACAGCTCTGTTATGCTAATTCCAGCAAACAGACCACTCCCAAAACTGCTCCAGAAGCAGGTGAAAACCTGGCCAGCAGGAGCCATCTCTGCATGATCAGGGAGGCTGCAACATATGGCGACTCTACCAACTTGGAGGAATACACAGCATCAGTGACCAGCTACATCACAAGTCCATTGATGATGTCACCTTCGCCAAGACCATCAACACACGCTCCAACCAGAAGCCATGGATGACTGCGGAGGTGCGTGCGCTGCTGAGGAGCCAAGTGCGCACACGCCCAGAGAATCTAGTCACTTCCAGGACAGCGGCGACATGCAGCGCATGTGGCAGGGCATCCAGGCCATCAGTTGCCTCCACATGTGCTGAATGACTTCTACACTCAGTTTGAAGTGCAGAACGACGTGGTGGCGAGGAAGACCACCCCTCCTCCCAACGTCCAGGTGCTCTGTCTTACCACGGCTGATGTGAAGAAAACTCTATGTAGAGTCAACCCACAGAAGGCTGCTGGACCATACAACATTCCTGGCAGGGTGCTCAGAGGATGTGCAGACCAGCTGGCAGATGTTCTTACCGACATCTTCAACATCTCTCTGAGCAGCACAGTCATTCCAATGTGCTTCAAGGCCACCACCATCATCCCCATGCCAAAGAAGTCTTCAGTGTCCTGCCTCAAAGACTACCATCCCGCCGCACTCATTGCTTCGAGAGGCTTGTCGTGAGGCAAATTAAGACCCAGCTGCCCCCCTCACTAGACCCACTGCAGTTTGCGTATCGCCATCACCACCACCCTCCATCTGGCCCTCACCCACCTAGATAAAAAGGACTCATACGGTCGGAATGCTGTTCATAGACTTCAGCTCAGCATTCAACGCAATCATTCCTCAGCACTTGATTGGAAAGCTGAACCTGCTGGGCCTGGACACCTCCCTCTGCAACTGGATTTGCTGACTGGAAGACCTCAGTCAGTCTGGATCGGGAACAGCATCTCCACCACAACCGTGGTGGATTTCATCAGCAAGAATGATGAGTCAGCATACAGAGAGGAGGTGCAGCGGATAACGGACTGGTGTAGAGCTAACAACCCGTCTCTGAATGTGGACAAAAGAGATGGTGGTTGATTTTAGGAGAGCATAGAGTGACTGCTCTCCGCTGAACATCGACGGCTTTGGTGTCTCTCTTCCCTCCATCAAAGACATTTACAAAAAACACTGCATCCACAAAGCAACCAGCATTGTGGATGACCCCACACACCCCTCACACAAACTCTTCACCCTCCTGCTGTCTGGAAAGAGGTACCGAAGCATTCGGGCCCTCATGGCCAGAATGTGTAACAGCTTCTTCCCCCAAGCCATCAGACTCCTCCATACTCAGTGACTGGTCTGACACACACACACACACACACACACACACACACACACACACACACGTGTCCTGAGTTGCACTTTTATTAGAGTTGTCACTTTATACCTGGCTGCTACCTCAATAACTGCTATGTCCATAGAACACTCATCTCCATCCATCCAGAACCATCTCATTAGTATGATATGTTTACATTTGGCATTTTTAGAAACGGTCATCTTTTTGCACTACTGTGTACTGGTCGGCACTGCACTCTCTCTCACTGTGCCTATTGTCCTGTTTATTTAGTAATTTATTGTACTGTCCCGTACTTTTTGCACACATTTGCACGTGCACTTTATAGGTTATTCAGTCTGTGTGGTCTCATGTGGTTCTGTGTTTGTCCTATGCTGTTCTGTGTTTGTCCTATGCTGTTTTATGTAGCACCACGGTCCTGGAGGAAAGTTGTCTTATTTCAATGTGTACTGTACTAACTGTATATGGTTGAACGACAATAAAAAACACTTGACTTGTAAAGAACAGATATAATATTAATAGAGAAACTATTCAATGACAAATGAGTTGCATGGATCTTGTCTTTGGACACACATTACATGGAAAAACTTTTACTCTTAACACGCTGTTAAAGGATCTCGTTGCTGAGTACGTCACTAAACTATGCAATTACTGGTGAGTGAAATGTAAACATTTAACAGCCAGTATTATATTTTAGTCGCATTGCGCAAAATGTTTTTGCAAATGCAAGTGATTTCCTCTCGTTGTAGTATTAGAGTAAAAGATCGATCTTGGGATTTAAGAATCATTATTGAGATCATTCAAATGAAGATTGCGATGCTTTGGAAAATAAATATTTGACCCACCCCTAATGGATATACTGCTGAATAAACCATAAGGCAGAATCCCTACCGGTTGATACATTTCTAATGTCGCAAAGTATGATATCACCCAGCCCTAGTTCTTAGTTTACCCACTTTCTAACAGTGTGTAAACAATACTTTATATCACTGTCAGTCATTCCCCTCATTGTCAGTGTTTTACCTGTTGGGCTCAGGTTTCTTGCTCTCACAGTTGACCAGCCAAAGGTAGTCCTGAGGCTCATCCAGACTGGAGTCGTCTAACTGTTTGATGCTCACAGGATGGTAGGGAGGAGGCACGTTGGCTAGTGCAGAAGCTCCCAACCCAGCATTTGGGGCCACATCCACCACCAGACCCCCTCTCACATTTACTTGGTGCGAGACCTTCGCTGAGTCTGAAGGGAGAACATGAGGAAGTGGTGAGAGAAAGAGAGAGAGAGAAAGAGAAGGCAAGAAGTTTACATTAAGATACACACTTTATGAGATCACAGACTTTGAGATCAAACTCAGTGTGTCATTGCTTTAATCAAAAGCTTTTACTGAAATCATCCCTGTCCAAACCAATTACTATTGTGAAAGTGTCTCCACAGGCTGACTTCTGGTAAGCTAATGTACATTGGGGGAAAAAGGGGAATAAACTAGTGCTGCACGATTAATCATATCGCAATCGCGATGTAAGCCTGTGCGATTATATGACGGCGAATGCTGCGATTTTATTAAATAAATAAGTGCATGTGTGGACGTGACAGCCCATTCTCTCTGAGAGCTGTTTGCCCATTTTCTACACCGCTAATAAAAAGATGACCAGTCAGTCTCAGTTTAGGGAGTGGCTTGTGTGGTCATGCAAGTTTCCGGTGTTCAGCGTGGAAATCAGTTGAAGATAGATGCCGAGCAGACCGACACTGAACTGGTGGCCAGAAAAAATAACACCGATCACATCTATATATCTATATAAATATATATATATCTATATATATATACACACACACACACACACATATATACATGTGTGTGTGTGTGTGTGTGTGTGTGTGTGTGTATGTGTATGTGTGTATATATATATATATATATATATATATATATATATATATATATATATATATATATATATATATATATATATATATATATATATATATATATATATATATATACACACACACACACACACACACACACACATATACCAACAACAGTTTTAATGGTTTGATTGAGTGAACCACACTTTTATATCCAGTTTCCTTTTCAAAAGATTTTCTACAAAGTACACGTTACATCCTGCTTAAATGTCCCTGTTTGTTTGGACAATCTTATTTTTGTGAAAATTTGTATGTTCTTATTTATTGTACTATTTTATTTAGGTGTAATATTGAGAAAACAAGTTTGCAGTAATGCAAAGATATTTAATTTTGTAAAAATATATTAATTTGAAAACACTGTACATTTATAGTTGCTGTTGCTAGTTTGTATGTTTAAGTTGAGAAATACACATTTCAGCATTATCAGAAATCTATGTGCGCATTTTCCTTGATACCAAGCAAGTTGACACATGATACCATTTGTTTATTATATCGCAATCGCATATCGCAATATTAACCTCAATAATTACAATATGACATTTTTCCAAAATCATGCAGCCCTAGAATAAACCAGTCTCGTTTCAAGTGGTGAAGTGCCATTGAGAAAGTACAAATGTAGGGTTGTGCGGTATGCATGTACAAAAAGTACAGTGGATTAAAACGGTACCTTTCTATATGATATCTATGTTTTGCAATTGTCAGTACCTGACGACTATGTACTGCTATTCATCACTGATCGGCAGTTCAAGGAGTCGATTTGAAGTTAACATTAAGTGGTGCAAAAATGCACTTATGACGCCAACCCTCATCCAATGGATGTTTGAATGAGAAAGGCCTTAATAAACTTAAGCATCCTAAAACTGTGGAAATGTAATGAACAGCATTGATGAGATATTTTATTTAGGTTTCCCTATTTTATCTTTCTTGCAAAGGAGTGTATTCCAAAAATATCCACACAAATAAAGATTATTTTGAGATTTAAAAAAAAAAAAAAGGAAACAAAAATTGACATTCCTCAGTTTGTGAAAACAATGGAAAAATGTTACATTCTGTGGTGTGCACTTATAATAGTTTTAAGAGCAGAAAAGTATATCACAAGTATAAGTATAAAGCATAAAGCATATCATTTTCTTAAAGCATTTTGTGAATTTTTCAATAAAAGAAGTTCAAGCTCTTAAGTTCCCTAAATGTTCCTGTTTATGTGTAACAACTTTTTTAGGTGGATGAACTTCTGGTTGTGTTACCAACACAATTTCTACTCCTTTTAATCAGCGTTTATGGATTGTTACATTATGGCCATTCCGGTTACTCCTGTTATTTCATAAAAAAATTACTTCAGGTGATGCCATGAAGGCCGGAAAAGGCTGGTCAGCAATTTTATCACACCAGTCTCGTGCTAGCACATAGTATATACTTTTCAAACAGTGATAGTTGTATATTTAAAAATTTCACATACATTCACGGCACTTAGCATTTGCCACCATAGACTTTTTTTTACTATAAAAACTCTGCCAGTACAGTAAGACAAAATACACATGTTAAAAATACATTCTCCAAAAAACCTAAATACCTTATGCAGTTGTTTCTAAAACAAGATTAATCAAATTGAAAAATATTTTTAGATATTTTTACAGGAAAACAATACAAAAATTATCATCAAGAATACAATTTTTGCCCCAATAGCAAAGAAATTATGATCCAACATGAATTTTCTTGATAAAAAAATAGATCTAGAATTTACACGTTTTTTTCTTTTTCTTATACTCCAAACTTCAAACGTACTTCTCTGTCTGTTCGTATGAATTTAAAATATAAGAAAGTGTTTCACCGCTGTTCAAATACACATTGGAACGTATCATTTACATGTATAAATGTTTTCCATCTGAAAGGACTAAATATTAAATTAAACGAATGACAATAAAATGCAAAGTAATCTCCTCATAAAATACTTTTGAATGTAACTGTATTCTAAATACCAATGATTTGTATTGTAACTGTAGTGGAATATATAGTTGTATTTTAAATAAGTAATCATGTTACATGTATTTTGTTACTCCCCAACCCTGATTACTGTAAAGTAGCTTTTCTTTGAGTTTACAAACTAAGGGAGTCTTCAAAATCATTTTCAGTGGTAACTGACAGCATGTCATATGCTGTTGATAGAGCTTAAAGGGTCATGAAACCCCAAAACACTTCACTGAAATGTTTAATAGAAAAATGAACCACATTCTTTTTCTTTTTTCTTTTTTGAGCCATTATGTTCTTTAATTTCAAAAACAATATTTAAAGCAACTTCCCCAAATGTGAGGTATATGTGTAAAGTCTGAGATGTGATTGTAGAGTATGTGTTTACATCATTACATTCTTAGCATTTCTCCATATTATTCATGAGAAGGAACACTTCCATTCAATCACTGCGCTACCTTACGCATGAGATCGCATTCCAGTGGAGAATTCAAAAACTTTCACGAACGTGGCAGCGGTTCCAGGCCGGCGCAAATTCAACAGCACTCGTGGAACAATTGTGGAACAGCCGGGTGAAAGTAACTGGGATTTAAGCCTAATGGGGGCTAACCGGCATTACCTCTTCATGACAACGAAGTTGGAATACTGAATAACTTTGCAAAAACAAGGTAAATAAGCAAATTATCACATTAGAGCAGGTGTACTCAACTTTGGAAAGCTGGGAGGCCAGAAAGAAGGATCCCTTTAACCTTGAGGGTCGTAGACTTTTTTTATAACCTAATTATAATTATTTTTATTTAATTTAAAACAATTATTTAAATTACTTTTTCATATTAATGAGGCGAGTAGACAATGCTAAATATGCTATTTAATACATCATTGACATAATTAAGATAAAAATATATAGCTTCATTCTTGTAAAATTGTGGTATATATATTAATCATATATGAAATGTACACTTTTACAAGTAGGCCATATACTGCAGCACAATGCCCCACTCTAAAAAAAATTACTATGTACAAGTAAAATTGACATTTTGTGAAATGTCAACATGCCAAATATAGAAAGATATGATCTGTTCTGTTGTCAAATGAAGTTATCATGACGCGCACACACACACACACAGTACCCTCAAAATAAGACAGATATATCTAATCCAATTCTGTCTCCAAAAGTGCTTAAAAAATGATTCCCATCTATGATTACCCTCTTTTAGGAGTTATTTTTAGATTAGTTACACAAATCACTAATAATTAAGGATTTGGGAGGAGATGTCTCCACTTAGATTTTGCAGGATAAATCTTTTTCCTGTTATTTCTGTTCTCGCAGGGCATATACAGTATCTGTGTTGAGCTCTTCAAACAGGTTTGTCACTCGACACCTGTAGCAGTGATGAGTGGGCATTGAAGAAATTCTCCCACGCGATTCAGAAACACATCGATGATGTAGGAAATTGACCTAAAAATTCAGGCACATTTATATTTTTATGTGAGGAAAACATAACACGGGTTACAAAAAGATGGTCCAGCCTGTTGAGTACCATGCCATTAGAGTAATGCTAACATGTATTATGTTTAAGTATTGTGGCTATACTTTTGAAACTGTGTCTATTTAAAGCGTAATGTGTGTAACATTTTGTGTTTGGAGCAGTTTACTTCCATTACATGTGTCTTACAGAACAAGCTCATTTTCTTTAGAAAAAGAGGGATGAGTCAAAATTAATTGTCAAAATTGTGGTTATCTACATTATACCACAAATGCTTTCAATAGAGTTTAACTTGTTTTAAGCCTGAAACACTCCTGTTAAGAATAAATATTCATACATTTACATTAAATATTCCAGCTCACACGTTTGTCTCATGATTGTCTCAAGTGCTCCAAAATGATATGTTTTTGTCTCTCCACTCACATTTTGATGTTCAGGCCATCTCTAACATGAGCGTGTTGTGTTTTCACTTTTTCAAATATACTACTCTATTTCTGAGTGCACCCTTTAATATAAAATATCAAGGCAAATCATTGTAATCTTGGGCCAAATTTTGTAAAAGCTACACATGAAGGTGAAGGCAGCCCTTCTATGCCGTGTGAAAGTGCAGAACTGCATAGAGAAGAACCCTGAACTAAAATCCTAATGAAAGTGCCACTAATCCATTTCTGGTCTCAGTTTTTATGCTCCATCTAGGATGCCCATCTTCTAAAGTGTTTTGTCTATGGTCTTTTAAAATAGCTTTTATTTCTAGCTTTTTATTTTTATCTCCATCTCTCTTTGAACAGCCTACTCTCAAGGTCAACGGAATGCAGCTCACAGGGTGGTTGTGCGTGTTTTAGTCTCTTAAAACTTTGCTTTTAGTTCCTCACAAAAAATGCAAACAAACATCACTTGTGCGCACACACATTGACACCCTCACACACCCACTCACTCACTGGGTGCATTTGACATTCTAAGTACAGGCAGCTCAAGGCTGAAGATTTTTAGAAGAATATATCAGGTCTGTAGGTCCACTCAATTCAAGTGAATGGTGGCTAGAACTTTGAATCTCCAAAAAGTACTCCATAAGACTCCACTGGTTAAATCCATATCTTCAGAAGCAATATAAGTGTGGGTGAGAAACAGATTTTATTAATATTTAAGTCGTCTTTTTCTTACAAATCTCCACCTTACACACTTTGCCCTGACCAGAAGGTTGTGATATGCACGAAGAATGCAAACAGGCGAAAAACAAAAGAAGAAAGTGAAAGTGGAGATACATAGTTAAAAAGTACCTAAATATTGATTTGATTTGTTTCACAACTATCACATTGCTTGATAGGATATGGATTTAACTACTGGAGTCTTATGGACTACTTAAATTCAGATTTAACATTCTAGTCACCATTTACTTGCATTGTATGGCCCTACAGAGCATTTCATTGTGTGTTCCGCAGGAGAAAGAAAGTCATACACATCTGGAATGGCATGAGGGCAAGTTTTATTTTATTTTTGAGTGAACTATCCCTGTATTGCCTGAAACACTCAACTCTAATTGTGATAAAGCCTATTGGGTTTGTGTGCCTTTTAGTGTAGGATGCAAGTGTACTGGAATATTGTATATTGAACTTTCCAATTAAGTGCAACTGGCTAACATTTAGGCTGCACTTTATTTAAGAGTATGTGTACTTTCAGTATACTTACATTGTACTTACCCAAGAAAGTACTGAAAGTCCACAGTGAACTGGTACCTTCTGAGATCAAAACGGAATTTTGAGTCCTTAATAATGTTTTAGCCACTTTATAAAAGCAATATGGCAGCCTTGACTTATAGCACATCCTGTTGTACCCTTTTGCTTAAATATATAGCAACATAACATAAAACTAGAAGCTGCTGTAAACCTCCAAGCATTATTTTTGACAGTGTCTGTCAGTATGCACGGGTGTACATACATGCATGTGTGTGTGTGTGTGTATGACGTGATTTACCTTCCGTATCAGTGGGGTTGAAGCCACAGATGTCACATATGCAGCGTACCCACTTGTTCATCTCCTCTTCAGTGTCAGCCACCAGGTAAAAGATCCGATCGATAGTCTTTATGTCAAAGATAAAGCTGTGCTCCAGGTCCTTCTTGTTGAAGGTGAGACCTGCGTCCACCTGCTCGCACAGGTTCAGATCAATCACACGGATGGGTTTCTTGGCATGGTCATTCTTGTAGTACTCCAGCACATCTGGATCTCCTGTCAGCCTCCCACTGCGCAGAACAAACCATCGCTTCTTCCATGCCTGAAAGGAGAGAGAGAAACCATTTTATTCATGTTGCATATACTTCAAAATCATTTTAAGTCAAGTCAGTCCACTTTGTGACCATCTTAATAATCTTAATAAAGGCCCCAGGAAACTATTTTCTGTGTCGATAATCGGCATACAAGTACAGCTACTATGCACTTGAATGGAAAAAGATGCTAAAAATGGATATTATCAAGATGGTCTAGCTAATGCACATGCACATTTTAGAGTAAATAAACAATATCTCTGTCAAAAAGGTGATTGGCTCTTTCAACTGAAAGGTGGGACATCCATTCATACAGTCACATAATGAGCATTACACTTTTTTTGTACAAGTGACCCATAGAAGAATGGTTCCTTTGATGTACTGCCCCATATTTAAAGAGAACACTGTCACATGACTTGATGGAGAAGCCACCTACTGGTCAAGAGAACTCGTCAATTGCTCTATAATGCTCATCTCACCAACATGTACCACGCTTATCAACTGGAAGGGGTTTAGACAGAGCTTCCAAGATGCTCACATCCTTACTAAACTGACTGCTTGGCAAACAAAGTTCATTAATCACACTGGGTTGTCAGGAATAAATAAATCGTTGTTTTGTAATAAGAATATAAGATAATTACATCAAATAAACAAACTGTATGGAGAGCATTGTGAAAGGTTTTAGTCCTAGAAAAGTCATTGCAGGTCATTTTGTAGCATTTGATTCTGTTGATCCAGCACCATGCAGTGGACACTGTGGGTTCTAACCATCTCCCTTTGGCAAAACTTTATTTAAAACTCTTTCTGGAGATACAGCTTAAAACCTGAGCAGACAGACTTTGGTGTAACATTCCACAAAAGCATGCAAAGCACTCACGCTAAAAGAGGTAACTGACAATTACATTGTGAATCTGCATGCTTTTCTCATTTAAAATGGAGGGGAGAAATGCAAATGCATCTATCGCATATAAAGCTTAGTTTAAAATGCCACACTGTGACAAAGCGATGAGGGCAGCAGAGTACATGACCTCTCCATCAAAGGGGTGAAAACAATGCGGTAACAAAACGAAAGAGGAAAGAATGATGTAAAAAAGAAAAGTACCTCAAGAATGAAGTTACATTTAACAGTTAGAGAAAAAGAGTGTGAACAGGCATCACTTCAAACCAAGAGAAGCCTTGCATTGCACAAATACATTTTTGTATAGTATAGCAATGGTCAGTCACTAAAGATAAGTAAAAAAAAAAAAAAAAAAATTTAAATAAAAAAAAAAAACACATTATAGATAGGCTATTTGTATCATTGGCTATTTGCCAATATTGACCATTTTGGCCAATTTGGATTTAACAGTGTCGGCCAATAACTCGGTCCACTTGGCCCATAAGTAGAATTTGTTTTTCGCTCGTGTGAGACTGTCCCAAATGGTACTGACCATTGGTAAATTCCTCAATGGATTATGCTTTTTTAAATTATTATTTTCTTTTTCTATTTTCAGTGGCACTTAGATTTTTTTAGTTAATTTTAAGTAAATATTTGAAAATATGTTAGAATTCTGCAATTCTGAGTATATCACACTTGCTGCCACAGACAGACAGACAGACAGACAGATACTGTAGATACAGGGTCTGAAATTAACTTTTTATCCCACCAGCCAAGGTGGCTGGTAGTTGAAAGAAATACTGTATGCATGTTTAAATGTGAACTGCATTTTTAAAGAATTGTATTGTTTTATAATTTATGAATTATAGTATTTAATTGCCAGATAGTCAAATTAGAATAATATTTCAGATTATTCAATTATAGCAACAAAACTAAATTTGTATTTAAAGTACATGTGTAAAATGAACGACCATTAAGTAACTCTCATGAGCCTAAAGTATACACAACACAGTAAGTCAATTAATTCAGTCAGCTCCAACAGATTCACAAGTCTTTTTGATTCACTAAAGAGCTGGCTCATTGATTTGTGCGTTTGGAAATCAGACGACTGTTGTTGAAATCACTATAAAGAACCGGCTCAAGAATTATTCGTTTGTGAATCGGTCTACTGGTAGTGCTTTATGTCTCGTCTTGCACTGTAGATTCAGTAGCAGTGTTGCTGTGGTGCTTAATAGTAATATAGGAAACACTGTCTGAGAATTTTAGTCCGGTTTTCTGTCCGCATCACCAGAATAATGCATGTTTAAGAACCATTAACGATACCGAACATCATGAAAATCATTCGGTTTGTATTGTAGTGCAGTCATTAACAGATAATTTTTATGTGTGGTTAATCAAAACTTACTCACACATCCACTGTAAAGCCAAGAGTGGTATTCCCTTCATCACAATGGCATGAACGCTCCTAAACATTGCTTTCATTTTGCATCGAAGTGTACTGCTAACTGTATGTGCCCACTGGCGCAGAAGAAATCCACTCACCACATCAGGGAACTTCATGGTGTGTTTGCAGTATACAAAGCCACTGTGTATTTTATATTAGCTTTCAGTATACAAGCAAAGACATCATCTTAATTAAGCCTGATTACAGTTGGAAAAATGCCAACTTCATTTTCAAATGCCCAAAGTATAAACACGGTGTTGATTTATTAAACGTTTGCTTACTCAGCTTTAGGATTGTGACAAAGAATGTGTGCAATAATCATTTGAAGTCTGGAATAACAGCACTGAATCCACCTACCCTCATCACACATAAGTGGACACAGCATTTGAGGCTATTGATAAGCTGCGGGACTACGAGCTAATAAGAGCCATTTTATGTAAACCTCTGTGTTACTGACTGTACTATAGGCCTACAGATGCCCCTTGAGGACAAAACTAGTAGGTGTTTAAATTTATTTTACAAGCTGACAAACTTATAGAAAGCAAAAACCACCCACCAGAGTGGCCTGAGATGCTGCAAAATTCACCAGTCAAACAGAACATATACCCGAATTTGGCACTTGGCGGGTGTTGATTTCTGACCCTGTATATATAGATAGGCCACCCTGCTCTCCATTTATTGGTATCAGTCGGCCACTAGCAACAGTACAAGGCTGTGGCAGGGCGGAGGGCGGGCCGGGTCGTGATTATATACACCCGGTCCCTTATTAGGCTAATTAAGCCTCCAAGAGGGATAAAGGCCGATGGCAGATGGTGGTGTGGGAGAGAGATCATTTACGGACATGTCCGTAATGTTTTTGTGTTCGTCTTTTGTTTAAGTTTATAATTAAAATATTATTTACATCGTCAAGCCGGTACTCGCCTCCTCCTTTCCATTGAATCCCTTTACAAAGGCATAAACAGCCGAGAAAGTTACAAATACATTTCCACTAGGGGAAAAGGTTAACTTTGCCCTTAAACTTCAACAGAACACTTGCCATAAACAAGATAAAGAAATAAACCCTGGGGAAAAGATCACAGGCTACAATCATTAAACTGCCAGACTACCAGGAATGCTCAATCTGTGTTGTTGTTTATTTTTTAACATCATGTTTGAAGGGGATTAAAAATGCTGTACTTTAACCCCTCTCTCCCCCTCTCAGCTGTTTTTCCATCCACAGGGTTTTCTTTGTTAGAGAGCCAAGCTCTGGCCTTCTGGATATCACCCCCACTGTACTATAACACAAGAGGCAAAAGCCCCGCCATGCCAAACGAAACACACGCACACAAACACATTATAACAGTATGTGACATAACCTACATTTTCCAATGAAATATCATCAGAGCATCATGCCACCCATAAGGAGTTTGACGCTCTATCAATAGTCTCAGGTCAAATATTTTGAATATTTTTATTGCAGTATAGATTTAAACTAAATTAAAGACTAAGACTTAAAAATTAAATAAAAGTTAACGCTAATAAAATTCAAAACACATTTTTTTTTAGGCTCACAGAAATAAAAAACTAACATAACTGAAAAACTTAAACTAAACAAATACATTTACATTAGAGGTTGACAGATTGTGAATTTTGCTGATACCAATAACAAAGGTGGTGGGAAAGGCAGATAACCGATTAATCGGACAATAGTTTTTAAACTATTTGTAGAATCTCAATTAAAAAAAAAAAAAAAAACTTCTTTCCTTACAAAGATCGGCACAGACAAAGAGTCCTAAATTAATTAAATCTCAGATGTAGTTTATTGTTCAATCAAAATCCCCAAAATAAGCAGAAAAAATTAAGATTTGGTGAATAAATGTGGACATTTAAGTATAAACAAGCCCTAAGTACTCCAGGGACTCTTTATTTTGAAATGAAGAAATTATGAAAACAACATTGGCAACTATCGGAACAGATTTTTGCTGATATTGATAGTTCAATAAAGCATCTATCGGCACCAATTAATCGGTAAAACTGATTTATCGGTCTGCATTTAATTTACATCACACCAAAACTAACTGGCTAGAGTTAAAATGTCCACAGTTTTATATTAGTTTTTGATACATGGTATATTATACAATTTTAAATACTTTTACCACCTACCCTCAATAAACATGAAAATGGCATGAGATAGTGATAACACTAGACACCCCAGTGATATTAAACAACATTTAAATTATTTATATCAAGTCATTTAATGCAATTTTGGCAGCTCTAAAATACAATAACTAAAATAAAACTGACAGAGGGTTTCAGAGGAACTGCTGTTTTTTTATGACAGCAAAAGCCTTATAATTACATAACAGCATTAGCTTTGTTTGTCTGATGCGGCTAAATCAACACAGAGATCTCTTTATCCGATGCTTCAAAACAAAGCACTCGCATCTCAAATTACACAGATAGAGTGTGCATGTGTACGTTTACTGACTGAAGAGAGCCCCGGCTAATCCATCACACGGATCCTCTTATGTGGGTTCAGTGACAGAGATAGAGGTAAAGATCTTCCAGTGAATTGTTTTGAGAACTGTCCATTCAGAGGACAGGATTTCTCATACAAAAGGAAAGCAGATGAAAAAGTATGTCAACAAAACATAGGGGGAAAACTGTAATAAATTTATGTTTTACGAAGTAAACAAAACAAATATCTTATAGGTAGACCGAAAAATGTAAATATCAGTTAAAAACTTTGGTACACCAATTATTGATCAATCTCTAATGGTAATACTTTAGTACTTGATAAACCAACTGAAATTCAAGTACCATGGTATTTAAATGGTGCACTAAGTTGCTTCCAACAACAACATAATAATAAAAACCTGTCCAAACTATACAAAAACGTCCATAATGTACCATGTCCACAAAAAACATGCAATGCCATGGCCCTTCTTTTAAATTAAGTTTTAAAATACCAGAACAGGAAAATCATGGCCCTGCAGCAGCAGTAGAGACATCAGAAGGGAAGACATATTTAAAATGTGTTTCATTTTTGAGAGCCATTTCTTAATTTTGGAGTAAAGTGGCCAAGGATGACAAGTTGAGTGAGCCATAAGCACCACTTTCCCATTTGTGCATAAACCTTTTCTATCTTTTTCTCTCACACACACACACGCACACGCGCAACACTGCTGGTATCTAGCCGACACACTCACCTTTGTCAGATAAAAAAAACCCACACATGATACCAATCCAGCTACGTCAGCCTTACCTTAAGTTGAGGCTCCTGAATGCAGTGCAGGCACAGAAAGCATAGTGTTTAGCCACCTGTTGTGAGTGACTGCTCCATTGTGTTAGATGACAAAAAGTCAGCAGAAGTTCATATAGTCAAAAACCCTCGAAAGAAGACTGTTCTGAAAATAGGTCCGAGAAGGATCACACTGGAGATGCTCGTTTACCAAAAATCAATGGGACGGACCAAACATCCAAAATGCCCTCATACAAGTTTAAACACACTTAAACAGGACTTGACTACCCCAAGAATAGCCTGAAAATTGAAGTCTGCCTGTCACAGAGTTACACAGTGGGCTACTGCAATGCAAGACTCCAGGAGAAGTACGTAAAATGGGCGTGTTTGTGTATAAAGAGGGAAAGGGAGTGGGGACAGGGTAGGATGAAATTGAAGAGGCCCCTTCAAGTGTGGCAGCAGCTGTCTGCCTCTCTCTCTCTCTCTCTCTCTCTCTCTCGCTCTCACACACACACACACACACACACACGCAAGTGTGATGCATACAGGGGCATAGGGCCACAGTGTCACTGTCTTGGCTTAACAGAGTTGCCATTGAGGCTCAAACTATAGGGGAATGCCATCTGAACTGAATCACTACTTGTCAGTCTCTCTGTGGATAATTGACGCAATCAGTCTCAACAAGGAAGAAGAGATAGAAAGAAATAATGTTTCTCAAAAATGTGAAGCAATTTGAGACCACAAACTGTTGCTGCTGAACAAAACTTTGGCAAAATGCACAACTTGCATATTCTGTCATGCATCAGCACTTCTTTCCCTTATCCTGCACTGTATTTTAAATAAGGTGCACAATCAGACAGAGCTTTCTGGGGCATCTGGGCATGCATCATTTTTGTGTTTCTGTCCTCTGATAAGAGTTCAAAAACCACAAGACAGAATGTCCCACTCCACACATTCTCAATAACATTTCTCAACACCACTGACATTCGTTTTTTATTTGAATTGTCTGAGACCTTGTCATCGAAATCACTTTTTCACCATTTAGGGTTTTAAATATGGCATTTTTAGGTAGGACAAATAACAAGTTAGTTCATTATCTTAGGTTAACTGTTAGGTCAACTTGAAACTGCTGTGTGTAATTTCTTCCAATGTTAAAATACTTTCTCCTATCCCAGCTTAATATATAGACACATCAGAGGTTGTCTTTTTCAAAAAAGTTAATTTCACTCAAAGGAGTAAACACTGCAGCTCTTCAGCACTTTCAACATTTGAGTGGGAGACAGGGAGTCAAAGTAATGTCTATATTTCCCCTATAGTTTATAGGGGTCACACAAACTTCAGCTGTCACAAAACGCAAGCAGATGAACATATTATGTCCTTCATATATAATATTATTTTAGAAATGTGCAATCCAAGAAAAGTAATTAAAATCATTAACTTAATTGAAAGTCAATAAATGTAATCTGATTACAAGAATTTAAAATATAAGGTGCAATACTACTTTTTGTGCTAAAATGTCATTAGATTACAGTAATGAATTACTTTGTAATGAGATTACACCCAACACGGATTATGATCTACCAAGCATTTTCTAATATGCTTAATGTAAATGTTTGTCACATGTAGGGTTGCAACGGTATGAGATTTTCTTGGTACGATAACAGTCTCAGAAAATATCACGGATTCACGGTATTACACAATTACTATTATCAGTGAAAACAGAAGGTTATTTATTCATTTATTTTTGAGAAAACACTTTATTATCATTTAAACTTGAAACCATTTATTTTATTGAAGTATGTGTAAAAAAAAAAAGTCTCCCTTTTGAAAATAAAATAAATAGAAAAAATAAGAAAGCTTACAGAATTATAATAATAAATCGAATTATAAACATGATAAAAATGTAACTATAACATGTTATATAACTAAAGCATGTTAGCATAGCATGTTAAATGAACAACTAAATGAAAAATAACACCAGCTGTGTGAGCTTTTAAAGTAATGTCCTATGATTATTAATAATTAACATATACTGTAGACGGCTCCTGTCTGTACCCTTAACTCAGTGCTTCTCAACTGGTTTTGCTTCAGGACAGATTTTACATTGGACATCAAGTGGAGACCTGCCATAGATTAAACATAACCTGTGTTTAATGTATCCTGGGTTGCATTTCCTTTTATGTTGCATAGTTTTGTTCATGGTTTTCCAGTACAAGGACATGCATCAAGTGACATTTTTATTGTTGATGTCAACGTTTGACCTTCAGCACACAACTGAATAACACCGGCTGCATGACTATGATAAATGAATACTGCAAGAGTTAGATTAACATTCAGGTGTGAAGGGACTTCAACATTTCTCAATTGCACAAATAAAAAATACATAGACATATTTGTCTCTGGCTTGCTTTTGCTCGCATGTCAATGATGCCGAGATCTACTTTTATATTTAATTTAATCACTGAGAAGGTTTACCTGCAAAATTAGTAGCACCAAACATCACAAGCAGCCTCAAGAACACACACAGATTAGCCGTATAACATTTTTCCTTGAGCAGAATATTTGCATTACAGATCGCTAAGTTTGTTCAAAGGAGAAAGCGAGACTTGCATGGTTGCCAGACTGCACAAAATAAGTACAAAATATATTTCCAATTTGCGCAAGTATAAATCGTCTCTTGCGTCTCTTATATGGCAACCCTGATCATGTTAAACACTTGTGGTGACGCGTTAGGTCCCAATGCAAGTTAACTCAAATATCCAATGAAAAATAAAACCGTGGGCCACATTAAACCATGTGGAGGGCCTGATCCGGACCGCGGGCCGTATGTTGCCCATGTCTGCTTTAGCTGTTTGCGAGATTATCGTTAAATCTGCCTTGCCAGTCCTAAATAGTAGATCACTTGGGCGGCCGCCAAAATATCTTCAATGGGAGAACCATGGCATTGTTCTTTCCCTGCTGTCTGCGACCCAGTCCGAATAGACCAGTTGAGAAACACTGCTTTAACTCACACAACACACACACTCATGTCAGACCCCCTCACCTCGCTTCTCTCTGACATTTTCTCCGCTACATTTGTGTGTGTGTGTGTGTGTGTGTGTGTGTGTGTGTGTGTGTGTGTGTGTGTCAAGTTGACGAGTCAGGCAGACAAGGAGGAAAGAAGATGCGCATGTGTGATTCTGCGTCCGGTTGCATTTTTTTCTCAATACCATAATAAGCAAATGTACATGGTATGATAACAGTCCATTTTCAAAACGTGGTATACTGTGAAACCGGTATACCGCTGCAACCCTAGTCACATGTTATTAATGTGTATTAATAATCAACTAATGTGTTGCCTTCTCTTTTCTTCCCTATTTATACATGATAATTTTATAAAATATTTGTTCCGTTTTATCACTATTTCCATCAATGATTAGAAGGATTAGGCATAGAAATGCACATATAGGCTATACTGGGATGAAACTAAAATTGGCAGAGAAATGTAAATAATACAGTTCAAGAACAGTGTACTGTACATCATGCCTCTTTTTAAATACAGGATTTCAAATATTAGGTTGAGTATTGAGATGAAATTGATTTTTAAACAATATTGCTATTGCACTTAAGAAAACCTGAATGGAAACGCTTGACGTGCATAAACACAACATTTTGTTATAACTTCATGTGCTAGGTAGAGGTGGCTTTTCTAGAGTTTTGTGTCAATTAAAATGTGCTTTAAGGTGATAGAAAAGATGTGATTTGACCATTTGTGCATGTGTTGTTGGTGTGTAATAGCTTAATGTGACTAACTCAACGATTGGTCCAACCTTAACACAAAATTCTTTGAACATAGCCTTTGACATTCGGAAGTGTTTTACCCACAGCTAGTCGTTAAAGTGGATCCTCACAATCCACCAGAACAGTTTGTGTGCTGCCACTCCCAGGTATAGGGAGGCTGGCGGCGTATTTGCATAGCAGTCATTTCAGCCTTCATTAAACTAGAAAATAGATTGCAGTTTCTCCTGGCAGTATTTCATAAAACAGTCTGTTGGCTCCCTCAAGAAAAGGCACATGACGTAGTGGATGGAAATGCAAAATGATTAGCATTTTCTTTAGTCAAAGTTATTGAAATGCCCTTAAAAATGCTAATCATATAAATGGACACCCAGCTAGTGTTGTCAATCATAGCCAAAACCAAATAATTTTCATACAGCAAAGATATATTGTTCCTACATGAATTCTACCCACATTGTTATATGTGTTATCAATATTACAATATGCAAAATCTTGTAAAAAATACTTTTTCCAATACATTTCCAGGACACATCACCCACCAGTATGTGAAAGTTGAGATGATTCCGTATTTGTGAACACTAGAAGACAGCACAGATTATACCAGTGGTCTCTAAGGAGACCAGAGCTGGAGGGAGCGAGAGAACTGACAGTTGGATCATTTGTAAGTGTGAGATCGATCAGAGATGGTGGAAACGCAACATGCTCGCATTTGCCTGACAAAGCCACTCCATTCTGACTGTACACTGAAGAGCGCTATACACCATATGTGTGCTCAGAACTCTCTCGTAAACAGACGTAGGATCAGCTTTGCCAGAGAAAATAAAAACTTATCAAAGAAAAAAGAAATATCTAAGAACTGTCTTTAGTAAGTGCACCTAAAGTCCAAAACATATTCTATGCAAACAAGTTAATGCAGAAACATCTAGCTGTGAAGGGCTTGCGATAACAGAGTGAGTTTTATAAGTGAAAAGGTAACATTCGCAGCAGGCAGAAGCAGAGAACAGACTGAGAGCATTTGGTCGTTGAGGGTGCAGTATGCTCTAATTTTTGAGTGCTCCTGTATCTATAAATTAGAAAATTAATTACGGTGTAAAAATAGAATAAAATATTTCCCCACACAGAATATTTCATATCCCACAAAATGGTGAAATTAACTTTATATTCATATGCTTTTTACTAAATAAAATATTTTTTTTAATATTAATATCTACTATAGCTAATGGTAAAATGTATATATTATAGGCAGTCTATATGCAATTTGGAACAAAAGACAAATATTAATTTGATAAATACAGGGCTAAAAGAGAGTACTGCCCTGTGTGTTTGGGTAGAAGACAGCAAAGTGCATAATAATAGAACTGCGCTGTCCAGACATGAAGACATGCATGTGCCACTTCCCCCTCACTGCCTACTGGCTATTTAAGACCTCTGCATGACATCATCCTCTCAAGCCTCAGCCCCATCCATCTCATCATGCTACAGCCCTGTCTTTATTTCATACTGTGCACAGTAACTAGTGTCAGTACTAACATATTTAAATGTGATTTGAACAAAGTCAATTTTACACTCATTAAACAGGCAAATGTATAGTGGAATCTAACCGGACAGCATTACATGAGTGACCTCCAGCGGATATATTGATGTACAGTGACCCCAAAAGTATTTAGACACCTAAGTCAGACTTAAAAATGTCTGAATATCATTGCATTAGATACTTTATAGTTAACCAAGTGGCATCTGCAAACAAATTATGCTACAGGAGATCTACTTCACTTTTCTAAGCCCTTTTTGCACTCTGCAAATACCAATTGTTATGTCAAAGCCATTTTAAGTAGATGAAGTCAGTTTCCCTCCAGTTCACACAGGTGTTTTAGCAGTTACCACAGTTGGCCTGACAATCACAAAGCATTCAACATATTTGTGCATATTTGTCTTAATTTTGAACATTATACATTTGAAGTCAGAAGCTTACATACACATATGTTGAAGTCATTAAAACTAATTTTTTAACCACTCCACAGATTTAATATTAGCAAATCATAGATTTGTCAAGTTGTTATGGACATCTACTTTGTGCATGACACAAGTCATTTTTCCAACAAATGTTTACAGACAGATTGTTTCAGATTATTTTACCGATTGTTGTGGGCAGCTGTGGCTTAGGTAGCAGAGCGGTCGGCTGCCAATCGAAGGGTTGGCAGTTCGATTCCCAGCCCACACGACTCCACATGCCCTTCGGCAAGACACTGAACTCCAAGTTGCTCCCAATGGCAGGTAAGCTCTTCCGCCATTGGTGTATGAGTGTGAATATGTGTGTGAATGGGTGACTGGGACACAGTGTAAAGCGCTTTGGTAACCTCTAATGTTAAAAAAAGAAAAAAATTGCTATATAACAGCAGACCATTTAACATTCACTTTTATTTGACTATATCACACTTCTAGTGTGCTTCTAACTGTGGATGTATTTTAAGGCCATAAAAAAATCCACACTACAGTTTGCAAGTGCACTTGAGGAAAATAACTTTGTTATGGAGTATTTTTGGGGGGCGTTCATCAAAAAAAGGTTAAGAACCATTGTGTTCGATTATCTTAGATTTTACCTAGAGAAGAGGCCAGACCCAAATCATGTCAACAATAAACGGAAGCCACATAGCGATTTACCAAAGTCACAGATTCAAAACAGTATGTGGAATATGGGAGAAAAGAGAAGCACTGTCAAATCGGTGCCTCTCAGTTCTCATTTTGGAATTTCTTTTGAAATGTCCTCTGGTCTAATGAAACAAAAACTGAACTGTTTGGCCATAATGACCATTGTTATGTTTGGAGGAAAAAGGGTGAGGCTTGCAAGCCAAAGAACACCATCCCAACCGTGAAGCAGGGGGGGTGGCAGCATCATGTTTTGGGGGTGGTTTGTTGCAGCAGTGACTGGTGCACTTAACAAAATAGATGGCATCATGCGGAATGAAATTCATGTGAATATATTGAACATCTCAAGACATCAGCCATGAAGTTAAAGCTTGGTCACAAATGGGTCTTTCAAATGGACAATGACCCCAAGCATACCTCTAAAGTTGTAGCAAAATGCCTTAAGGACAACAAAGTCAAGATATTGGAGTGCCCATCACAAAGTCCTGGCCTCAATATGATTTGTGGGCAGAATTTAAAAAGTGTGTGCAAGCAAGGAGGCCTACAAACCTGACTCAGTTACACCAGTTCTGTCTGAAGGAATGGGCAAAATTCCAGCAACTTATATTAACAAGCTTGTGGAAGGCTACCCAAAACATGTGACCCAAGTTAAGCAATTTAAAGGCAATGCTACCAAATACTAACAAAGTGTATGTAAACATCTGACCCACTGAGAATGTAATAAAAGAAATAAAAGCTGAAATATATCATTCTCTCTACTATTATTCTGACATTTCCAATTCTTAAAATAAAGTAGTGATCCTAACTGACCTAAGACAGGGAGTTTAAATGTATTTGGCTAAGGTGTATGTAAACTGTATTTATTTTACCTTTATAAAAAAGGGGATCTTCAACATTTAAATAAGGGTCTGTGAACTCAATGTGATCACTAGAAGTAACAAAGGCTATCATGCTATCTTTCTATTTATTTTTTTGTTATGTAATGCAAAGACATTTATACATTTAAAAGTGTGGCTTAAAGGGACGTTTCACTTGAAATGCCCAGCTATTTTTTGGGAGTCACTGTATGTGTGGGTGTTATGGTGACATTGGCCTGCAGTCAGTTTGTCAGCTTGTTAGTGTTTGATATCATGACCTTTACAATAACTGCTCAGATCTGAACCGTTTTGCAGCCAGATATGGGAGATAAGAATAAGTGTGAGGTATCAGGTTTGATCACAGAAATGACAAATGGTATGAGAGCATGTGCAAGTATGCATGTGTCGTAGTTCAAACGCTCTAGCATAGACAGGGGTGTGTCGGGATGCCTTTCTGCCGAGAACAAGCTGTCGGCTACATGTTAGGGCAAAGCCCAGGTTGGGTCACACCTGCCACTTGTCTGTTCATCAACATCGACAGTACGAAACTACAAAACAGCCTGGATTACTTACTCTATAATGACAATTCAGATTTGCATAAGAAAGAAAGGGAACCTCAGTTAGAATGCTCCTTCCCTATTTCTTCCTCTTCTCATTTTAAAAATAACAAACCTGAGAGGAACGCTTCGCTAATAAATGTAGTACTTTGCACACAAGAGACCTGCAAGTTTTCATAAACATTTTAGTGAATAAAAGATAACATAGAAATACATAAGGCTATTATTACATAATTTTCTAATTTCAAAATAGTAATAATCCATCCATCCATCCATCCATCTTCTAAAGCCGTTTGTTCTATGTAGGGTTATGGGTAGTGCTGAAGCCTTTCCCAGCTGTCTCGGACAGGTGGGCAGTCTTTCACAGGGCAACACACACAAACATAAACATTCACAATATCACTCACACCAACAGCCAATTTAGAGACCCCAATTAACTTAACCTGCATGTCTTTTGGATTATGGAGGAAACCAGAGCACCCAGATGACACCCACGCAAACTCTGGGACAAAATGAAAATTCCACACAGAAAGGCCTTGAACCCAGGACCTTCTTGCACCATGCCGCTCTATTAGTAATAATTATAAATATTAAGTTATTAGTGCAATATTTGTTTAGAAAGCTACATGTTCATACACAACTTCTTAAGGTGTATGTGTATTGAGCTTACATTGTAAGTGACATGAACAAATCATTAAATCCTCAATCATAATTATTTTTAACAAATTAATTATCAGCTAGAATGATGTGACCACGAAAGACGTTAATAGACATTTATATTATATTTTGAACTATATTGTGTTTGGGTTGCCGTGTAGAACCCAAAGTCTGTTACCTATTTGACTCTAACTTTTACTTATGGGAGCTCACTAGAAAAGGGAGTGTGCAGATTTGCTTTGATTGTAATTTTTTTTACTGTAATGCTGTGACAAAACATTTATCCATGCTGTTAGAAATGTTTATGAAAATCCAGAAACAACATACAGAGGAAAAAAATATTAACACTACAGACTGGTATTAAACTGGTTTAAACAGAAACAAGTCTTTAACTGCAACATTTGCCTTCAGAACAAGTCTTTCTTGCTCTGTGATCTCTGAAGCATCATATTGGAAAAAGAACAATGTAAAACAAATTTGTGCTTGATGGCCTTATTTTGGCCTCAGCATTAATGGTTTTCCTAATAAATTTCTAATGGTGACCACATGACTCTCACTTCCAAGCACTTAAAAGCATGAGGGGGAAAAAAAGGAAAAACATCATCACATTCTATATTTCCAGCAAAGAGAAGAGGAAATAATCACTAGACACTGCACATATTAGACTCAAAATTATTCTACAACAAAAAGACTGACATAATTGGTTCACAAAGTAAAAGACAAGAAGCAGGGCTTGGTCTACTAAAGTAGTTTTTTTTTTCCCATGCAACTCTGTGGATCATTTAAAACAAGAGAAGAGATGTGGAGTGAATGAAAAAGAATGAACAAACTATGAACAAGCCAATAATAATAAAAATATTTAATTTTATATAGTGCCTTTCTACAAACTCAAGAGAAATTAATGAGTGAAAAAAAATACACAGATAATACCATTAAAGCCTAGCTTATATTATTAAAGACCCTGAGTCTTGAATTGAGTAAATGTATAAATGTTGATGTGCTTCAGACTATTCTCTGGGGGTGCAGTGAGATTAAGGATTCCCTTCTCTTCTGATTTTATACTCTCCTGTAGCCACAGTTACCTTGAAGCAAATTATGACAGTCAATATATGCTTTATAATATATTATGATGACCATTATGAATGCATGGATTAGCAATTTACAAATGAACTAAAAAATGTAAACCTTTCAAACGTTTTTGCTTCTATGCAAGATTTTGAAGGAAACGTGCACAAAAATATAACTGTGTACATCAAAAACGTTTGTTTACAAAAAAGTACAGACATACTCCATGAATACGTCTATAAACAAACATAATAGTGCAGCACAACTGGATTGCAAGTCACCCTAAAGTGGCACACTTGTTTTGCTTCATTTTTTTTTTCTCCATCCAAAACTACAAAAATTCCAAAAAGAGAACTGAGAGGCACAGATTTGACAGTGCTTCTATTTTCCTCCATATTCCACATACTGTTTTGAATCAGTGACTTTGGTAAATCACTATGTGGCTTCCGTTTATTGTTGACATGATTTGGGTATGGCCTCTTCTCTAGGTAAATTCTAAGATAATCTAACACAATGGTTCTTAACCTTTTTTTTGATGAACGCCCCCCTACAATACTCCAAGTCTAGATACATTTTTAATGCCAAGAGGAACTTGATGATAGATTTGATTATTATGAGTGATAAACACCCTCCATTTGTAACCTAACGTCTCCCTCTCTACTAATTTGCTCTAAGAGCCCCCGGCATCCTTTGAACGCCTCCATCGAGAAACCCTAATCAAGCATAACAAAGACGTGATAATACTCTCATAGGAAACCTTGTTAATCTAAATGTGTGTGCAACGTGAGAGTGAGACGTAAATGAACTGACTGTTAAATATACTGTTGTCATTTTCACAGTTAGCATTTTTGCTAACTTAAGTTCCAACACAAATTTGATCATCTACACTCACCCTGCCTCTGCTGGTTTGATTTTACACACTTTTGCTTTTCTGAACTGCAGTATGTTTGCAAATCCTTTCACCATCAACGCAAAAACCCTGGAAGACGTTCAACACCACAAACTGCAAAGTAATCAATAACGGTTCCAGATTGTGTTTACATTTACTTAACCGGTATTGTGGTTCACATAAACCGAACCCAGATCTCCATGACCAAAGCATACCTAGGTGTTCACTAGTGGTCGACCAATATATCGCTAAGGCCGATAAATTTTCCCCTTGGCTGATTTGTTTCTTGAGGGCACTGAGAATCGCCTGCTTGTATGTAAAGCAACTGAGACATGTAAACGACAAGTCACGGTTCATTTTGTTGTTGCGCCAGCGCGTCCTGCTGGATTTTTTCTTCATTACAGCAGAAACAACATAAAATTCTCCATCATTTTGGGGCATACAGATAAGTGTAAGACATCATTAGAGACTATAAAGGGTCTACTTTTATTTGTGTACACTCACAATAACAACAAAACCTTGGGCTTTTTTAAAATAAAGAAAATAAAAAGGGTGAGCAGTCAGCAGTCTCTGGATTCGAGAGCATATATCTGAAACACATCACAAAAATGAACTGAAACTCTGCGAATACTTATCACACAAACATGAAACATAGGTCTAAAGAAAGATTAAAATGTCTACTTTTAAATAAAACAATTCAAATTAAAACAAATATTATCCTCAATGTAATCTGTATGAAACAAAGCGATGTACAGTTTTTACTGGCTCAGCTCATTTTCTCATGTTTTTAAGCAACTAAAAAAAACACAAATGTCAAGTCAAAAATTCTCCAGGGCCCAAAACACCCTCAGACCCCAGAGGGTTAAAGTGCTCACCCGTTTCATTCTCCCTCTCTCTCAACAGTTCCCTTTTAAACAGATGTAATAAACCAACCTCACACAACTCGAGCAGATCCAGCATCCCCTGGAGTGCTCATTTATTTTGCTCTAAAGCAATGATAATGATAAAATGATAAAAGGCAAATATCAATAAAACTTCCATTATATACTCTACTATTCAAAAGTTTGGGGTCACTTGCCTGAAATGTTTCTCATGATCATAAAAACCTTTTGATCTGAAGGCATATGCTTAAAATGTTTGAAATTAGTTTTGTAGACAAAAACATAATTGTGCCACTATATTAATTTCATTATACAACTAAAATGTAATTAAAAAAACAAACGTTTTTGAAATGTATGACAGAACAGATGGGAGCTCCTTCAATACTGAAAATAAAAATCATTTTAAAAGGCCTTGGTTGAGAAAATGACAAGAGAACATTTCTGCAAAATCTAGGCAAAATGTGGCCACTTTGAAGCTAAAATATAACATAGTTTTTTCCATTTCTATTATTTCATAGTTGTGATGACTTTACAATTAATCTAAAATGTGGGGGAAAAAAATACAATTGAGAATGAGTAAGTGACCCAAAACGAACGGTAGTGTATCATCTGCAAATATGTAGATATCTAGTTTAAAAAGATGTAATTCACGAACCTCATGAAAATCCAGTGTTTTCTTCCTGCTGAGCGCTCATCTAATATCTTCCTCTGAAGCACGTATTCTATCAGCCAGAATCAAAACTTTAGGATCAGGATCAAAAGTTCCTCTGATTCACAAATCATGGCAATCAGTCCGTGACAATTCAAGCAGTTGATCCAGGCCTTTAAAACTGTCAGGAGATTGCTGCTCGCGCTGGATCCGCATGATCGCGTGAGTGCAACTCAAAGTAAAAGCACTTCACGTGCTGTAAGTAAATGTTAAGGCACTTTTCCACTTCACGTTATAGTTCGACTCTCCTCAACTCTACTTTTCTGATCTTTCTTTTCCACTGCAGTTTAGTGCCACCTCAACGTGGGTGGGATTATAGACTGATCGTCAGTTGCGCTGCCTCTACTGTCGTGACATCATCTTAAACACAACACAAACTAACCAAAACAATAACACGACAGCTAGCTGTTAGCTACTAGCTCATAGTGCTGCATAAATCGGTTGCATGTTGATTTTACACAAGCGTAACAGTTAAATTGGCCTGGTTGTTTTAGAAGCAAGCTTCCAGTAGCTGGTCAACTAAATAAAGTGAAGCTTTCAAGCAGAGTATAGAGTTAACATAACAAAACATACCATCCTCCAAAGTGGATCAATGGCAGTCCAGGGCACTCACCCTTAAATTTCTCACCGGTCAAGGTAGCATCCATTGGTCGAACCACTTCCACTTTTCCTTCATACTTCTGTGGCACGTAAGATTTTTTTTTTTACTTTTTTTCTACACTGTTGGTAGGTCCGTTGGTAGCCGTGTGCGGCCAACAGCTGATACACTTCCTGAGAGACTTTATCATTTCGCTCATCGCTAACGAGTGGACCGTCTGCACCTCCTTTATTGACCATTGCGTGCTTTTGTGCACAGCCATTTCTTTTTTCACAATTCGAAAGTCACGTGAACAAATGATACTGTTATCGCTGTTGCTAACTTTAAAACTACCGGGTTGATGTCACATGTCGGAAATCCAGTGATGCTGGTAGTGACGATTCTCCCTGACCAATCAGTGATCTGCAGGATTTTTACATCACATTTAGTCTCTGCTCAGCTCACTTGGAACCTCGACCAAGGTGGTACTAAAAAAAGTATCAGGTACCAGGTACTATCCACAGTGGAAAACCCCAAAAAGTGAGCAGTCGAGTTGAGTTGAGTTGTACCGTGCAGTGGAAAAGACCCATTATTTCCTTCTTCCTAATATATTACCAATTTCATCATGTGCAAATAAATTACTAAAAGTTAATGACTAAACAGAAATCTGAAAAAAACAATATTATTTTTTACAAAGTTACTTGTGTGAAATTGAGTAAATATAGTGCTAAATAAGAGTTAATTTTTTTATAGAAATTGTATGTTTGTTATTTACTCTATTAAATTGTGTGATATATTGTATTTAAAAAAACAAACATTTATCAGTCGCTCACTAGTGCTCAACCAGGTTCAGAAGGATTTCCCACTATTTCAATTAACCGAAATAAAGATTCTACACCAAAAGCAACTTTTTTTATATATAAACAAACATTTGAAAGAATTCAAATGTAATACAAGTGGGCCACTTTCTTTAAAAAAAAAAAAAAAAAAACGTTTCAAAAAAAGTCAATTAAGTGTCTTCTAGCTTCTTAGAAATACCTGAGGAGTTTTAGGTTGCATAAAAGCTCTAGGGTGAGTCTCAGTGCTGTCTCTCCTAAGCATTCTGAGCATGATTGCATGGTTTTAATGGTTGTAATTCCACACTATATAACCATGCAAATCATGGTTTGTCAATAACTCTGTATGGGCATAGAACTGTTGAAGTAGTTTTACTCGAGTGATTTTTGGCCACCATGCCTTGGCAACACTGTGCTTGAAGAGAGGAAGACAGGAAAGAGGGAATCTACAAAGACCCTCTATGTTGGACCAATGGCTCTAGAAAAAAATGCCTTTGTTATCTGTGAGGACAAAATAAAAAAGATAAAATAAAAAAGGATCCCTGGGATTCTTACAGTTGTAGCTTTTTTTTTTTATGTAAAAAACATTGCTGTTGTATTTGTGACAGATGGGCAAGTGATGTGCCTTACTGTCACAATGCTACATAATTTCTGTTGTCATTTATGGCACAGAGGAGGAGACTTTTAATTTACCATCCTTATCATGCACCCTTGTGATGACTTCAAAAGCCAGTGTTCTGAAAGGCACTGCTGGCCTTGTGGAATGAATTGTTGTGCAGACACTTCTTATAAAAAACCTACACAGTACGGTTAAGGAGGGGAGAAGTGTTCCCAAGGTCTTTCTTGCTGCATTCCAACTGATAAAATATCTTTCAGTCTGCATTTCGATTGGGATGCATTATGCTTAAGACTTACCTGCCTTTTTTTTATTAATTTTTTATTTGATTTACTTTTTTCAAAATGACCTGATGAAGGCAAAATGATAAATAAGGTAAAAGAAAATGGTGACAAGTCACAGCATCTAAAAAGCACACTTTCCCTTATACATTTTTTTCAGGTATGAGCTTTATTTACATAAATCGCTGGCCAGGCTTAGAGAGACTAAACATGCATTAGCATCTGTTTGCGGGAAGTTGTTAATCACTTGACTGTCAGGACTCCCTGCTGAGTTTCAGGTCCAACATGACAGAAAAATTGTTCTTTTGCCGAGGCGGGGTCTTGTGTTCTTATCAAGTGACCAATGAGCTTTTACTGAAGAACTGAAAAAACGACAAGCCGATCTGTTATCACATTCAGCTGTAGGGCTAGGTGATATGACTATATCCTATATCGTGGCGACAATATAAAAAGTGTCTATCAATTGAGATTTTGCTATATTGTGCTACATAAATCATGATATGTAAATATCCATGTGCACAGCGTGGGCTTATCAGCGAGCAGGACATCAGGAGACTGAAACATGAACAGGGTTTTAATAGCATAAATATTTTATGGCCGCTATCAAGCAAATTCCATTTGCTTGATAATTTCTGATGCTTCTCATCAGACACATCTCATCTTGTGTTTCATTTGAGTCTTGTATGTGCTATCTCTGGAGCACGCATGATATTACAGAGTGCCGATCAGGATTCCTCACGGTACTCAATTTTTGACCCTGGAAAAAACCTGTAAATACATCTCCCCAAAATGGAATGACTCCCAAACAAGTCAAAAAAGTGAAGAGTAGCTTGTTATTAAAACATGCGACATCTGTGGGGGCCTGGGTAGCTCAGCGAGTATTGAAGCTGACTACCACCCCTGGAGTCGTGAGTCCGAATCCAGGACATGCTGAGTGACTCCAGCCAGGTCTCCTTAGCAACCAAATTGGCCCGGTTGCTAGGGAGGGTAAAGTCACATGGGGAAACCTACTTGTGGTCACTATAATGTGTGATTCTCGCTCTCAGTGGGGAGTGTGGGGAGTTGTGCATGGATGCCATGGAGAATAGTGTGAAGATTCCACATGCGCTACGTCTCCGACGGTAACGCACTCAACAAGCCACGTGATAAGCGTAGATTGACGGTCTCAGACAAGGAGGCAACTGAGATTCGTCCTCTGCCACCCAGATTGAGGTGAGTCACTACACCACCACACGGACTTAGAGCGCATTGGGAATTGGGCATTCCAAATTGGGGAGAGAAAAAAAAAAAAAAAAATGCAACATCTGTGGTGTAGGTTGACAAAAGCAAATACAGAGCAGAAAATGTAATCTGCAAATTGTGTTGGACGACGATAATCACCCGCAATTTATTTTAACTTATTTAAATGTTTTTATTTATTTCTGCAAGAAGTGTTTACATAATTTTCTATATTTTCTACAAGAGCTATTTGTTGGATTTTTTTTTTTTTTTTTTTTTTACTTAAAGCATTATTTTCTTGCATTGCATTGCTTTGAGAAGATCTTAAGTTTCGTCAACAACATTTCAGACTGAATTGTGGCAAATGTGTAATTTTGCATTATGGTAAAAACGCTTCAAAACCGATTTGAGTGTTTTTTGTATTGTTGTTTTGTTTACTTTAGGTAAACTTGACTTGTTTGTCAAGTTCCAAACAATTAAAAATGTAAAAAGAGGAAGTATTTGGAAGTATTTACTTCACTGACTGGATTATACAAAAATTGGTGTTATAATATGGTTATTTAATATATGAAACAATTTTTATTGATTTTCCAACAAAAATGTCCCTGGCGGCCAAATGTTTGGAATAATGTACATATTTTGCTCTTATGGAAAGAAATTGGTTCTTTTATTCACCAAAGTGGCATTCAACTGATCACAATGTATAATCAGGCCAATAATAACATGAACAATTACTATTACAATTTGAAAAAAAAAAAAAAAATCAGAAATTCTAAAACTTCAGAGTTCTCAACCAAAAATCTCTCACAATGCAGCAATGACAGCTTTGCAGATCCTTGGCATTCTAAGCTGTCAGTTTCTCCAGATACTCAGGTGACATTTCACCCCATGCTTCCTGTAGCACTTGCCATAGATGTGGCTGTCTTGTCGGGCACTTCTCACTCACCTTACAGTCTAGCATCAGAAAGCGGAGACACAATAATTTTTTTTATTGAACATAATTTATTTACCTCACTGAAAGCTGCATTTGGACATACAAATTCTATGACAAGCCTCAATGGGATATACAGTGCATCCGGAATGTATTCACAGCTCTTCACTTTTGCCACGTTTTGTTATGTTACAGCCTTATTTCAAAATGGAATAAATTCATTATTTTCCTCAAAATTCTACAAACAATATCCCATAATGACAACATGAAAGAAGTTTGTTTGAAATCTTTTCAAATTTATTAAATAAAAAACGAGAGAAAAAAAAATAAAAACTCACATGTACATAAGTATTCACAACCTTTGCTCAATACTTTGTTGAAGCATCTTTGGCACCAATTACAGCCTCAAGTCTTTTTGTGTATGACGCCACAAGCTTGGCACACCTATTTTTGGGCAGTTTCTCCCAGTCTTCTTTGCAGGACCTCTCAAGCTCCATCAGGTTGGATGGGGAGCGGCAGTACACAGCCATTTTCAGATCTCTCCAGAGATGTTTGGGTTCAAGTCTGGGCCACTCAAGGACATTCACAGAGTTGTCCCGTAGCCACTCCTTTGTTATCTTGGATGTGTGCTTAGGGTCGTTGTCCTGTTGGAAGATTAACCTTCACCCCAGTCAGAGGTTCAGAGCACTCTGGAGCAGGTTTTCATCAAGGATGTCTCTGTATATTGCTGCATTCATCTTTCCCTCGATCCTGACTAGTCTCCCAGTTCCTGCCGCTGAAAAACATCCCCACAGCATGATGCTGCCACTGTAGAGATGGTATTGGCCAGATGATGAGCAGTGCCTGGTTTCCTCCAGATATGACGCTTGCCATTTAGGCCAAAGAGTTCAATCTTTGTTTCATCAGACCAGAGATTTTTGTTTCTCATTTTCTGAGAGTCCTTCAGGTGCCTTTTGGCAAACTCCAGACGGCTGTCATGTGCCTCTTACTGAGGAGTGGCTTCCGTCTGGCAACTCTACCATACAGGCCTGATTGGTGGAGTGCTGCAGAGATGGTTGTTCTTCTGGAAGGTTCTCCTCTCAAGGATGTTAAGTGGAAACAGGATGCACCTGAGCTCAATTTTGAGTGTCATGGCCAAGGCTGTGAACACTTATGTACATGTGATTTTTAATTTTTAATAAATTTGCAAAGATTTCAAACAAACTTCTTTCACATTGTAATTATGGTGTATTTTTTGTAGAATTTTGAGGAAAATAATTAATTTAATCAATTTTGGAATAAGGCTGTAACATAAATGTGGAAAAAGTGAAGCGCTGTGAATTCTTTCCGGATACACTGTATATACACAATCAAACACTTTCACAAGGTAAAGTTAATCGCATCCTAAGGGCTTTTCCACACATGCTATAATATATATGCAACATTTATTGCAGCATTTGTTTCGGAACCTGGTGCATTTTTCCCCATGGTTCGGTTCGTATAATCATATGAACATGGTAAATCACACTCTGATCCATTCCAAAACAATCGATCACAGACCATTTGGACAAAGGTGATATATCTAGGTCAGATTGTCACTCATCATTAAAATGTGTATATATTCTTTTGGTGGCTATATTAGGTGATGGTGTCAGCAACTTTTTGACAGATAAAAAAATGGCTTCACTCTTTTTGTGTGTGTGTGTGTGTGTGTGTGTGTGTGTGTGTGTGTGTGTGTGTGTGTGTGATTTACAAGGAAAACATTTTAGGTTAAAAACTGGTAATTACAAGGGTATTCTGCTATAAATGTGGTTTATGAGGATATTTATAGTGTCTCCATAATTCAAATCACTTAAAAAAAAAATTTAAAAAAAAACAACATACTAAAAGATGTTTTTTGAAAATTTTAAAATGCAGAAAATGTTTCATGAGCGTTAGGTTTAGGAGGTAGGGTTAGGAGATAGTTAATTCAGTTTTAAAATCATGATGTCTACGGAGAGAAATAAAAAAATAAAAAAAATCTTTGCACTTACAGCTTACACCTAAACCAATACTGACAGCATAAGGGTAATGCACATACATAAATTCTGACTATACATAAAGGCTATCACATTTTTATAATTTCACATCTTTGTTTAAAATAAAAAAACAAGTGTGAAAATTGGCTTTTTAGAAAATGCGCTCGGTCTGTGTGCAGAGATTTCAAGCACATGTCTGATGAGCTTCTGAGCTTCTCGTACTGCTTCACATTTTCTTTACACCATAAATTCAGATTCTCAAAGTTGGTATGCATGACTATAACAAGAACTGAATACCAATAGAGAAGAATCAAAATTTTGCCACACTTGGCTTATGATGAAAACACATGCCATCATATCTCAACCAATACCTCAACATTATCTGCACAACAACCTCACCCCTCCCCCCCCCAGGCAAATGTGTAAAGTTAAATCAATTTGCGATATTCAAGTAGTGTTATTAATAGTCCACAAGTTGGTGCAGAAAGTGTAATAGATTGACTATTCCTTCACAAAAACAGGCTTGTTCAATCGAACAACTGCTCAGCCACAACATTTTCTCAATTCATAAAAAAATTTTTATAAAACATTTTTTTTATTCAAAGATCAAACAAGCTTTAGAAAATGAGCTGCTATTTAGACAGGAGAAAACAATTAGAAAGGTTTAGGTTTAGCCTTTCAGGTGCACCTCCATCCATTTGACAATCAACAAATCTAAGAATGTATAGGATTCTAATGTGTCAAAGCATTGACTACTCCCTGACTAGAGGACACTGCCTCAGCTGAGGAAAACAACCTGAACCAGTGTGTCCACAATGCACCTATAAAAGGTATTTATTTCACAAGTAAGGCACCAAAAGCAAGCGAGCACACAACATTGAGTAAAATCATTCTTTACTCCAAAGTATTCATATAGAATGACCACAGATCACTAAAGAATGCTTCCTTGGTCAACTTTAATGACTAGCAGTGAGCTTACATTTCTAGTGCCATTTCAAATGGCAGTAAAGGCAGAGCCGAGAGGGATGTGTCTGTTATACATAGCATGATTAAGTCTTTATCAAGAATACCAGTCATTTTGCATGGATCTCAAAAGGGTCCTCTCCCACCACTGACTTCCTGTGTATGGGTAATCAGGCCCTCTCAGAACCAAGACCACTAAATCAGAGGGGCTGTGTTGGACTCAATGCAGAAGAGAAAGGGTGTGTGTGTGTAAATAAACAAACACATGCACTCATGCTGAAAGAATACTTCAGAGGTAACAAAAGAAAGAGAAAGGAAAATAAACTCTCCCAAAAACTCATTGGGAGTTGTCCTGGAGGCAGAACTATTCATTTGCACTGTATAAAAAAGGCTTAAAGCTGAAGTGTGCAACTTCAGTACCACAAGTGTCACCAAACAGAATCGCAAAAATGATGATCGTATTCAAACAGGTTTCCAGAACACTCGCTTCGTCTGGTATTGGTCAAACAAAGAGATTATCCTGGCTCGAACTTGTGCCATTTGTTGAGTCAATGTTGCAGTGTTAAGCAAGTTGGGATGCCCAAACAAATAGAAATTATTTGAAAGCACCACAGAACAACACGGTTTACACATTCGGGAAAATGTCTTACCGTCTCTGCAAAACACTTTCCCCTATTCCAGCTGAATACTCAATTAACAAAAAAATGACACACTTCAGTTTTAAGGTAATATTCTGAACAAAAATAGCTGCCACTTTGCATTATCAATAATTAAAATCTAGACTTCAAACCAGAATCATTTTAAATATTTGCATCTCAGCACATTATAAAATTTCATGTTATTTTACCGGCTGCCTTTACAAATATTTGGCACAGAAACATGAAGCTCTTTTCAAAGCAGAGAACCCTCAATTGTTGCAGTCTTGGGAGAGTCGCATGTGACATTGTGTAAATTGTGTTTATTTGCCCAACAAAAAACTTTCATATACCTGTAACGTTGCCACACAAGGCAAAGCACCTTTATAATAATGCTAATTGACTAAATTGTTGGTTGTCAATTATTCTATGGCTTTGCCCGGTAAGCTGTATTTTACCCTAACTAAATGTTACATTGACCCATCTTCAATGCTCTAACTGAGGGAAGGAGGTTGTTCCCCAAAATCTCGCAATACATGGCCCCGATCATCCTCTCTTAATACAGTGCAGTCGCCCTGTCCCATGTGCAGAAAAACACCCCCAAATCACGATGCTACCACCCCCATTCTTCACAGTAGGGATGGTGTTCTTGGGATGGTACTCATCATTCTTCTTCCTCCAAACACGGTTAGTGGAATTATGACCAAAAAGTTCTATTTTGGTCTCATCTGACCACATGACTTTCTCCCATGACTCCTCTGGATCATCCAAATGGTCATTGGCAAACTTAAGACGGGCCTTGACATGTGCTGGTTTAAGCAGGGGAACCTTCCGTGCCATGCATGATTTCAAACCATGACGTCTTAGTGTATTACCAACAGTAACCTTGGAAACGGTGGTCCCAGATCTTTTTAGGTCATTGACCAGCT